>CM040397.1:7174776-7207276 GCA_022702515.1 Ilyophis sp. 1 JC-2022
CCGTCGGGTGTTTATATGAGTCTGTGGACTGATATAAACACTGTAGGGTGTTAATTGTACACCAGCAGTGTTATATTTACACCAGATTTTTTTTTTTTTTACCTCACCGTTGGGAGTCTTGTTCTTCTCTTTCCTCCCGTCGCTTAAGGCGACGCCATTTTAGTTTCCGAAGGAGGCTTGCATCTGGAACGTTCCGCCAGTGTCCACAAAAGGCCCATCCAGCTTCGGACGTAACTAAATAAACACCTGGGTTCTTCTCGCTCCAACAGTGAGCGCTTTTCCTTCTCCAGATGGCATAATATTTGACTTAGGGAATGACAAAGACAGGATAATTCTGCTTATAACGGTACGTTAAACAAGGGGAACTTAGCGATTAGACACAGGGCTACATCCATTAAATCGCTTTGCCCTGCAGTAAGACTGCTGCCCTGATGTAATTCTTATTGTCATTAGTCACTTCCGAACTGGACTTTGACTCACAAGCTATTATGACACATCTAACACAAATGTCAGTGGTATCAACTGCGTTTAGCTACCGATTCCTTAAACCTACACTCTGGAGGCAAGAGAATGGTTATGGCATGGAAGTGATTTTTCTGGGGAATGTGGATAATGTGGAGGAAGGATTTTAGCCCTGAAAAAGATCCCAGTAAGTAACTATCCTCTTGTATCTGTTAATCGTTGTCTTCATCGCTGAGCTGTTCTGTGCAATAAAAGCCTGATTTTAGTGAGCTTTTGCAGGGCCTTGGCTTGGCTTTGTTGTGCTATAGTGTAGTTTAATGTATCCTGTAAGTGAAAAGTGAAGCAGATCTGGGCGGGCGATGCAGAATCGGCACAGCCAGGCTGGTTGGGAAAGTTGCGTTTACGCTTTGCGTTTTTTTGCGATGCGGCTTGGCCACGGGCGGCTTCTTTGTTTATTTTTTCGTTCCATATATGCCAGGTGCATTATGGGACTGATGTGGGTAGCCAGCTCCTTTGTGGCTCTGTGCAAGGACGGACTGGAGGTGAATTTGTGTGACTTTCACAATTTACTCCATGTTGAGACACAACAGGGGGAAATAAAGGATAATAATTACAATATCCTTTATTTCCTGCACTCAGTAATCATACTATGTAGTCCGCCCTCTCATGCTCTTTCTCTCTCTCTGTCCCAATCTCTCCCTCTGTCTCCCCCAGTGTCTCTCTCTGTCTGTCCCAATCTCTCTCCTCTCTTTCCCAATCTCTCTCCTCTCTCTGTTCCAATCTCTCTCCTCTCTCTGTTCCAATCTCTCTCCTCTCTTTCCCAATCTCTCTCCTCTCTCTGTTCCAATCTCTCTCCTCTCTTTCCCAGTGTCTCTCTCTGTCTGTCCCAATCTCTCTCCTCTCTCTGTTCCAATCTCTCTCCTCTCTTTCCCAATCTCTCTCCTCTCTCTGTTCCAATCTCTCTCCTCTCTTTCCCAATCTTATGCACTCTCGCTCTCCCTCTTCCAATCTTTCTTTCTCACTCTCTCTCACTTTCTTTCTCATATTACACTGCAAACCCAGATAATCTATGTTGTGACCAGATATTCAGCTCTGGATGGCCTCCTGTCCCACTTGCTTCCAGTTAACTATACTGCTTCATGAATACTGCTTCATGAATACTCTTAAATAAATTTGGCGACGTATTCGCATCTGTGGTCAACATTAGAGTGAGCTAATGATGTATAGACTGGAGTGAAGATGTGGAGCATCTGCTGGTGCTGAGCCCTGTCTGTGTTCGCTGTGTAAACCACTTTAATTTCCTCTCTTAATCCTGTTTACGTCTCCGTCGAGAGTGCCATGCTGTCGTCACCGCGTGCGTCTCTCCTCGTTTGACCTCGCGCGGGCGGCGGGCCTTGTCAGGGTCGCCGACAGCCATGGAAGGGCGACAGCCTCTCAGTCCGTAAACTTCATGACAGCCAACCCGTGCTCGTCGTCTCCCCCTGCTGGTACATCCAAGTATTGCGGTTTACTCTGCTCAAAACCCACCAGGCAGCACTAATGGTGTTTTTTTCCCCCTGGGCTCACGTTACTTTGCTGAATTATGCACAGATTTAGGCCTAAGCTTTCATGTTTATTTTTGTCCCTTTATTGAAAACCAACAAAACAAAGCAAAGAGCGAATGCGTATCTCGGCGGTGAACCGAGAGAGAGAATCGGCGGTCCAAAACGGGAGGGAAAAACGAACCAGGGTGCCGGACCACAATGCAATGTAGCCCACAGCCAGCGCCAAAGGACCTCCTGTATATTGGCGTTCGTAGCCTTTAAGGGCAACACTGGCATGCGCTGTGGCGGGAAAATAGAGGGGTATTGATTTCATGGTGAGCAGACAGTATAGAGTATCACTTTATATTGTTTTGAAGGAGCTGCTTATTGCAAACAGTTGTGGGCTGAGACAAAGAGACGTTGCAGCGATGTGGGGGCCTTTGTTCCAACGAGGAGCTGTTTGGGGGAAAATGTCACAGTAGCTAAATCAAGCATAGCCATGACGATGGAAAGCAGAGGGTGGCTTGGGGGGGGGTTTGACGGACGCGTGGAGTCGAGGCCCATGGTAGCCGAGATGTTGGTACGCATTAGCGGCTTTTGGCTAGATGGCGTCCAGTCACCAGGTTGGGGGGATTATTGCAAAGCAGGGCGGTTGGGTTCTGATGTTCCCCAGATAGTTGGGTTCTGATGGAGAGACTTCTACCCCCAACTCCCCCCCGCCAACAGGCCCCCCCTTTCACTGAGCTGGGGGGACTGAGAGTGGACGCAAGTGTGTGTGTGTGTGTGTGTTCCTGTGTGTCTGCCGGTGTGTATGTGTGTGTCCATGTGTGTGTGTAAGTGTGTGCCTGTGTGTGTGTGCATAATCATCACACCTTCAAGTTTTCAAGTCAATCCTACAATGTTCATTCATCTACATTGTGGGAAAAGGTGTTAGAACGCCTGTATCTGTGTAGAGTCTGTCAGCCCCTGCAGCCTTAAAACACAGCCTGTGGGCTGAAATCCAGGACCCCTGAACACAGAGATCCAGGACTGTCTTCCTCACCACAGAGATCCAGGGCTGTCTCCCTCACCAGAGAGACCCAGGGCTCTCTCTCTCACCACAAAGATCCAGGACTGTCTCCCTCACCACAGAGATCCAGGACTGTCTCCCTCACCACAGAGATCCAGGACTGTCTCCCTCACCACAGAGATCCAGGGCTGTCTCCCTTACCACAGAGATCCAGGGCTGTCTCCCTCACCAGAGAGATCCAGGGCTCTCTCCCTCACCACAGAGATCCAGGGCTGTCTCCCTCACCAGAGAGATCCAGGGCTGTCTCCCTTACCACAGAGATCCAGGGCTGTCTCCCTCACCACAGAGATCCAGGGCTGTCTCCCTCACCACAGAGATCCAGGACTGTCTCCCTCACCACAGAGATCCAGGACTGTCTCCCTCACCACAGAGACCCAGGGCTGTCTTCCTCACCACAGAGACCCAGGACCGGCTCTGGCACCACAGAACCCGGGTTGCCTACCCCTGCTCTAGGTCTTCAGATTAGATTTTTAAAAATTTTGAGTGAGGAGATGGCTGGCGATAGAATATTCCAGAATGTGCAGTTAACATCCTATCTGCCTTCCCTGTCTCTGCTCATGTAGCCAAGCCTAATTCATTGGTTAAGAATTGGTTAAGGACTTAAATTGCAGCCAATCAGGGAGCTGAAAAGAGGCATCTATTGAGGATTAATTCAGCTGTGAGTAATGTGTGATTCAGGTTTTCAGATAGGGGGGAGGGGGAGGGGGGGGGGGCGTATCTCAGCCGTAATTCATAGTGTTGTCATACTGGCTTGTAACGGCTGTGCTTAAAGAGTCAAGCTTGCATCTGAGGGCACTTTAATGCCTCATGAATCTGCCTGTGCTCATTCAGTATCCTCGCAGAAATTAGCTTTTTAGCCTTTGTGCTAAAAAAAACGAACGTGTGCATGTGACCCCCCTTCCAATGTGACCCCCCTTCCAATGAGACTGGCTCTGACACGGTTACGGTCGACTGTGGAAAATGTAATCGCGTTAAATAGTTTATGAATTTATTCATCAGCTACGTGTCTGACCTCCTCTTCCAGATGTGCGGGTGTTACGGTGGAGCTGCGCTACTGAAAGCGTTTAGACTGTGGGTCTGTAGGCCCCGCCCCTCTCAGAGGCCTTTGGGGGGTCAGAGGGTGGTGTGTGTGTGTGTGTGTGTGTGTGTGTGTGTGCGTGTGTCGGGGGGGGTTTTGCAGTTTTGGCCGGTGGCTTCTTCAGCAGCCGCAGGATCTGACCGTCGACCCGGTTTGGAAGATGTTGAAGCGATCACTAGTGTGTGTGTGCATGCGTGTTACAGTGTGTAGGTCTTGTTCTTTCTGCGTGAGAAAGCCACTCTTTCCTTCTCCCAGTGAGAAACCCCACTTCCCAGATTAGCACTGGGGACCCCCACCCCCCGGTTTGGACCCACCTTTCAGATAAAGAGTGTGTGTGTGAGTGATAAGGAGCTGGGAAAAGGCCGTTTCAGGGGGACCCGGCGGAAACCAGAGGGCCATTTTCCATCTGCAGACGATCGCGCCAATAACGACATCGGGGGATGGGGTGGCGGGGGGGGGGGGGGGCGAAACAACAACCCTATCACCACCCCTGTGTGGCCTGGTCACCCTGAGAGCGCAAACACTGGGCCGGCCAAGAGCCCCGCAGCAGTCACAACGCTCGTAGTACGGCACATTAACTTCCACACACACACACACAGGTTCTCCATTAGGCCTGTCAGAAATTTAGCGAAACACATAGATCACGCTCCGAGCCGTGAGAGGACCACCGGCGCATTGCTCGTGTCAGTCCAACCCACTGCCATTACCCCGTCCAATCAGCCTCTGGTTAATCACACCCCTGGCCAATCAGCATCGCGCTCATGGAGCCAGGAACTCTCCTCTCCACATGGTGCTTGTGCTGACTTGCACCTGCATTTACTCACCAGTAGAGGGCGGTGGACCTGCTGAACAAGCTCCTGTTGGTGGCAGTGACAGAGTTGAGGTCATTGATCATTTTTACTTGTTGTGGAGAAGATTGTGATTGCACACCGAGTTGCTTTTCACGTGTTGCTCGCATAAGGGAATGAATCTTGAATGAATCAAAACGCAAACTCATCTGGCAGTGACCCCGTGTTTTAACTGTCATTGTGAGGGACATTGCGTGTGGATCTGTGACCTCGCCTGTGACAGGATGCATCCTGTCTAGTAACACAAACATCAGAGTGGGGAAGGGGGCGAGGGTGTGGCTGCAGGATGTGTGTGTGTGTGTGTGTGTGTGTGTGTGTGTGCGTGCGTTTGGGTGCGGGGGGACCTTAGGGTTATGCAGGGAGGAGACCGGGTGAAGCGAAGTTTCCTGTATAAAAAGTTGCCCTCAGTATCTGTCCGTAGTGTTTCCGGAACCTTCCACGGCCATTTCAGCACCTGGGGAGAAGAGATGTTCTCTCACACACGAGAAGACCCATTTCCTCCTCCTGACCTCAGGAGATCCCATCAACACACACACACACACACACACTTTCCTTCAACACACCCTCTCTCACACACACACTGTCCTTCAACCCACTCTTCTGCATACACACACACACACACACACACACACTGCCCTTCAACACGCCCTGCACATCTGCATACACACTCACACCCAGAAACACACATACATGCAATGTCACTTTGCGTAAGAGTGTGTGTTAAATGGCGGTAAGAGATGCTGTTAAATGGCGGTAAGAGATGCTAGAGGTGTGTATAAAGGGGGGGGTTGTTTGGCAGGAGCTTTATTGACCAGCAAAGCTGAACTCATGGATGTTTCCTTAGCAGCCGTGTCTAAGATGGTTTTGGCAGGGAACTCTAAGGGAACGGGGCATTGCCAGTGAGGGGAAGCAGTGGGAATAAGCGCATATTCCAAGATTGTGACGTCTGTGCGTGATTTTGAAATGCACTGAGAAAACCAGCGAGCTGCAGACTGCAGATGTTCTGCCCAAATGTTTTAAACCCCTGAAGTCTGGATTTACAACCTGATATAGCGCCCAAGTCAAACAGCACGCATTCACGTCACGGAGAAGCCCTGGCAGTTTGAGTTATGCAGTTCCAGCCGCGTGCTTTAGAGGCATTTACCATTGGATGTAGCACATCTGTTATAAGCTTTCTAATGCATTCCCTCAGTGAGACCTGTAGGGGTAGGGGTAGCAGAATAACAAATGGAGAGAGAGAAAGAGAGAGAAGGAGAGAGGAGAAAGAGGGAGAGAGAAAAAGAGGAAGATAACACTTTTTATGGGTTTGAACCCCAGTGTTGTGTCCGATTGGTTCTACTGTTAAGTGAGAAGTAGAATGATAAATGCAGATATTATTTTCATATTATTTTTATAAGTGTTTATTTGCAGCTCGGCCACATTTCATTATCAGATTGACCCTTAAAACACCAGACTGAGCCTAAAATAATCAGATTGTCCCTAAAATCATCAGACGGAGTCTAATATCATCAGGCTGAGTCTAAAATCATAAGATTGACCCTAGATCATAACCCCTGTCAGTTCGAGAAATGGGCAGAGTTGGGAAATGCCCCGAAACCCGGCCTGTAGCCAGTGAGGCTCGGGGACTCGCTTTCCTGTTTTAGGAGTATATTCTACCCTTGTGTCCACGTGTGCTCTCCCGGAATCCAGCTCATATGGTGTGCTGGCTGTTCAGGTTTTAGTTCCGGGAGGAGAGATATTTCTCAGCCATGTCTGGGCGCGGGGGGAAGAGTTTCAGCCCACAGAACAGAGGTTTCGACGCCTAAAATAACCGCCTGCATTCGTCGCTGGGCCCAGCATTGAGCGTGGGTAACATGCACCACCATTTGTGCCTGGTAGAGGGCGCTGTTCACGGTAGCTTTCAGCCAAGTATCATCTTCCCTTCCATTGTTCAGCACGGCAGGTCAATGTTCTGATGGAGCTGTATTGTGACATGACATCACTGTCCTGACAGCAGAATTGTCATGACAGCAATCGAACGGAGTGTGACTCAACCCCTGAGCGCCAGCTGCTCCACTGGTACCTTTTGTTGTCCACTCACTTGTGACATCATAGGCATCACTGTGGCAACAGGGCATGGATGGAACCTGATGTCACGGCCCATTTACCATACCTTATAAATGGCAGTGTGTGTATGAATGTGTGTGGGGTTGAGGGAGGATTTACTATTTTAAATCTTCTAAGGAGTGTAAGAGGTTTTAATATAGAGCAGGGTTGGGGCCATTTCATTTTTGCCGATTCAGTACATAAATTGAAATACAATTCCTGAATTGTAACAGAAATGCCTGCCAAACCTGAGTGTCCAGCTCCACTGCCCTGTATCCATCTATGTGAGGGGAAGCACTCTCCAGCCCCCCCGAAATCCTCCATGGGCCGTCGGTTTAACGGGGCTCCATAAAGCAGCCTACAGATTAGGCTGTAGCAATAACTCCCAATAACCTTAATGAGTAAAACATGGCAGGAGTCGCCTCCTGTTAGCGCTGGAGCCCCAAACCCCACCGCAGGTATATGGTTCTTATTTCACAGGCTTGGGGAGTTGAGTGTTTGGGGCGTTTTTGCCGCTCGTGCTGATTGGTTAGAACAGACGGGAGCTGGCTCCCGACACCGACCTCTGCACCCCACTGCGGGGGGGGGGGGGGGGGGGCATGGAGGAAGGGCGATGTTTGGCTGATCGATGAAGCGTTTGTTGGTGGGACTTTTGCAGAGTTGCGCGTCCTGGTGGAACTGCACATGGTTAATCCTGAAAATGGCTCGGGGATCTGGGAGCGTGTGCAGTAAACTGTACAAAATACTATTTGCTTTGCCAGTGCAAGCCTTGAGTGTGGACCATATCACCATTCTTCTCTTCTGTTCGAACAGAAACACCTGAGAGTCAAAGGTAGCGACACACAGCCAGTTAGATGTGCGAACAGCCCTCGCAGTGGAGCCAGCAGTCCTCACGTGGAGGACCGACCCGTGTGTGTCTGTGTGTGAGAGAGAGAATCTGGTCCCGCTGAGCGACTCTGTGGCGTTTTGGTGAAGCGTGCCCTGCTCTGTATGCACTGTAGGATCTCCAAGCCCACAGCCGCAGATGAAAGAATCAGTCTGATTCATGGAAAAAATCAAAAGCATGGCCTGTATTAATAATCTCTCTCCCCCTCTCAACGCCCCCCCCCCCCACCACAGGCCCCCCAGGCAAACGTGGTAGGATGGGACGCCGAGGCGATGCTGGTAAGTTTTTTTTCTTATTCTCTTTTCCTTTGCCTCTGTCTCTCTCCATACCTCTCCCTCTCCATCTCTCTCTGTCTCTCTATCCTTCTCTCAATCCCTCTCCCTTTCTCTCTCCCTCTCCATCTCTCTCTCCCTCTCTATCTTCTCTCAATCTCTCTCCCTTTCTCTCTCCCTCTCCATCTCTCTCTCCCTCTCTATCTTCTCTCAATCCCTCTCCCTTTCTCTCTCCCTCTCCATCTCTCTCTCCCTCTCTATCTTCTCTCAATCTCTCTCCCTTTCTCTCTCCCTCTCCATCTCTCTCTCCCTCTCTATCTTCTCTCAATCTCTCTCCCTTTCTCTCTCCCTCTCCATCTCTCTCTCCCTCTCTATCTTCTCTCAATCCCTCTCCCTTTCTCTCTCCCTCTCCATCTCTCTCTCCCTCTCTATCTTCTCTCAATCTCTCTCCCTTTCTCTCTCCCTCTCCATCTCTCTCTCCCTCTCTATCTTCTCTCAATCTCTCTCCCTTTCTCTCTCCCTCTCCATCTCTCTCTCCCTCTCTATCTTCTCTAAATCTCTCTCCCTTTCTCTCTCCCTCTCCATCTCTCTCTCCCTCTCTATCTTCTCTCAATCCCTCTCCCTTTCTCTCTTCCTCTCCATCTCTCTCTCCCTCTCTATCTTCTCTCAATCCCTCTCCCTTTCTCTCTTCCTCTCCATCTCTCTCTCCCTCTCTATCTTCTCTCAATCTCTCTCCCTTTCTCTCTCCCTCTCCATCTCTCTCTCCCTCTCTATCTTCTCTTAATCTCTCTCCCTTTCTCTCTCCCTCTCCATCTCTCTCTTCCTCTCCATCTCTCTCTCCCTTTCTATCCTTCTTTCCATTTCTCTCCCTCTCTCTCCTTCTCTCCATCTCTTTCCATCTCTCTCTCTCTCTCTCTTTCCTTCTCTCCATTTCTCTCCCTCTCTCTCCTTGTCTCCATCTCTCTCCCCCTCTCTGTCCCTCTCCATCTCTCCCTCTATCTAATTTTCTCTATCTCTCTCCCTCTCAATCTCTCTCTCCATCTCTCTCCTTCTCTCCATCTCTCTTTCTCTCTCCCTCGTTCTCATTTTCTCAATCTCTCTCTCCCTCTCCATCTCCCTCTCCTTCTCTCCATCTATTTCTTTCTGCATTCAGCCCTGCTGAAATGCCTTATTACCACTTCCAAGTGTTTTATCTGTATATGTTATAATATATATTGCCAAAGATTATACAGTTACTAATAAGTACACTGTCACAACCAGTAAAATAAAACAATTACCAAAGCAAAAACACAAAAAATAATGGTAAAAATATGAAGGAGATGTCGTAGGATTAAATATATATAATAAGTATATTATATACAGAGAACAGAGGTCATTATTTCTCTCAGGCTGGGGCAGGTAGCGATGTATCTATCGAGCTGTCAGATTTGTACAACAGCTGTTCTCTCCCAGGCAGATTTGAATCTGTTGGGAAATTTTTAAAAGTATTTTTAACGTGGGACAGAAATGTTTTCTGATTTTGTTTATATACATATATCACATTTAATGAGGGGGTGCAGTTTTGCCAGAATCTTCTGCTGGGTGCAGCGAGAACACGCTCTCTTCTCTGGACAGTCTATTCTCCCGATATCGGCCAGTCTCTATCACTGAGTTTACAGTCACTGCAGTCAGATAGCCTGCCACATTCTACTCTTGTTCTTGTTGTATTCTTGCATGATAATTTGCTTAGATAGTTTTTGTTTGTGTAATGTGTAATGTGCGATGTTATCTTGTTTGTGTTGTGTTGTAATTTTGTTAACTCTGATTGGTTGAGTTGGAGCAGTGCTTTCCTGAGGCTAACTCTGATTGGTTGAGTTGGAGCAGTGCTTTCCTGAGGCTAACTCTGATTGGTTAAATTGGAGCGGTGCTTTCCTGAGGCTAACTCTGATTGGTTAAGTTGGAGCGGTGCTTTCCTGAGGCTAACTCTGATTGGTTGAGTTGGAGTGGTGCTTTCCTGAGGCTAACTCTGATTGGTTGAGTTGGAGTGGTGCTTTCCTGAGGCTAAATCTGATTGGTTGTGTTGGAGTGGTGCTTTCCTGAGGCTAAATCTGATTGGTTGAGTTGGAGCGGTGCGGTGTGGGAGTTAGTGAACTGAGGTTAGGTACCAGCTGATGGAAGTTGCTCTTTTTTTGACATAATCTCTCTCTCCCTCTCAATTAAATTTCTTAATTATTTTATGATTATTTAATACTGTGTAGATTAAGTAGTTTATTTTAGTTTATGTTCTGTTTTTTGCAGAATTTCTAATACAAAAACTTATTACCCCCCCCCAGAGATGGAGGAAAGGAGAGTCAATGGCCCGTGTTCTTAAGTTTAAATGGTCCAGCAGGGGAACCCCCCCCCCCCCACGTTAGGAGTGTGGCAGAGAGGGATGGGAAGCAGCTGTTTCGTACCCTAATGAGATTTCACCCTGCCAACATTAACATTACTACCCTACTTTACTGCAGTCATTACAATTAATGTTCATTTACAACAATAATAATATACAAACCAGCCCCTGCCCCCCCACCCTTGCCCCCCCCCGCCCCTCCTCGGTCCCTCTACATTAATTAACCCTTTCAGATGCCCTGTTCATTTGGCTGATTTTTCACCTTTTTCCGGAATGTCTTTTTTTCTTTCTGGAACGTTCATGTTCGCTGCCCGTGCTTAGGCTCTTAACTCTCTTTGTCGTTTCATAATTTGGTAGATATATTTTTGCGCTTGCATGTTGAAGAAGGGGATGTACCGGAAGGTCTTATTTACAGAGAGGTTGTAACAGAGAGTTTCTGCCATTCGGGCTGTAAAGAGACGGCCTACATCAGTGTTTCTCAACACTGGTCCTGTGGACCCACTGTTTATGCTAATTTTTGATCCAACCATAGTAACAAGCTCTGTATTGTAATGAGCTGATAATATTTCTTAATTAGACACTTTTACAGTCTATTGAAAGACGATTTACCCTCTTAAAACCACATTCTGCCAGAAATAGCTATCTATGCCTAAAAAATAAATGCCCCATATTCATATCCCAGGAATTTCAATTGTTCAGACCAACTTGTAATCTCATTTACTGTGCTGTAGGTACTATATGGCAAATAATTGCAAGTTGAAAGAAGTTGCATTTTTAATTGATTCAATTGCAAACTAGCCTGAGAAATCAGTTGGGCCCCATTTGCTGAGAGTGTGGAAACCTGAAACCATCTGTATAAAATGAAGGGAGTTTACTGACTGCAAATGGCAACAAGCCAAACCAGCATTGTGTTCAAATAAGTTTAACCACACAATTATGGTGAAGCTTTTCAACAACCTTAATTGATCAAGAGATATGGCTTTGACAAAAACCAGTATACGCAGTGGGTCCCCAGAACAAGGGTAGAGAAACACTCGGCCTACATCATGCCTGCAAGTCACTGCGGAGTCAGGTGAATTATTCAGAGTAAATTAGCCAGTGATGCCAAAGTCCATTTGTGAAGGATAAAAATCATTAAAGGCAGACTTGGTACAATAAGCGCGTTGCAACAAAGCAAGCCGTTTAGTGTGTTCCTCTCCGCAACAAAAGTGGTTTGTTGTGGCTTCTGAGGAATCTCTTTGAACCAGTTGAACACAGAACAGACCGTTCGCTATTCTGTGTGACCCTGATGTACCCCTGTTCCCATTGTTTTGAAAACCTAAAACAGGCCTTACTGCAGGCATATCTGCAATAATCACCTGTATTTTCTGAATAGATGGGTCTTCAGGTTACGCCAGAAGGTAGGGAGGGACTTTGCTAATGTTGGCTGGCATACCTCTTAATTAAGAATTAATTAACCGCTTCAGAATGCACCACTATAGAGCACCATCAGAAGTAAGAAGGAGGGCGCCACGTCCTCTCGAGCTCCTGACCGCGATTCCAACTCGCCCGGGGGCCGCTTGTGTGACGATTGCCCCCCCCCCCGAATGGTCGGTAATTGCCGCTCCCTCAAGGCACCGGCCATACTCTGATCTGGCAGGACCAGGGGCGCGAACCCCTGATCTTCTATGTGCAACTGCATCGACTGAAAATCTGCACTTTTACCGCTATGCCACCACGGCAGCCCTGGCTGTGTATTCCTAAGCTAATAATGTTAGCTAGCAGACCGGCATCCAAGCTGGTCCCATTGGTGACGGCTATTATGGATGGCGTTCATATAACGCCTTTCATCTCATTTCAGGAATGCGTAATTACATTGAAGGAAAAAACTCACTTCAACCAGCCGAGCTGCTTAAATGAATTTAAATTAGTTTTTAGTGACTCATTCGGGTGAAGCCAATTTATTAAGCATTTATTTTACCGCTGAATTCAAGTGCCAAGTATTTTTTATGGCTTTTTCAGCTTTTATTGGACAGCATGTAGAGATGTAGAGAGACATGAAGAACGGGGAGTGAGAGATGTGCGACAAAGGTCGCTTGTCGCAATGAGCGTGCGAACAGTGATCTTACAGGCTACTCTACCGAGACACCCAAAGTGCCAAGTCATTTCGAATGGCCGTGAAGACGTCTCGTCTGAAAGACGGCCCCTCCCACAGCACAGTGTCCCCATCACTGCACTGGGGCATTGGTGGTATTCCTGGTCCAGAGGGAAGATTTCCCCTACTGGCCCACCGATGGCACAGAAACAAGCTTTCAGTTTCAGTCTCCCATCATGCCTCACAGTCTCCCATCATGCCTTGCTCCACCGTGTTGGACTGAGCTGCAGGATGACATGGCTGCCGGATGTTCCCGGTGAACAGAGCTTTAGCGCGGAAAGGCTGTCCCTGTTCTGGTTTAAGTCGCGGGGACAGTTTTTATCCGGTCGGTTCGATGTGGTTCCACTTTATTCGGGTGACTTTGTTGTCTTTCCGTGCGACTGGCCGGAAAACTCAGCTGGTTTGCGTGAATATGCCGCAGCCTTACTGGTGCGTCATGCTCGCTCTGTTGTTCCCGTTTGATCTGGATGGACGAAAACCAGTGAGATCAAAAAGAGGCCGGAGAGCGATGAGGTCTATTAGTCCTCTCTGTTCCTCACTTTGTGTTCTGTTTCTCCAGCTCTATTTACAAGCGCCAACACGCAAAAACATCGGCCGTATCTGGTGTAAACGGCTCTGTGTGCAGGTCATGCTGAGAGAGATGCACGAACAATGCGAACAGACAGAAGCATAGTGCAATCTTAATTAATAATAATATAAAATTAGCATTGTGCTTTTCTCACACTCAAAGGGCTTTATAGTGATAACAAGATCCTGGGTCTTCAACAGGAGGTCTGCGGACCCCTGGTGGTCCTTGAAGGTACTGTAGAGACCTGGCCAGACTTCATATGCAATGACTATATATACATTTGGGAAAATACTTCAAAATATAAAACCTTTTCTTTTAAAAAAAAATATATATATAACCCTTTTTCACGATGAGGGGTGATGAGGGGGAAACTCGCCTCAACCGCCACCAATGTGTAGCACCCACCTGAGTGATGCACGGCAGCCATTTGGCACCAGAACACTCCCCGCACATCAGCTGAGGTGGAGAGGAAGAGAACGACTTTAGCCAATTAAACCAGGGGATTAGGTGACAAGGTTGAGAGAGCCAGGTTGGGAGTTTAACAGGGACACAGAGGAACCCCTTGCTCTCTGACCACAGGGACACAGAGGAACCCCTTGCTCTCTGACCACAGTGAGTCTTACAGCTTTTTGCACACACGAATCCGGAATGCCCACTCAGAACTGGAAACACGGCTCATTGCTGCAATATGGTGCGTAACTTTTGGGACCGTGCTTAAGCTGGCACGCCTGTGTAGTCGACCGCAGGTCCTTGTTACTCTGCTGTCCGCCAGCTCAGCTGCACAGTCAAACGCCACAGGACCGCGTAGCCCTCACCACTGATTAAGGCAAACCGCTAATGTCAGAATGACCAGAGGTGGCGCTATACTCCATGAAAGTGCAGCGTCATCAACGTAGTTTTGTTTGAGCAATATCACACGAGAGGGAGTGCTGTTATACTGTATATCAGCACGGCTGGATAATCACAGCCATACTGATACACAGTATAACAGCATGACATTGAGTGTGATGTTGCTTTTATACAACAGTTATACTACCCTGTAAAATATCTGTTAAGTAATGATTGAGACAACAGTCTCTAGTGCAGGGGTCTTCAAACTTTATACAGTCATTGCATTATCAAGTCTGGCCAGTGACCCCCTGCAGTACCTTCAAGGACCTCCAGGGGTCCACAGACCCCTGTTGAAGGCCCAGGATCTAGTTAGTATGTAGCATTAGCGAATACAAAATTGTATTATTCGAGTGAGTGTACTCGAATAATACAACAATGTGGGAAATCAAGTATGCGTTCTGACGGTTATGGTGTGTGTGTTCCCTGAGATCCCGCTGAGGGTCGGCATTCTCATGCCGTATTGTGTGGTGAGGTGTGGCCTGCCTTGTCTGACTTGCTAACTTGAAACCTTCCGATGAAAAATTACCCATCATTCAGTCCTGTAGGACCTTCAGCCGTCGTGGGCTAAGTCAATGTGTGCAGAACCTGTGTTTTCGCTGGGTTCACCGTTTGAAATTCCCGCGGTTAGACTAAACTTGATCGCGTCTCCAAACCCCCCCCTCTTTCCCTCCCCCTCTTCTGATCTGTTCTGTGGCTAGCGGCTCCCGCCGCACGCATTTTTTGGAATGGCGCTTTTCCCGTTCCGCTCGTTGGTCCGGAGCAATCCTGCTGAAGGAGTCGCTAACCGTTGCTTTGCGCTTACCTCAGCAGCTTGTCATGGCGGAACGAGTCTTCATTATTTATACAGAGCGCCAAACCCAATCATGGCTCCGCCCCCCAGGGTACGGTCATTACACTACCGAACAAGCTTTATATTGCTGTGTGTTTTTCTTCTCTGAATACTTTTTTTTTTTTTTTAATCGAGAGCAGACTTTTTTGCTCTACTTTATTCAGACACGGGGAAAAGCTGAGAGGAGAACAGATAGAGAAGGGGTGATAGGTCAGAATGAGGCATGACGGGGATCAAACCTGCAACCTCGGGAAGTGGTTTGAGACTCGGTTGCCCTGCAGACTACGCCATGCGTCTCACCCTCTGAATGCCTTTTTTTTTTATTACTAACTGTTATGATACTCTAACACTGTGCCTATAGTTAGCAGTTCTTTGGAGAAAGCAGAAACTATGGTCTGGTTTCTAACCTCATATTTGTGAGAGTGGGCTGTGGCCGGCAGCTCTGCAGGACGATGCATAATTAGCACTAGCATCCCCCAGAGAGGGAGGGGTTCAGTCACCCGGGATCACCGATTAACCGAATGAGCCACCCGGCAGCCCACGGTGTGAAAATAAGCAGTCGCCCGACATCACACGTTCTGGGAGGGGAGCGCTCCTCGTCTGCTCTCCTCGAGCGCTCCTCGTCTGCTCTCTGTCCAAAACTGATAGCAGAGGGCAGCGGAAATGAGCGCAGCTGGTAAACACGGCCGGCCGTTCCCGAATCGGGAAAGAATTCCTAAAGGAAAAAAAGAAAGCCGCCCCGGTACCTGCGCTGCTGACCCAGAGACAAACTTTGGGGTCTCGGGGGTACAGCGGACGGATTCCAGCCCAGTCACCCCTCGGGAGTTCAGTGGCGCTGCATCGCTGACTTCTTCCTGTCCTAGGCCCTCATGTTTCCAGTCTGACTGAAAGCCTTGGCCAGCTGGGCCACTGTGTCAGCCTTTCCATTCCCCCGGCCTCCAGCAGGGATACGTCGGACCGCCATCAGTCATCTACTGCAGGCCTGGACCTGATCCCGCTGGAGCGCACACTCCTGTTCCACCCGCTTGCGCTATAACGCCTCTACCCTTTCTCTCTGGCTCTGGCTCCGCCTCTCGACCCGTTCTCTCTGACATGATCAAACGGTGGAGTCCTGCCACCTTTGCGCTGGTAGATTCATGATTAGTTAGTCTCACCAATGACTGCGGGCTTATTGAACAGATCAGAATATTCTGGTTCTGTTAATGTTTCAAACGGCAATCTCTCTCTGAGGGGTTCGCTATGTTTTCCGGTGATGTTTCATGGGCGTGGCACGGGAGCAGGAATGCTTCCTTTAGGTTGGGGGTGGGGTAACTTTATTGAACAAAGTTAAAGTATGTAATCGGCCATACACGACCACTCTCTCGGTCATCATATCTGGAATGTTCCGCAACCCCATGTTCTGTTTAGACTCGTTTCTGTCTTAAAAGTCCGTATAACGTTTTGGTGCTTTTGAATATTCCCTAAAATGCAGGGCCAGCTGAAAGCGTGTCGATCCCGGTCTTTCATTCTGTCTCTTTAGAGAAGCAATAACAGCAGCGCATAATCCTCAGAATTACAGCGCGGCAGGTCGGGTACGGAGGAGACCCTCCCGTCAGCTTCACGCGTAGTAGGGCTGGCGCACTTCTTGCACAACGATCGGGTTGTGCTCTTTACGGGCCAAGCAATAGGAGAGAACTGTGAGATGAAAGCTTAGTTGAGGCCGTACGTTACACGTATCGCTCAGTCACTGCAGAAAATGAGCTGGTACCTCAGAACTAGACAACACCCTGCGCCCTCGATGCACATCAGCTCTCAGCAAAACCAGACCGCTCCTCTTATTCATCTGCCTGTATACATCAACAAAAGCTCTCTTCACAGCTGGTAAACAAGTGTCACGTCCTTATTGCCAGTTCTCTTTATTTATTTATTTCCTTCCTGGTGTTATAAGCAGAGACCGATTGAACTTTATTGGTTTATGTTTCCAATGAGGCTAGGCGCGTCTGATTTATGGGACCTTGCCGTCGGAGTC
Source organism: Ilyophis sp. 1 JC-2022 (assembly GCA_022702515.1). Classification (NCBI taxonomy): domain Eukaryota; kingdom Metazoa; phylum Chordata; class Actinopteri; order Anguilliformes; family Synaphobranchidae; genus Ilyophis; species Ilyophis sp. 1 JC-2022. The sequence continues at coordinate 7,191,798 of CM040397.1, forward strand.
GGACGGTTGATCGTTTTTATTGTTTGTATCGGGGCCGTTAGCCGGCGCTCCTCTTGGAAGGACGCCACGTCGTTACGAAGCGTTGCTCCGGTACGGTCTTTGAGAATGTCAGGCTGTGTTGTCTTGAGGGGCTAATTGTGCCTGAGCTGTACCGTCTGATTCCAGAGGACAAGAAAGTCCCCCTTTATCGTGTTGTCAGCGTTCAGACCGCGCTGGTAAAAACCCAGAGACGAATGGAGGCTTAATTGCCAAACCCGTTCTAAGGGATTTGGTCAATTAGGAGCGTTTCTTTCGGTTTCTGGTGTTTGTCAGCGCGCGAGCATGTTTACGATCTCGGAGGACCACGAAGAGAGAGGCATAACGAGGAGATCCGCTTCTTTCTTTAACGTCACGCATTTCTCTTGATTATTACGTTTTACGTGGCACAAAAGACTGAATGGCAATTAGTTTGTGTTCTGCTGATTAGTGCGATGGTCTTCAGAATGTTCGCGGAGGAAAAATATATTCCGATTGGCTCTCTGTCTCCTACTTGATTGGCCGGACGCAGAAACCGCACAAGCCGTTATGTTCTATTATTCCTTTCTGCTGCATGAACATTCCGTATAATCCTAAAACTGAGCCAGTGCGGGTCACCGTCTGTTTTAAACCGAAATTTACAAAACAAAAGCGGATTTTTTCTATTTGTTAAAATGCTCACGGGGGTTGTAGTGACTGTAATGTTTAATGTTGTACAATATGTTTATCAATAATTCACCACTCAAAAATATACACTTTCTGTTCTGTGAAATCTAGATTAGACTAGAATATGTATCCATAACCAAACATGTAATGCGTCTACTCTGAAAAACATGCCTGGGAAGGGCTTTCTTACACAATGTGAAGCAAATCATTTTTTCTCCAAGAATATGTTCAGTGAATGTGATGCACGTTAAAATGTAATGAATACCTCAGCTCCTTGCCAGTAATTGATTGTGGGTTTCGGTTTTTGTTTTTTTGTTTCCTAGGATCTCCAGTAAGTACCTCCAGAATCACAGTAGTTTATAATGTGTGAATGCAAGTGCTGACCATTCCAGTGCAAACCAGTCTGGTCCGGTTTGATCTGGTTGACTGTGGGAGAACTCCCTCAACAGGTAAGCAAATGGGACCCCAGTGGTAAATGCTAACGGCTGTTAGCTGGGGCTATTAGCAGTAGCATCACACTCACGTTGCTAAGGCCTAATTTCACTTCACATTGACGTTTCAAAAATGTTTTACAATGTCACAATTTCTAAAATATAAACTCTAAAATATTACTTTACAAGAGTACATATTTTAGTTTTTACTGGTTTTCTGAAAAACCGTTTAAATACAGACATTGTAAAACTGAGGAGACGTTGCCGCAACACCATCAGAACCCCCCCCCCCCCCCCCACACACACACACACACACACACATGCACACACACACACACGCACACGCACACACACACACACACACCCATGAGCACAATATCCACCATCTCAGTAGTACAAAGAGACACAGGGGAGAACCTTTGAAATCGTAATAATTGTAATTTATCTCCCTCTGTGGGGAGATAACTCCAATACAGCGAGCCGTGACGGATGCCTGCGCTGCGTAAGGCCAAGTGGCGCCCGCTAACACAACCCTGTCCTCGTTGGACCATATTTGGAAGACGTACAATAGTCAAACACAATTCATCAAACGAGCACAGACTCGGTTAAAGCTCTCCTGTGTCTAATCTTAACACATTAGCAGAAGGGTCCCAGTGCTCTCGCTAAGTATCTGTCAAAACACGGCGGCCATCTTGGCGAAAACGTTGAGCCGTTTTATCAGTGCCGCATCCCGTAATTTCCCGCCGGCTTTGAGTCATCCTTCGCTGTAATTGTTTAGTCTTCTTTTGTTGGGAAAAGCAGTAAGTCGGGCACTGGGAGAGCTTCCCCAGTCTGGCTCCTGGAAGGGTTCTGGCCTGGGACTTGGTCTCGTGACTTGTGTAATTATTTCTGTTTAAAGAATAAGCTAAATACGCTTTATTAGCTCCACCCAAAGACTCATGACACGTCCGGTGATATCGTTTCTGTGTCCAGCCAGCTCACATCGAGAGGATCTCCACTTCATCAAGTAGAATATAGGCACAAACATAAAGAACATTGCACAGCTTGCACATGAGAAAAAACTCCTTTTTAAGGTCACCTAGGGATGTTCTGGAATATAAACTGTCAGCATGTTAACACACAGTGGCCGTTTAATGTGTACATCCAACTGGAACTTGAGTATTTTTCTAGAAGTGGGTAAGTATCAATTAACCAATTTTGGGGTCGTGTTGGAGTTAGACGTTCCCAGCATGCAAGTAATAAATGTATAAAAAAATCTGTTTCATTAAACGCTGTGACCAGCCAACGTTGCCGTAACGTTGCCCTAACATTGCTGTGTTGTGTGCTCTGCTCTTTCTAACCTGAACAGGGGACTCCTGGACGGGACGGGTACCCGGTAAATTTGGCTCCGTTTTCGTTAAATTTCACTCTCTTTCGACCTTTCTTATCAGCTCCTTTCGTTCGTCCTCTATTTGCTCCTGGTTCTGAGAGCACCTGTCTCTTCTGGCTCCGCCCTGTACCCTTCTCTCTCTCTCTCTCTTTCTGTTCTTTAATTACCTGTCCTCTCTCTGTGGCAAGGTTCAGCCAAGTTTCATTACATTCGATCAGTTCAGGAATTTAATTGAAAAATGCCTGTAATGTTTTGTCAAGATTTTTCAATTCATGAATTGAATTTCAATTAATTAAATGTACCTCTTCCTCACACACACACACACACACACACACACACACACACACACACACACACATGCACACACACACACACATTCTATACAACTGAAATTTAATTCAATATTTAAATCAAGGATATTTTAAAAAATTATCTACAAATCTGAAAGTATATTTGTATATTTGCCTATAAAATATCTTGATCCTATTCTAGTTATGTCGTTCAATATTTTTCAGCATATTCCTTTTCCATATGGGATGGTTCTTCTGTCTATCTGCCCAGTCAGTGTACTATTCTCCCAAAGCAACTTTCTCATTTCACAATGATCCCCATTGATTTATGATCTGCTTTCGTTCAACCAGATGTGAAAAAGTGGCTCACAGTCCTGCTCACAGATCTTACCTGATACCATTTCAAACATTTTCTCATAACGGAGTAATTTAATAATGGCTGAAATGCGATATCATCACACGATGTTTATTTAAAGATAAATCAGTTTTGTTTCCACTTATTACAGTGCGGTACCAACATACTGTGCTTATTATGACGTTACGGGCATGTTCGACAGAGCGGGTCCCCTATTCAACTATTATATGGCGCCCCCTGGTGGATATGAAACATATGACACATATTTATTTAGTGATTGATGAGGAGTTGGATGCACATTACTAACTGAGCAACCTTTGTTTTTGTTTTTTTAAATGAGTCAGAGTAATCTGTGCTCACGTCATTACTGATTGGTGCTCTAGTCATGTATTCTTCATTTGGCCTCGAATAAGGGAATGTTTTTTTTAAATTATTTGTTTGTTTCTTGTTCATCGTTAAGAAATGTCTCCATCACCCCATATGGAATGCCAAACAGAACTACAGAAGCTAATAATCAGGTCTGACTCATATCGTGCCTGTGGTTGTTTAGGAAAGACTTAAGAGTGTTTACGACGGAGTCCTTCACAAGCTGCACTGTTCACAGATGGCCTGCGTCAACTTTTCAGGAATTGTTTTGACAGAGAAAGTTCTCGTGACATGCGATTCGTGTTTTTATACATAGTGAGTTCAAATTGAGCTAATTCCACTGAAGAGTGGTGAAAGGTGGTGAAGGTTACCTGGGGGACGGGTGAGGAATAACACAAGGGGGTGAGCAGAGCGTGGCTCTAGGGGCCCCAAACAAGAACGTTGCCCTGGCCCCAAAGTGCTCCAACAAAAATGACACCCACCATTTAAACTCAAATTGTGCGCAGGGTACGGTTGTGGCCCTAAACAACTGCATGGAGTGTTTTTGAGTGCTTTTCAGCTTCTATTGGACAGCACAGTGTAGAGAGACAGGAAGTATGGGGAGTGAGAGAGAGGGAGAGTTTCAGCTTCTCTTGGACAGCACAGTGTAGAGAGGCAGGAAGTATGGGGAGTGAGAGAGAGGGAGAGTTTCAGCTTTATTGGACAGCACAGTGTAGAGAGACAGGAAGAATAGGAGTGAGAGAGAGAGGGAAAGACACGCGACAAAGGTCACGTGGCCAGATTCGAGCTGCCGACATCGCAGCTCGCAATGAGCCTGGTGATAGCGCTCTACAGGCTACGCCACTGGGATACCCCCTACATGAGGGGAACTTGAGTGGATATAGCTATGCGTTAGCTAGAGGAGAACTTGAGTGTGGATATAGCTGTGCGTTAGCTAGAGTGGAACTTTAGTGTGGATATAGCTGTGCTTTAGCTAGAGGGGAACTTGAGTGTGGATATAGCTGTGCGTTAGCTAGAGGGGAACTTGAGTGTGGATATAGCTGTGCGTTAGCTAGAGGGGAACTTGAGTGTGGATATAGCTGTGCGTTAGCTAGAGGGGAACTTGAGTGTGGATATAGCTGTGCGTTAGCTAGAGGGGAACTTGAGTGTGGATATAGCTGTGCGTTAGCTAGAGGGGAACTTGAGTGTGGATATAGCTGTGCGTTAGCTAGAGGGGAACTTGAGTGTGGATATAGCTGTGCGTTAGCTAGAGGGAACTTGAGTGTGGATATAGCTGTGCGTTAGCTAGAGGGGAACTTGAGTGTGGATATAGCTGTGCGTTAGCTAGAGGGGAACTTGAGTGTGGATATAGCTGTGCGTTAGCTAGAGGGGAACTTGAGTGTGGATATAGCTGTGCGTTAGCTAGAGGGGAACTTGAGTGTGGATATAGCTGTGCGTTAGCTAGAGGGGAACTTGAGTGTGGATATAGCTGTGCGTTAGCTAGAGGGGAACTTGAGTGTGGATATAGCTGTGCGTTAGCTAGAGGGGAACTTGAGTGTGGATATAGCTGTGCGTTAGCTAGAGGGGAACTTGAGTGTGGATATAGCTGTGCGTTAGCTAGAGGGGAACTTGAGTGTGGATATAGCTGTGCGTTAGCTAGAGGGGAACTTGAGTGTGGATATAGCTGTGCGTTAGCTAGAGGGGAACTTGAGTGTGGATATAGCTGTGCGTTAGCTAGAGGGGAACTTGAGTGTGGATATAGCTGTGCGTTAGCTAGAGGAGAACTTGAGTGTGGATATAGCTGTGCGTTAGCTAGAGAGGAACTTGAGTGTGCATATAGCTGTGCGTTAGCTAGAGGGGAACTTGAGTGTGGATATAGCTGTGCGTTAGCTAGAGGGGAACTTGAGTGTGGATATAGCTGTGCGTTAGCTAGAGGGGAACTTGAGTGTGGATATAGCTGTGCGTTAGCTAGAGGGGAACTTGAGTGTGGATATAGCTGTGCGTTAGCTAGAGGGGAACTTGAGTGTGGATATAGCTGTGCGTTAGCTAGAGGGGAACTTGAGTGTGGATATAGCTGTGCGTTAGCTAGAGGGGAACTTGAGTGTGGATATAGCTGTGCGTTAGCTAGAGGGGAACTTGAGTGTGGATATAGCTGTGCGTTAGCTAGAGGGGAACTTGAGTGTGGATATAGCTGTGCGTTAGCTAGAGGGGAACTTGAGTGTGGATATAGCTGTGCGTTAGCTAGAGGGGAACTTGAGTGTGGATATAGCTGTGCGTTAGCTAGAGGGGAACTTGAGTGTGGATATAGCTGTGCGTTAGCTAGAGGGGAACTTGAGTGTGGATATAGCTGTGCGTTAGCTAGAGGGGAACTTGAGTGTGGATATAGCTGTGCGTTAGCTAGAGGGGAACTTGAGTGTGGATATAGCTGTGCGTTAGCTAGAGGGGAACTTGAGTGTGGATATAGCTGTGCGTTAGCTAGAGGGGAACTTGAGTGTGGATATAGCTGTGCGTTAGCTAGAGGGGAACTTGAGTGTGGATATAGCTGTGCGTTAGCTAGAGGGGAACTTGAGTGTGGATATAGCTGTGCGTTAGCTAGAGGGGAACTTGAGTGTGGATATAGCTGTGCGTTAGCTAGAGGGGAACTTGAGTGTGGATATAGCTGTGCGTTAGCTAGAGGGGAACTTGAGTGTGGATATAGCTGTGCGTTAGCTAGAGGGGAACTTGAGTGTGGATATAGCTGTGCGTTAGCTAGAGGGGAACTTGAGTGTGGATATAGCTGTGCGTTAGCTAGAGGGGAACTTGAGTGTGGATATAGCTGTGCGTTAGCTAGAGGGGAACTTGAGTGTGGATATAGCTGTGCGTTAGCTAGAGGGGAACTTGAGTGTGGATATAGCTGTGCGTTAGCTAGAGGGGAACTTGAGTGTGGATATAGCTGTGCGTTAGCTAGAGGGGAACTTGAGTGTGGATATAGCTGTGCGTTAGCTAGAGGGGAACTTGAGTGTGGATATAGCTGTGCGTTAGCTAGAGGGGAACTTGAGTGTGGATATAGCTGTGCGTTAGCTAGAGGGGAACTTGAGTGTGGATATAGCTGTGCGTTAGCTAGAGGGGAACTTGAGTGTGGATATAGCTGTGCGTTAGCTAGAGGGGAACTTGAGTGTGGATATAGCTGTGCGTTAGCTAGAGGGGAACTTGAGTGTGGATATAGCTGTGCGTTAGCTAGAGGGGAACTTGAGTGTGGATATAGCTGTGCGTTAGCTAGAGGGGAACTTGAGTGTGGATATAGCTGTGCGTTAGCTAGAGGGGAACTTGAGTGTGGATATAGCTGTGCGTTAGCTAGAGGGGAACTTGAGTGTGGATATAGCTGTGCGTTAGCTAGAGGGGAACTTGAGTGTGGATATAGCTGTGCGTTAGCTAGAGGGGAACTTGAGTGTGGATATAGCTGTGCGTTAGCTAGAGGGGAACTTGAGTGTGGATATAGCTGTGCGTTAGCTAGAGGGGAACTTGAGTGTGGATATAGCTGTGCGTTAGCTAGAGGGGAACTTGAGTGTGGATATAGCTGTGCGTTAGCTAGAGGGGAACTTGAGTGTGGATATAGCTGTGCGTTAGCTAGAGGGGAACTTGAGTGTGGATATAGCTGTGCGTTAGCTAGAGGGGAACTTGAGTGTGGATATAGCTGTGCGTTAGCTAGAGGGGAACTTGAGTGTGGATATAGCTGTGCGTTAGCTAGAGGGGAACTTGAGTGTGGATATAGCTGTGCGTTAGCTAGAGGGGAACTTGAGTGTGGATATAGCTGTGCGTTAGCTAGAGGGGAACTTGAGTGTGGATATAGCTGTGCGTTAGCTAGAGGGGAACTTGAGTGTGGATATAGCTGTGCGTTAGCTAGAGGGGAACTTGAGTGTGGATATAGCTGTGCGTTAGCTAGAGGGGAACTTGAGTGTGGATATAGCTGTGCGTTAGCTAGAGGGGAACTTGAGTGTGGATATAGCTGTGCGTTAGCTAGAGGGGAACTTGAGTGTGGATATAGCTGTGCGTTAGCTAGAGGGGAACTTGAGTGTGGATATAGCTGTGCGTTAGCTAGAGGGGAACTTGAGTGTGGATATAGCTGTGCGTTAGCTAGAGGGGAACTTGAGTGTGGATATAGCTGTGCGTTAGCTAGAGGGGAACTTGAGTGTGGATATAGCTGTGCGTTAGCTAGAGGGGAACTTGAGTGTGGATATAGCTGTGCGTTAGCTAGAGGGGAACTTGAGTGTGGATATAGCTGTGCGTTAGCTAGAGGGGAACTTGAGTGTGGATATAGCTGTGCGTTAGCTAGAGGGGAACTTGAGTGTGGATATAGCTGTGCGTTAGCTAGAGGGGAACTTGAGTGTGGATATAGCTGTGCGTTAGCTAGAGGGGAACTTGAGTGTGGATATAGCTGTGCGTTAGCTAGAGGGGAACTTGAGTGTGGATATAGCTGTGCGTTAGCTAGAGGGGAACTTGAGTGTGGATATAGCTGTGCGTTAGCTAGAGGGGAACTTGAGTGTGGATATAGCTGTGCGTTAGCTAGAGGGGAACTTGAGTGTGGATATAGCTGTGCGTTAGCTAGAGGGGAACTTGAGTGTGGATATAGCTGTGCGTTAGCTAGAGGGGAACTTGAGTGTGGATATAGCTGTGCGTTAGCTAGAGGGGAACTTGAGTGTGGATATAGCTGTGCGTTAGCTAGAGGGGAACTTGAGTGTGGATATAGCTGTGCGTTAGCTAGAGGGGAACTTGAGTGTGGATATAGCTGTGCGTTAGCTAGAGGGGAACTTGAGTGTGGATATAGCTGTGCGTTAGCTAGAGGGGAACTTGAGTGTGGATATAGCTGTGCGTTAGCTAGAGGGGAACTTGAGTGTGGATATAGCTGTGCGTTAGCTAGAGGGGAACTTGAGTGTGGATATAGCTGTGCGTTAGCTAGAGGGGAACTTGAGTGTGGATATAGCTGTGCGTTAGCTAGAGGGGAACTTGAGTGTGGATATAGCTGTGCGTTAGCTAGAGGGGAACTTGAGTGTGGATATAGCTGTGCGTTAGCTAGAGGGGAACTTGAGTGTGGATATAGCTGTGCGTTAGCTAGAGGGGAACTTGAGTGTGGATATAGCTGTGCGTTAGCTAGAGGGGAACTTGAGTGTGGATATAGCTGTGCGTTAGCTAGAGGGGAACTTGAGTGTGGATATAGCTGTGCGTTAGCTAGAGGGGAACTTGAGTGTGGATATAGCTGTGCGTTAGCTAGAGGGGAACTTGAGTGTGGATATAGCTGTGCGTTAGCTAGAGGGGAACTTGAGTGTGGATATAGCTGTGCGTTAGCTAGAGGGGAACTTGAGTGTGGATATAGCTGTGCGTTAGCTAGAGGGGAACTTGAGTGTGGATATAGCTGTGCGTTAGCTAGAGGGGAACTTGAGTGTGGATATAGCTGTGCGTTAGCTAGAGGGGAACTTGAGTGTGGATATAGCTGTGCGTTAGCTAGAGGGGAACTTGAGTGTGGATATAGCTGTGCGTTAGCTAGAGGGGAACTTGAGTGTGGATATAGCTGTGCGTTAGCTAGAGGGGAACTTGAGTGTGGATATAGCTGTGCGTTAGCTAGAGGGGAACTTGAGTGTGGATATAGCTGTGCGTTAGCTAGAGGGGAACTTGAGTGTGGATATAGCTGTGCGTTAGCTAGAGGGGAACTTGAGTGTGGATATAGCTGTGCGTTAGCTAGAGGGGAACTTGAGTGTGGATATAGCTGTGCGTTAGCTAGAGGGGAACTTGAGTGTGGATATAGCTGTGCGTTAGCTAGAGGGGAACTTGAGTGTGGATATAGCTGTGCGTTAGCTAGAGGGGAACTTGAGTGTGGATATAGCTGTGCGTTAGCTAGAGGGGAACTTGAGTGTGGATATAGCTGTGCGTTAGCTAGAGGGGAACTTGAGTGTGGATATAGCTGTGCGTTAGCTAGAGGGGAACTTGAGTGTGGATATAGCTGTGCGTTAGCTAGAGGGGAACTTGAGTGTGGATATAGCTGTGCGTTAGCTAGAGGGGAACTTGAGTGTGGATATAGCTGTGCGTTAGCTAGAGGGGAACTTGAGTGTGGATATAGCTGTGCGTTAGCTAGAGGGGAACTTGAGTGTGGATATAGCTGTGCGTTAGCTAGAGGGGAACTTGAGTGTGGATATAGCTGTGCGTTAGCTAGAGGGGAACTTGAGTGTGGATATAGCTGTGCGTTAGCTAGAGGGGAACTTGAGTGTGGATATAGCTGTGCGTTAGCTAGAGGGGAACTTGAGTGTGGATATAGCTGTGCGTTAGCTAGAGGGGAACTTGAGTGTGGATATAGCTGTGCGTTAGCTAGAGGGGAACTTGAGTGTGGATATAGCTGTGCGTTAGCTAGAGGGGAACTTGAGTGTGGATATAGCTGTGCGTTAGCTAGAGGGGAACTTGAGTGTGGATATAGCTGTGCGTTAGCTAGAGGGGAACTTGAGTGTGGATATAGCTGTGCGTTAGCTAGAGGGGAACTTGAGTGTGGATATAGCTGTGCGTTAGCTAGAGGGGAACTTGAGTGTGGATATAGCTGTGCGTTAGCTAGAGGAGAACTTGAGTGTGGATATAGCTGTGCGTTAGCTAGAGGGGAACTTGGCTTAGAGACTTCCCCTCTGGCAGTCGTTTATTTGGGCAGCCGCTGCCTCTGCTTACCTGGGTCTCAGCTGATGTTGGGATTCTCTCTGTGTTCTACACGGCATTCCTAGATTTCCCAGATCTGCCTGCATCTCATTCCTGACAGGAAATGCCTGCTCTTAATTACAAGCGGGGGGGTGGGTGGTGTGTGTGTGTGTGTGTGTGTGTGTGTGTGTGTGTGTGCGTTTGCTCCCCTATCTGGTTTGTAACAGTGCAGAAGCCCCCCGTGCCTGGAGTCAGCAGGCCTCGTCCTGTCTCCGGGTCGATCATAAACACGTCACTGATACTGATACTCTGCCCCTGCAGGAGAGCTAAAGTAGCGCTCCACCAGCAGTGCTTTTACTCAGCCTTCAAAACTGCAAATCACGTGACTGCTGCCTCCGGCTGACAGATTCATTTAAAGGGGTTTTCTCCGCCCCTGGTCGCTACGTAATGCACAGGCATGCCGACACATCCATATGAAGCGCACCCACTGATCTCACCCATGTCCCGCCCAGCCCCACCCTTCTGATTGGTTTGGTTCCCCTATCCTGGTTTGATCATTTTACTGTCCTGCTCCTCATTGGTTCATCTGCATATATAAATAATACATTATATCCTATGACATTGAACATTACAACAGAGCCTCTTAGAAGCTCAGTGCTCCATTTAAAGCTTCGGTCTGTTTCTAGAACCAGGTTTAAAAAACAATCTTTATCAACATGAACTAAGTCAGTGGTTCCCAAAACATTTTAAGTCCCCCCCCACACACACACACACACAATTTTGGGAATGAAGCAATGAGAGCAGCATTGTGATTGAAGGGCAGACCTGGGTTCAAATAGTATTTTGGTGGGATTTCTGTGCTCTATTGATCTTGCCTGGTGCATTTGTGCCTGCTAGGAGGAGCAGATGGGCGGGGTTTGCACTTTTGGGATTATTCCATTTGTTCCAATTCACCAGACAAGCTTAGTCAAATGCAGAAAAGTATTTGAATCCAAAACAAGTACTATTTGAACCCAGGTCTGTTAAAGGGTTAATGTTTGTACTGGACCAGAAGGTCTTGCACAAACGGAGGTCCAGATGAGCTGGCGGTCGTCTTTGGCAACCTGTATGGTGAGTAAGAGCAAACAGAGCTGCTTGTGAAGTCCGTCCAAACCGTGAGACCCTTTAACACGGGAACGTGGTGCTGGAGCAGGACACACATGCGACCGGATGAGCCTGTAGCCGAAAAAAGGGTCTCTGTCCTGATATACCTGCGTCTACAGTATAATCCTCACTGTCCTATACACTGCACACTGTCCTATAGGCCCCTCTGTGTGTGTGTGTGTGTGCAGCCCAAACAGAGTCTCTGTCCTGATATACCTGCGTCTATAGTATAATCCTCACTGTCCTATACACTGCACACTGTCCTATAGGCCCCTCTGTGTGTGTGTCTGTGTGTCTGTGTGTGCGTGTGGATCTCTCTCTTGCTGTCTCTTAATCTCTGTAAGGTTCATCTTCATTTCCAAAAATAAAATGGAAATATGGTATTTGATGTGTTAACTAATACTGAACAAAGACACACACACATCTATATCACACACATGGCTCTGGCTTGGCGTCTGAGGAAGGGGTAACACTTTTGCCATGAAGACGAGGAAGTGTTGATCTTCTTTTAGACACCAGAAGAGAGGATTGCAGAGAGGAGAGGTGAGAATGGAGAGGGAGGGGGGAGGTGGGAATGAGATGAGAACACGCTGCAGATGTGGCTGCCTGAGCAGTCTCTGGAACTGTGTGGAAATGTTCCTACAAAGGCAATATTAAAGACGTAGGTCTAACAGTAAGGCTAACTGACGTGAGGCATGTGCCGTTATGCACGAGCCCGTCGATTCACATCCGTAGGTCCAACCCATCGGCGGAATGACAGATCCACGAGCGGCGCCAGTTTCGTTCGCAATTTTCCACGCTTCTCCGTCACTCCCCGCCGCCATTAATCATAGTCAACCGGTAGACTTTGAGTTTAGCGCTTTTAAAAAAAAATCTGAAACGTTGGAGGACGGAGTCTGACAGCGTCAGCGCTGTGTAAACACCAGCGCACGCTCATGTTATTCCTGCTTCCCCGTTGCCTTGGTAACGTGCCCAGAGAGGCAACCGTGTTCAGCGGAGAAACAGTTCAGCGCAAGGCTGTCGCAGCTGCGAAAGAAGATCACATGTCCCTGTTTGCACTCGTATCCGATGTGGCTGACAGATCGGATTGCTGCATGTCCGTCTCATGTAGCCGCCTTTAGATTCCTGAGTTTTTAACGCGCTGCGTATTGCCTACGCTCGCGATGCGTTTGGACCGAGATCGCGTTTCTCCTTGTTGTCGTGTTCCATCCGACCTGTCGGAGCGTCGCGTGACTCCCGCACACTTTTATGGAATGTTGTTTGTCAGTAGAATTTTTGAATGACAGGAGAAGAGGCACGCTGAAACTCCAATATCCGACCCAGATGTGATTCAAATCCGATTTGGACAAATCCAATCCATATTTAATTTTTTATGTTTAGACCACAATTTTCAAATGTGACACATCTCAGATTTATCAAGAAATCATATATATGTAGATATATGAAAAGGACAGTATAAACAGTGTAGATTTGGGCGCAGTACAGATACGCTGCAGGCATTTCGGTAGAGGGTTGTGTCCCCAAAGTGCTCCAAAAAAAGACAACTTGAATTGTGCGGCCCAGGGATGGTTGTGCCCCTAATCGACTGCATAGTGTGTTTTTGCGAGCGGCCGACTCTGCATTTGGGAGAGTGCGATTGCAGACCGGGGGTGTGGGAAACATTCTCCCGCCATATGTAGCCCTGCTCTGCCTGGGCAGTGTGGGTAAGATACAGGGAGCTGAGTTAGGTAATCTCTCTCTTGATGAATATTCATGAAGAACCAACCAATCAAAACACTTCTGATATCTGTGCATAGAGTAGTTGTGGGATTCCACATGTTCCTGGCAGGGATGCTGTGTCTCAGCAGCAGAGAGGTCAGAGGTCAAAGGTCAGGTCTGTGTGGTTTGGCGCTGTCGGCACAGTCCTGCATAGCTGGTAAACGTCTTTATTTCAAAGGAAAGTTTTCTGACCTGGATGCTGCTTTGCACTTCCAGGTCAGAAAACTTTCTTCTGAGGCAAAGCGAGTAAAACCAGGGCTGCGTTCGGAACCGAAATGTATTATTTCTTTCTGACGTTCCCTTCTCTTGCTTCAAGGGGTGAATCCCCAAAATGCCAGGATGAAATATGGCAGCCACACCAAGTGTGATTCAGATTCAATTTAAGAAAGGGGAGCGAGTAATTATATTCCCTCTCTCCCTTGTTTATCCTCCCTCTTAAATTGCAAGCTTCCAGCAAGAAGGGAATCCCACAATGCAATGCTCCACATGGAAAAAGTAGGCGGTTACATTTCAACTCTATGGTGTTGCACTTCTGAAATGTTGTGAGGGCGGTTCGGTTCAGTTTTTGTTTGTTTCTCCTCAATCTTTCCTTGCAGAGCACCTTTTAACTCTGCTTGCTGCATGTAGCAAATTGCGTCACAAGTTAGCTCCCTCGAGGCAAGTGAGCAAGGGAAGGGAGTGTGTTAAATTGGATTCGAATGCAGCAACGGGCCACAGGGACGTAGCACATGGACCCAGTTTAACATGTCAAATAACCGAATATCAGAACCAGAACCAGCCTCTGAGAAGGGTTTCTGAGGTTTCTGATGTGGGACAGGGCTGTATAAGAACCAGAAGTGCTCTGAGCAAGAGAGTCGGGCTAGAAGAGAGATTTATTTATATGACCATGAACGCCCCTGGCACATTACGTCAGATATTTGGGGGGGGGGGGGTTGGCATATGACAGATCCAAAAGAAGGCAAGCTCGACACAGCAGTGATCAGGGCTGTGTGTGACTGGCTCTGCAGAATGTGTCAGCCTTAAAAAGGATTCCTTTCAGATGGCAGGATGACATGTATTTTTAGCTTTTAGACACTTTCAGTAAAAAAAACTTCTCAGAAGGGGGAAAAAACTGAGATCTTCTGAATGTCTGGCTGGCGTTGGATCCAGATGTGCCCAGATATTCCCATCGTCCCTCGGCTCTTTACCTCCTGACCTGGCGGGATCCTGAGCCCGGTTTCATCTGAACAAAATCCGGAAGCACATCATATTCCAAATATTCCCGGCCGCCGCTTCCCAGCCTTTCCGATCTCCAATATCAGGACCAGATCTCCACCACGTGTGCGTCTCACACATTATGAGCCAGATCTCCACCGTGTGCGTCTCACACATTCTAAGCCGGATGACCTGAGATGTCGTTCCAAAAGTCCTTGCCTTCAAAAAAACAAAAAAAACAAAAAGAATCCTTAAATCCCTACCCCAAACCGGCCTGCTGTCCCTTTCCAAACTCCTCCTTCTTGACCTTTGAACTCTGGCATTGTGAAAAGACCCCCCAGTGTTTATTCAGGTGCAGCCGTAGTGCAATCAGGTCTTTTATACACAGTAATAAAGAGCCTCCAGTGTGGTGAAACAGCCCCCCCTCCCCTCCCCTAATGCATTTGGCACCCCCTTCCCCCGACCAGACCCTTATTAACGCTCATCTCGGAAGGTGTGATGTCAATTTGGGTCAATTAAAGTAATTGGATCAGTCCCATGTGGTTGTTTGTTCACGGGCAATGAGGACTCCGCCCTCATTCACACGCGTGGGCTTCGCTGGCTCTACAGCTAATGAGTCATGATAATGAGAAGGGAAGTCATAAATATTGCACTCGCTCTCGGGGAAACAGAGGAGCGTATCCCTGTGCTGCGATGAAGTAAATGTCTGCAAGGGGGTCTATGTTGGGGAAGTGGGCTATGTTGGGGAATAGGGTGGGGATGCTTTGGGAAGCAAGGCCAAACAAGGCGGAATTCCCACTGGGAATAAGTGCAGTGGGAATGAGGATGTGGGAATTCCTGTGGAGAGGGAACTGATAGAACTCTGATAAAACTCTGCCGGATTTCACTCTTATTTTGACTCATTCTACCATTGCTCCTAATCTTTGTGTTTTGACAGGATATTATTCCACATGCATTCCTCTCTTCAGATTATCCCTGTATCAGTCCTTCTCCCCGTCCAGCTCACTCCATCCACAGACTGATGAGCCAGGATTTAGTTTCCTTCCAATTACACACACACACACACGTGTACACACACACACACACACACACATACAGGCATGCATGTACAGGCACACACTCTCACCCAGGCACACACTCACAGGAACACACACACGGGCACACACTCACACACGCACAGACACACACTCACATGCACAGACACACACACACTCTTACACAGACACAAAAACATACACACGGACATGCACACGCACATACACACA
>CM040397.1:7214776-7222276 GCA_022702515.1 Ilyophis sp. 1 JC-2022
GCAAGTTCCAGCATCTCCTAAATTCAAATCCCAATCTGCCATAAATTTTGCCATACCTCAAGCCTAGTCCAACATGCCAATGAATACATTCAAGTCCCCATCACACCTGTCAGCCAAGAACGGGTAAAACAGGAGTTCACGGTGAACTTGGGATTCTCTGGGGTTGTGCCCCAGCAGAGAACGCTGTTATACATGTGAAACGTAAGGGAGCCCACTCCATCAACATCCAGGCGATGTGTGAAGCTCCGTGTAAGGTTACACATGTATTCCCAATTATCCTGGATCAAGCTATGACATTATATTGGCCAATAGTTTCTGCTCTTCTGTTAGGGGACAATAGTTAAAACATGCATAAAATATCAAGATTACATTGTGATGTAAAAATAAACATTACATTTTTCCCAAAAATAAAAACATTTTCCTCCTGGAATTGACGCATGTTGTCCTTGGAATTCCGGGAAAGTGGGCTTGTTTTAAGGCATTAAGCTACCAGTAAAAACGTGTTGGTCATATTTCCATAAGCAGGGCATTATAAAACAGTGGAAAATATGCGTACCTATGGGTTTCCAACCTGACAGCTTTAGTGTATTTAGTGTCATCATTAAGGCAAAAGAACGCTATTTATGCTATTAATCAATATTACAATGCACGTAATTTCGGATGAAGCTTGAACTACGCTAGCCGAAATGTATTGCCTGTGATCTGTCTGACCTGGGGTCAGTCCGGGCCCATCAACATGTCACACAGCCTGTTATGTCCATGCTGATTGGTACTGCCAACTGACCCGGGATCAGTCAGGGTCCCATGAACATGTCAAACAGCCTGTTATGTCCATGCTGATTGGTACTGCCAACTGACCCGGGATCAGTCAGGGTCCCATGAACATGTCACACAACCTGTTATGTCCATACGCTGATTGGTACTGCCAACTGACCCGGGATCAGTCAGGGTCCCGTGAAAATGTCACACAACCTGTTATGTCCATACGCTGATTGGTACTGCCAACTGACCTGGGATCAGTCAGGGTCCCGTGAACACAACCTGTTATGTCCATATGCTGATTGGTACTGCCATTGATCTAGCAGGGTTTGTAGGCATGGTTTCTCACAGGGAGACATGTAATGTGTCACACATGTTACTGTTGACTCTAACTAATGGTGCTTGCTTATTTCTTTCTGTTGGATATACAGTGGTTTGGGACAAAGACATATTTTTTCTTGCTTGTATTGTATTAAAAGTGCAGTAATTTCTACAGGCTGAAACCAAAATGCCCTTTAATAAAAGCTGAGAATCTGCACTTTAACCCCGTGTGAATTGTTTGAATACAAATAAAAAATAGTGGAGTACAGAGCTAAATTGAGAAATAAATATGTTTTTGTGCCAAACATTATGGAGGGTACTGTTACTGCATATGAAATAGGTATTTTCTCTAGTATAGCTAATTTAGGCATATTGACGTTTTGCAGGTTGAAACTTTGTTTGCAAAAAAGTAAGAAAATACACACACATCCAAATAAATAATGAGGCGACGCATGAACAATGGGAAAAGCCCAGCACAGTGTTTTGAAATGTTGTTGGCACCATTAACGCTTATACCACATCAGTCCACTTCATACCCCTGACACCTGTCAGAGTTTTGGAACTTTATTTTTACTGATTATGTTTTCTCCTTTCTTCTTCCAGGGACCTAAAGGAGATAAGGTACCTGCCCTCAATAAGTCTCACACTTACCAAAGAAGGAATATTTTCACACGCATGCGGGCTTTGCCTCATAGCTGCCCGATCTTTCCAGAAGGCTCCGCCTTACCGCTGCTGGTTTGCGGTGTGAGCGTAGCGACGATCGCCAGAAATATTGCGCAAGCCCCACTTCTCTGAGGCCCCCACGGTTTATACAACCAGACAGAGCTGTGTTTGTAAAGTCCTGTGTTTCCTAATCGCAGCTGTTTGGACGAGCGTGACAAACACTACGAGAAAAACACCAAGAAATTCCCCCCCAAACTCAACCCCCCTCGATCCCCTAGACCTGACATCAAGCACTTTTTGTCACGTGACTCAAACTGTATTTATGTGGAAAAGTGTTCTTGTGTTGTTATGTTTTATGTGCTTCTATTTTTGCACAGTGAATTGTATTGAAACCAATTCCACCAGCCTAGCAATGTGGCACAAAAAAACACTTGAATTTGAACTTAGTAGTTCAGCTTGTGGCGTTGATCCTGCCTGTCCCTGATTGAGCTCTTCTTCTTCTGTCGCTTTGTTTAGGGTGACCAAGGAGATGTGGGACCCCGGGTAAGTCAGCCAGCCATACAATCAAGTAAAGATGTATTTATTTTGTGTGGAATATTGTATAATGCCCATATAACAGGAGTACTTTGCCGATTGCAGCATATCAGTTAAATGCATTAACCCTTTGAAGAGTAGGTTATTTTTGGAATGTTTTTTTTTTCCTCAAAATTCTAAATCGTTGTTCTAGAACTCCATTGCTGTTACATCAACATTAGAATGTTCAGTTAAAAACATTCTAATCATCACATACAGTATTTGTGATCTTACACGTTAAAGGGCTAAAGACAATGGTGATTAAAATAGTGATAGAGTGGTCACTGTTTGTTATATACAAGAGCTATAAGATGGAGAGGACAATAAATATGAACAGAATGTTGTGTGACAGGCATGGAGAGTAAAGTAAAGCTGTAACATTATTAAAATCGGCTTGAAATTGATTAAGAATAGTCAAATGCACAGCAAATTATGATGAATTGCATTCTTCTGTCTGTTGTGAATTAAACAGGTTGAGAGACTAAAATATTAGAAATAAGAGGGAAAAACAGGATGAACCATATGCCAGGGATACATAAGGCTCATGAAACATGTTCAGTGTTTATTACTGTAAATAATTATCTAGCGCTGATGTGTACCACAGAACTATAGTGTGCTCTCCAACACCATCACATCTGTTCTGAAAAACCACGCGCTCTCTATGACCCTCACCTGACGCCTCATAGCAGAGTGGAATTATGGGCCATCACAAATCAGGAAGCAACGGAAAGAAACAATAAAACTGCGACACCGCCCAGAGCTGCCCTTAGTCATCTGCTACTTAACCATAAACTCCCCCCACACCATGCACACACACACACACGCACACGCACGCACGCGCACGCGCACACGCACACGCACACGCACACACGCACACGCACATGCACACACACACACACACACACGCACACACGCACACGCACATACACATACACACACACACGCACGCACGCACACACACACGCACATACACACACACACACACACACACACACACACACACACACACACGCACACGCACATACACACACACACAATAAAAAAGTCAGGAGAATAAACCCTTCAAGTGATCCATCCATATCTACAGTATTTCTGGCAGCAGAGTGATGGTTAAAGGCTTGTTTGATACGTCAGACCCTTGATGACTTGGAGCCATTTAGCCAGCCATGTGTTCCTAACTGTTCCTGTGTAATTTACAGCTAAATCTAGTCCCACCCCCCCAATTCCCATAGAGATCCATTCAAATGCAGTTTTTTATAGTATCTCTTGTAAGAGTACCAGAAAATAAGATATCAAGAGTCTTTTGATGTTGTTGGGTCACAGACATGGCCGGATATTAAAAGATTACTTTATTCTATATATAAATGCAGGGGTGCTAATAATTGTGGCACACTTGGTTTTGTTAAAAATAATTAATTTGTTTTTTTCTCATTATAAATTTACTTAAGGTTGGACTTTTCTCATTTTTTCAGTGTGAGATTAAGCTAATTCACCAAACGGTGAATTCTTTATAACCCTTTTTACTTTACCAGGGGTGCCAATAATAGTGGAGGGCACTGTATGCACACACACACACTTTAGCTACATTATTGAAACAGGCAGATTGTATATTACTGCCCGAATTTCAGGTTCTTTGCAATATAAACCACGTTTCACATCATAGCAAAATGATTGTGTGTGTTTTACGGTGCGGTTGGGGTTAGAAAAGGCCCAGAGGGCTCGGTGCTGCTGTGGCTGAAACCCCTGTGGTAGACAGGTCTTAAAAACCTCAACAGTTAGGGAGAGAAATGAGAGAAATGTTAAAAGCCAGGAATCTCAACTCAAACCCAGAGAAAAGACTTTTCTTTCCCTTTGAGAGAGAGAGAGAACTTGGTATCCAGTGAACCACGTCTTTCACAATTCAGGATTAAACCCAAGTTAAATAGCTGGGTTAAATTGCTGTTTTCTTTTTTTTAAGTGGTTGAGGTCATTTCTACAAAGGTGTAGTTAACTCACACTGTGCTGTGTAGCACGTGGATGCAAGACACAAGCCATTAATAACTGCTGGAGGAAGCAACATCCCATAATGCTCTATTGTATGGGAACTCTGATTCTTCAAGACCAACACAAGACAGTCTTTGAGCGCAAAGTGACTTCCTTGTGGTTTTTGTGACCGAACGTGACAAGGCCGCGCATTCGATTTCCTACCAGAACCAGAACGTTTCTCTCCCGTTCACATTAAGGGCATCTGTACAGTAGATGCACAAAGACTGTGTCACGGATGATCACAGACACATGCTCTGGAATGGAAATGTATTAAATAACAGATTTAGGCTGTCTTTAGCAGTCATTGAGAATAGAATAGAATAACTTTTATTTTCCCACTAGGGAACTTCAGTTGTAGCCCCAGCAACAACAAAAAATACATAGACAGTGGGGCAGACCCACAACACACAAACAAGCATATCAAACAAAGACATCCAACAGAATCATTACATCAATCAAGTGAATTAAGTTCATTAAAGTGCAATACAGCCATGATTAAAAATAGCCCCCGCTGTCCTGAGGTGTCCAGTGTCACCAAGCAGTCCAACACACAAACTCCGCCTCCACGACTCTCCTCCATACACTCTCCTCCATCTCTGCCCACCGCCGAAACGGAGCACCGAACTGCGTCCATCCTCCCAGTCGTCTCCTCACTCCTCTCCCGCATTATGTTCTCCTTCCCTGGTTACCTTTTGAAGATTGCCTGCACTCCTGGATTAGTCCCGAAATCTTCAACTCCGTTGAAAAGCGATGGTAAACTTTGTCGCTGCAGATCCAACGGACATTCCCAAGCATATGTTGCGAATGCGTCTCCATGGTGATGACCACAACCAAAATTATATTGACTAGACAATTCATCAATATTATCAAAACAAGCAGCAGGAGTACCCTGAAAAGTCTCCAGCCCGCTTCCCCGTCCCACTACAGACACACAGCGCATGAAAAAAACAAAGACAAAAGCCTGACACAACAAAACACATTCAAATTAACAAAGAGACAGCTGGACTACGTCGCCATTACAGCGCCACGTGACGTCAAAATGGGTTTTTTCTCAGCAGTTACATCAAGCGGTGGGTTAGCGGGGGGTTTCGATCGAAAGAAATCGTGTGATTTGTCGGGAGATCTGGAATCGGCCGACCTCACGGAAAAGATCATGCCATTCATGATTGGCAACATCGGTTCTGACCCGGCCCCATGTGAAGGGGTAGTGTTCTGCAGAGCCTAAATTGGCGTAGCCTGTAGAGCGCTATCCACATGCTCATCGCGAGCCGCGACGTTGGCGGTTCGAATCCGGCCGTGCAACCTCTGTCTCTCCCTCTCTCTCACTCCCCGTTCTTTCTGTCTCTCTAGTGCTGTCCAATAAAGATGAAAAGCCTTAAAAATATAGTATATATATGTATATTTTAAATTAATTTTCCAGCTCCAAAAGCAGTCCATGCCCCCGCCCCGAACATCCACTCGCACTGTCTTGATTGGCTGAAATGTCCATATGCACTGCCCTGATTGGCTGAAAGGTCAATATGCATTACCTTGATTGGCTGAAATGCAATATGCACTGTCCTGATTGGCTGAAATGTCCATATGCACTGTCTTGATTGGCTGAAATGCATGTCTCATGACAGTGTTTGCCTCTGCTGATGGCCCCATTGGGTCTGAAGGTTTCTCTCAGGCCTGGTGTGGGGAAGAGAGAGAGAGAGAGAGAGAGAAGGAAAGAGAGAAATGGCTCCTCACCGAGCCACAGGGGTGTCTGTGGGGATGCCGTTTCCAGTGCGGTCGAAAAAAAACTCCAAAAAAAATTCATGGCCTTTTTTTTTTCCTTTTTTTTTTTTTTTCTTTTTAATCCAGCCATTACCCTGTTGGGTTTCCTGAGAGCGTTCAGGGCAATTTGGAGCGCAGAGAGTCTCTTGTTCCTTCAAATCATGGAGCTATCATCCACTTAGCTGGACATATTTAATATTAAATGGAAACGTAAACGCAGGCTCGACAGCCGCACGCAGCCATGCAGTACAAGTGGCTCGCATTTACTGTAACTTCTGAAGTCAATCATCGGTCGAAAAGTAGAAAAACAAGAGCAAGGTTTCTGGGAATGCCGAGCAGGGACTTTGACCCGAGGTTCGAAGTTGTGACTGATGATCAGTAAGGTGAGCCCTTGGGCCGTGCTCACTGCAGCTGGGGTCAGGTTTTCCTGAGTTTTCCTGTGGAAGTAGAGTCCATCTGATTGGTGGATGCTGTAACTCACCCTGCCTCACCAGCCAATCAGAGCTCATTAAACTCCATTAACCCTTTGAAGACTTTTTGAAATGTTTTTTCAAAATTCTAAGTCACGTGTTGGAGAACTCCATCGCTTTCAATTGCCAGCAGTGATTGTTAAGGTGTTGTTACACAAAGCAATTTCTATTACTTGCAACTAGGTTGCAGCTTAGTTGGTCATTGATTGCTTCATGTAACATTACATGCAATTTCTGTGCAACAAGTTGGGAGCAGTTTGACTTTCATGCAACCGATTGCATGCAATAACCAATCAGAACAGCGATATTGATGACACGCGAACGCACCTGTCTACACATAGCCTACTACGATAACGTTACCGTTTTCTCCTGCTCGTTTTCAAGGTGGTCCAATAAAATGAGCGCACATAAGGCTTTCCCTTTTCTTGTAGACAGTATTTTCGACATTGCGAAAAGAAATAAAGGTAGCTAGTTAAATGTAATGTTAACAAGAAAACAAATTGTAACGTTAGCTAACTTTAGCGATCAAGACTTGATTTTTGTATCTCACGGAATAAACGGATCCAGCGTAATATCGAACGCTACATACATACTTCATTCTGGACATCTGACTCGTATCACTCTGACACATGAATCCTCTTTGAAGCGGGCGATTGAAACATTTCAAAGCGCCTCTGTATTGAGCAAAACATTTTTTTTTTTTTGTTTTTTTTTGTTTTGTTGAGAAGCCTCCTCTCTTGTTCTTTGACGGAGTCTCCTGAGGGAGGTTTTTTAGGCACCCAATCGCCGTTTATCTTCCAGTCGGACACATGCCGCACAAACCCGGGGAAGATGTGAGAGTAACAGCCGTTACACAGGGCATCGTCGCGGTTACTGCCTATACCATGTGTGCATGTGGAAACTTGGGGGACGGGTGGCGGGAGTGAGGATG
>CM040397.1:7227276-7344776 GCA_022702515.1 Ilyophis sp. 1 JC-2022
AGCATTGCAATTTTAGTGATTGCAATTGCGGTTGAAACGGAAACCGGCATACACGGGGGTCCCCCAAGACAGACTTTGAGAAACCCTTTGGCTAAGAACACCCCTGTTAGTTTATAACTTTCAAAACCTACAGTACAATCATCAGCACATCGATCAGCGGAATGGCTTCTTGAAATGGCTTGGGCTGTCTCAGAACCAGTAATCATAAAATCAGTGCTGATGTAGTGTCAGTTTAGCCTTTTAGCTCATAATGGATACTGTGGCGAGGGGTAGCGAGCTAGGCGGCTAAATAAGGTGGCGGTCGGACAGAGTTTTTTTCCGATAGCCAACTGGCCCAGATTGTATTCCCTGCTGAACGGCTTCCATCTGTCAACATGCAGGGGCGGCTGTGGCTCAGGAGGTAGAGTGGGTCGTCCGCTGATCGCAGGGTCCCCGGCTCCTCCTGTCCACATGTCGAAGTGTCCTTGGGCAAGACACTGAACCCCAAATTGCTCCCAATGAGCAGGCTAGCACCTTGCATGGTGGCTGCCGCCATTGGTGTGTGAATGTGTGTGTGAATGGGTGAGTGAGAGGCCATTGTAAAGCGCTTTGGATAAAGGCACTATATAAGTGCAGTCCATTTACCATTTACCATTTACCAGACACTGCAGCCCTCCAGGACTGGAGTTAAACCTGATTTTATACACCCCTGATCTACAGGTTCATATAATGGCAAGAAAAAAAACATTTATTTTCTCTTGTCTTGTATCCAGTACCACCTTATCTGTTCTTCAGCACAGCAGTCTTTCTCAGTTTTGGTTCAGGAATAGCCTTCCCCAACCTCCTCAATGCAGTTTTAAAGAACAGCGACATCTTGTGGTGGCTTTGCAGAATGCACTTTGTGCTGCACATGCTTGAAATGCATCTAAATGTGGAACTGCAAGGCACTAAAATGTTCTATTCTCTCAGGGAGTACCTGGAAGAGATGGGATCGAGGTAATTCAACTTCTTGTTTCCTCTTGTTTGTGCACGATGTATGTGTTTTTGCACATGATTTACACACACATATGGGCTGAGTGGGTAAACCGCTATTCATTTGTTAATATAAGCTTCTTTGTTCTTACGCAGGGACCGAGAGGCCCACCTGGAAAGCACGTAAGTAACCTGTAAACACCTGTACCTGTAGAATACCTTATCACCACCCCCTCCCCCATCCTACACCACCCTCACCCAATCCTACTCCACCCTCACCCCCCTCTCCCCACCCTATCCTCACCAACACCATCAACTGATAATAACTGACACCCCGTCACCCAATCCACAATCCAAAAACCCATAAACCTTTGAACCCGGGGTTCACATTTTAAGTAGGAATTCTAGTGCTGATTCAAAAATTGGGTCAATTCAATTAAGTTATCGGGTAGTCTGAACATTGTGTGCGATCTAGATCTGCCCTGGGAATAGACATATAGTGAACTTTTCACTCACTGGAATTAGCCACTGATCTTTGGGATACCCATTGTCGACATTAAACCAGGACGGGTTTTGGTTATTGTGTTAAAGCGCCCTCCGTAAGCATGCGTCTGTTTGTCTGTCCGTCTGTCTATGTGCGTCTCTTTGTCCACGTGTCAGAGCACGAGTCTTCTTCGCTTTGTTCGCAGGGTGACGACGGCGAGCAGGGGTTTCCTGGGCCTCAGGGATCCTCGGGATCAAAGGTCAGATGATGATGCTAATGCTACTAATGACAGACGGCCCTCTTTGAGCTCCTTATCTCTGCCGCTCCTTTCATCCTTATGCTCATCCCCAGATTAGCGGACTCCTCCGATCTCCTGCACCCTCTCCTTTTATGTCTGAACTTTAACTAGCCTTCTTTTCTATGTCCATGTTATCACTCCATCCTGCTCTGGACATGTTCCTTCTTCTCTTAATTTTGGTGGTTGACTTGGAAGAGGGCCAAGGACAGGCATGTGCTCTTCTTTGAAGCATGTGACATCGCAGGCCATTGTTTTTACGCCATTGGATGTGCGTACACGGTATGCCAGTAAGCAAGCCGCAAGGCCACATGCCCGTCTCTGCGGTGAAGCACTATGCCATCATCACATGCTTAAGACTCCTTCACCCCATTGGTCGAACATGATCACATGCTTAAGACTGCTTCACCCCATTGGTCTAACATGCTCACATGCTTAAGGCTGCTTCACCCCATTGGTCTAACATGCTCACATGCTTAAGGCTGCTTCACCCCATTGGTCTAACATGATCACATGCTTAAGGCTGCTTCACCCCATTGGTCAAACATGATCACATGCTTAAGCTTGCTTCACCCCATTGGTCTAACATACCGGTAATCACATGCTTAAGGCTGCTTTGCCCCATTGGACTAACATCTTACTGAAGGCAGCAAGGCATTGGCTGCTGTTGTTGGTGTCTGCCAGTGATTAGTGAGCCAGAGGCCAATCTAAGATACGTTACGCTGGAGATTTGTTTTTGTTATGTTTAGTCATTCAGTTTTGGGGAGCAGAAGGAACCTCAGGTGGGTTCCTGGCTGATGCTTTGCGGTCAACAACAGGAACCTGAGAGAATAGCAGGCTGAGGGGCGCAGTGAGCCACAAAATGACCTCCCCGTAGGGTCGTGTAGCTCTGGTGTCCGTAGAGTTCCCAGCTGAGTCGAGCTGACCCTTCCTCAGGTTCTCACGCGTTTACGCTCTGTGTCCAACAGGGGGAGCCGGGTCTGCCTGGAGGGCGGGGAGACAGAGGGGTGGACGGGTTCCCCGGACTGAAGGTATGAACACCAGTAAAACAGGTTGCAGTTTTACCCTGTTGGGGGGGTGTATTTTTGGGGAAGGGTATCTAAGCCACAAATTCTAAGCAGCATAGCATTAGCGCAAATGTTTGGGAACCGTTCTCAGCTCTCCCTCACCATTGAGCTGTGAATGCCAGGGTTGGGCTCAACTCCATTTCAATTCAGGAGATGCAGAATTAAAATTTAATGACCTGAAAAATATCCATAATGTCCTATGAAAGCATTTGAAAAACCCATAATGATAATATTTTTATGGGTGACAGATTTGAAACCCCATACATTACATTACATTCATTTGGCAGACGCTTTTATCCAAAGCGATGTACAATAAGTGCATCACGAAGGTCATTGAAGCAACTACAACAGGTCAGATAAAGCACATTTATATCATAATGTAGCAGCTATCCATAGTCATGAACATTGAGTATAGTACACAGTAAGCTATGGCTATGACACCAAGACATTATAAACTAGAGCAGTGTTTTTCAACCTTTTTTGAGCCAAGGCACATTTTTTTACATAGAAAAAATCCTGTGTCACACCACCAACCAAAAGTGTTACTAATTAAGTGAAGTTAATAGGATAAGATAATTTCTCACGGCACACCTGACGATCTCTCACGGCACACTAATGTGCCGCGGCACAGTGGTTGAAAATCACTGAACTAGAGAGATTATAACCATACCTATGAGACTCAGGTGTCCTCAGGTCTGTGTTATGAGGTATCAGTTTGGGGGTTCAGGTCTGTGTTGTGGGGGTAGTTTGGGGGTTCAGGTCTGTAATGAGGTAGTAGATTGGGGGTTCAGGTCTGTGTTATGGGGGTAGTTTGGGGGTTCAGGTCTGTGTTGCGGGAGTAGTTTGGCGGTTCAGGTCTGTGTTGTGAGGTATCTGTGTTGTGGGGGTAGCAGTGTGTGGTTTTACTGAAAGCTGACAACAGGATGGATGTTGATTCTCCCCCTTCTCCCTGCTCTTCTCAGGGTGATAAGGGCGACGCTGGAGAAGGGGGAGCCCAGGGCAAGACGGTGAGTGGTCCCCTATAGAAGCGCAGTAACCATGACTACACGGCACAGAACACCGACCCGTAACCACGGTGATAGGGGTCAATTTCAGGAAACAAGCTGCAACTCGGTTCATCGATTTCAAATTTTAATTTCTATTAATTTACTGAACAACTTTTTGATCCTTTGCATGCCATGACTTCCTGATGTCTATGACCCAACAACATCAAAAGACTCTTACGTGACATCTTATTTTCAGGTGCTCTTACAAGCAAGAAGAAAACCTTAAAGTGATGCATAAAGGCGCCCGGTTTGAAAACCGGGTGGAAAGTCATTTTTACTTACACTCTTTAGGCCTCTCCCTTTGTGAAATGGAAGCTTACAGGGAAACGTTTATAAAAATTGTAGCTGATCTGATCTGTTGACCTCCATGTTGTACTTAAAAAATCTCTTCACATGAACGTAGCAACAACCTGCCGAACTCTATCAACCACATCACCCACTGCTGTGTTTCTCTGTGATAGGGCTTACCTGGGGAGAAAGGTGTGCAGGGCTCGAGTGAGGTCATCGACTTTGGCGGGAAGCTTCAGGAGGCCTTTCGGGTGAGTTGTACCCTCCAGGTGACAGGCATCGAGGTACGGGGACAGTCCACAGGGATGGGCCGTGTTTCCAAAAGAATGAAAGTCCCACACCTACATGTGTGTGTCTTACCTGTCCGTATGTAAGTCCATATGTACAGTGCATGCATATGTAAGGCAGCCTATAGTGCAGCTATAATTTAGCATTGTCATTTTTACATTTTCTCCCTCTCTTTCTTCCTCTCTCTCTCACTCTTCCTCTTTCTCTCTCTCTCTCTCTCTCTCTCCTCTGCCATGAACTCGTCTTAATAAAAACCTTCTTGCAGCAGTAAACCCCACAGTCCTTCCTGTGGTAATCAGTTTGTGTAAATACCAGTCTGTACTGAATATCTGAAGGGTTTGCTTGTAAAATAGTTAGCCGGCATTTAGACCCAGAATCAGAACAGATCAATGTGGAATGTATTTAGGAGCGCAAATATCCTCTCAACCAACTTAAAAGGCCTTTTCCCTTTGCATTTCTAAATGCCTAAATACCTCAGCCATATGTCACAGTGTTTCATTTCAATTCAATATATATCTATATATATATATCCATTGCCTTTGTGTGTTTTTGAAGATTGTTTGCACTATGACTGGATCTCTGCATATGTTGTGCTAATGCTATAAGTGGCACATCAACACATACACAATGGTGCTTTGTAATAGGTACCCAAGCGGACTTGGGTTCAGTGGGCATGTCTCACAAAGTTGCTCATGGGAGATGAAGTGCATGATTAGTTTGAACATACCCCAAGACCTCGTGTTCTGGACTACATTTCCCATCAGAACTTTGTTTCAGCATTGCCATTCTTAAAGTGCTTGAACACGCTGAGCATATTTTTGTTCTCTCTTGGCAGGCCATCCACACCATCAGTGTCTCGGTAACTTGAGCAACAGCATGTGTTTTTGGGTGTGATTGTGCCCCCAAATGCTCATAAACCTGCCCCCCCCCGAAAAGCACACTGCACCCATGCCTCTGTGTGCGCGTGCGTGCGTCCTTGTGTGTGTGTGCGTGTGTGCGCATGTGTATTTGTGTGTGTGCGCGTGTGTGTACGTGTGCGTGTGTGTGTGTGCGCATGTGTATTTGTGAGTGTGTGTGTGTGTGTGTGTGCGCATGTGTATGTGTGTGTGTGTGTGCATGTGTATTTGTGTGTGTGAGTGTGAGAGAGAATTTGTGTGTGAGTGTGTGTGTGTGTGTGTGTGTGCGCGCGCACGCGCATGTGAGCGCATTTGTGTGAGCATGAGTGGTGTGTGTGCATGTGTGCATGTGTGTGTGTGTGTGTGTGTGTGTGTGTGTGTGTGCGCATGTGTATTTGTGCAATGCATTATAACCGCATACCGTATGTCAGTGGTCCCCAACCCTGTTCCTGGAGATCTACCGTCCTGTAGGTTTTCACTCCAACCCTAACAAAGCACACCTCATTTAACAGCTAGAGATCATGAGCTACTAATTAGTAGAATCTCATTATTGTGCCAAAGGAGGAGGGGTGGCGTAGGAAACCAGCGCCCCTGTTTCTCCCTTTACTGCTCTCCACACACCATCTCTACCCATTACAATCTGCTGGGCCCTGTTACGCATTAGACATTACTGTAAAAGAGTTTTTTTTTTAAAACCTACACCGTATGAATAAAGGTTCATTAAATTAGGTATTGTCCATTTCACAGTCTCCTGGGTCCAGCAAGTATTATTTTAACAGTGCTATTACTGTACAGGCCAGTCAGCCCATCTAGAACATAAGAACATGAGAATACGTAATGAGGAGAACAGGGCATTCAGCCCATCTAGAACATAAGAA
This sequence comes from Ilyophis sp. 1 JC-2022, assembly GCA_022702515.1. Lineage (NCBI taxonomy): Eukaryota > Metazoa > Chordata > Actinopteri > Anguilliformes > Synaphobranchidae > Ilyophis > Ilyophis sp. 1 JC-2022. The sequence goes on from CM040397.1 coordinate 7,233,470, forward strand.
TACATAATTAGGAGAACAGGGCATTCAGCCCATCTAAACTCATAATTAACCTATAAACTAGAGAGTATCCAGCTCTGTGTCGAGTCTGACCTTAAACACCCCAATGGTCTCTGCTTCAAACTCCATGACCTGGCAACGCTGTTCCACACATTCACGGCTCTCTTTGTAAAGAAAATACTTTGTGATATCTGTGCACAATTTTTGTGCAGCTAATTTCCACCTTTGCCCCTGTGTTCTTCCAGCAGAACTCAACCTGAAAAATATCAATATTAAAAAAAAAACGATCCTTGAAGCTGTCACCATTTTGAAACCTGATCCAGAAGTGAAAACAATCATATATAAAAAAAACTATTAAAACCCCAAAGTGAGGCGAGAGCTCAGGCATAGGGTTTCATTGTGGCCCTTAAAGCTGGATGCTCGCTCTGTTTTATGTGGCTCGCAGGGATACTGGCACAAGGAGGTTCGGCGGTAAACGGCGTGCACCACATGCAGAATCTATCTGTTTATTTTATGGGTTCCAAACTATCTTTGTGGGTGGCGTTATTAGCGATGTCAGAACTTGGCCAGGTTTGTGTTTGCAAAGCATTTCCATCGTCATAGAAACGGGTGTAAACAAAAAAACAACAAAAAAAAAGGACAAAAAATTAGAACTCAAAAAAAAAAAAATCACCCCCAGGGACCAATATTATTTTCATATTTCATTGCTTCAAGACCGTAGCATTCAAGATTAATAAAAGCCTCCTTTGTGTTTGTGGACACCAGGGGGGGCATGACCTAGTATTTCTAATATTCATCACAAACCATCACAGCAGGCAGTGGAATTCACATATTAAATATCTCTTTCTGAAGAACCATTATATTTATCCTGGCAAGAGATACTGAGTCTGCACTGCCGTTGGAAACATAAAAATAAATTAAATATTACCATCAAAAGTAAATCAAACAATAACCGAGCAGCTGGAACACTGTGTGTGAATAACAGCAATAATCTAAGTTTTATGTGGTTGTTGGATCAGTTAATTTCACTCTTTGGCCAACATTTCTCCCCCCGTCTGTGAGTATAGATGAGCTAACTGTGTGTGACAGAGGAATGCTCCCCATAAGAGCCTGGCCCTGCTGCTCGTTGGCTGTTCAGACTGCTTGAGATGTGTGTCCAGTAGATGTGGTTGAACACATGATATATGAGATGTGTTTTGCCCCGGGATCGTCTTGGGGTAGTGTTTCTAGGATGCTTGTACCTCTGTGTGCTAGGAATGCCTAGAGTATTTTTTGTCCGTCTGACAGTTTCCATAATCAGTTCTGAGTTGATGCTTAAGATTTTAATTGAATCTGTGCCCCCAAAAAAGTTGCTGGTAATAAAAATGCCATCATCAATGTTGCCGTAGGAAAGGTGAATTTTAATGGAATGCAAGCTTGACGTTTCAGTCGTTGCGTATCTTTTTCTATCTGCATCTTTTCTCCACTATTCTTTCTTTTTTTCTTTTCTTTTCTGTAATGGTAAGGGTTTCTGGCTGAGCATTGCAGTTTGACGGTTTCTTGCTGCTTAACCATCTATGCCAAAACTGGACATGATTGACAGGCAGAGAGAAAATGACTTCCGTGCATATTTACTTAGAGGATTACATGGTGAATCGTGCGATTTTGGGGCGAAACACTGCAGCTCTTGGATGGACTGTGGCCTCCACAGTTCTGTTGGAGCAAAGCCTTCAAAACCCCTAGAGTTCTCCCCCGTGCACCCCAAAGACCGCAGCCTGGAGACTCATGATCAGAACCAGTACCTTGCTAAGCTGTTGACTGCTGAAAGGGGGGGAGGCTCCTGCCAATCACGTCGCTCGTAACTGGGGAGGCCAGGCTTCTGCCTTGCCAATCCCAACGCTCGTAACTGGCCCCTCTTGCAGAACAAACAGTGCATTAACAGTCACGGCTGGCTGAGGAAACACGTGTTCATATCGGTCCCCTGTGAACTCCAGCTATTAAATTTCAGTATTTATTTAGCATTTTAGTGCATTTATTCATTTAACTGGTGCTCTTATTCAGAGCAACACATTTTCAGTGCAAAACACTTAAATGCAACTGGATATTTACTGAAGCAGTTCAGGTTAAGTACCTTGGCTGATAATACAATGGCTTTGCCCCCATCTGGGAACGGAAACCTGCAATCTCTGCGTTAGAAACCCAGTTAATTTACCACTACACATTAACGCTGCCTCTCTAAATGACTCTGTTCCATTCTCTTTCACAGGGTCCACCTGGACTCCCAGGTCCACCTGGCGACCAAGGTCCAAAGGTAATTCCTGCCTCACCTGTTATTACTTAAATACAAACATATTAAAACACTATGGTCCTGGTATTCAAATCACGGTCCAAGAACTGCTGGTTTTCCACCCTCCTTTCACCTGGGAGCCAGGTGGGAGAAAGAAAACCAGGGCCAAATTTGGATTCAAGGTCCAGATTTAAATATCCATGCACTATGGAATGAGAATGAATGTTGCGTCATAAATATCTTCACAGCTAGGGGGCGATGTTAGGCACAATATAGTTGAGTACGGGCACCACCCTATCCATGCTGGCCTGCATGATGTAACAAGGTTTGAGCTCCATATCATTTTGATAAAACTGATCCATCAACAGATGTCCTTATAGACTCAAGATAATACAACAGGACCATTTTAAATCAAACGTTCAGGTCGACTAACTACACTCTAGATCACTTTTCTTTCACTGTAAACGTGTTTTTATGCGTACCTTATAATGAAACTTATTAATGCATTCCATTATTTCAACAATTCGGAAATAATATTGTATATCATAAGAAACTGGTAGAAAAGCGTCTTTGTGCTGCCCCTAACAGTTGAAATTTCCTTTCTGCTCCTCACACAGCCCCCGCCCCAATCGTGATGTCAGAGTACCTCTTTGGAGGTGCCTCTACATCATATAGATAATTGTTGTCACCCACAACGGAAACAGCCGGCACCTGATTGGTTAGACCCGCTACGTTACTTTAGTTTCGTGTCCATGTTTTTAAACCGGAACAATGTGGCGTCCTGTTCAATTCTCTTATTCCACCTAAATAGTCCACTAAAATATGTTCCTGAAAATATTTCAGGTGAGAAATAGGCCATGCAGTTGCTGAATCTTGATTCATATTTGATGTGCATTGTGCAATGTCTAGTTTGACAGTTTGATCCGAGTTATACGAAATCATCTGTACAATGATTATTTTACTTCTGAAAAGGGAGAGCTTGGCTTACCTGGACCATCTGGAGTGGATGGAGAAAAGGTGAATTTCAAAATATATATTATTATTGTTGATTTCCACTCAAACGCGCTTGAGTGTAAAAACACCTGTGCATGAAACAACTCATGAAGTTATAGATTTTCATCAAACACAAATCACTGTTGATGTACCTTTTTTGGGTCCCTCTCCGTGAACTCGATCTCTCACCTTTGACCCCCCCCACAGGGTCCCAAGGGAGCGAAGGGTGAAATTGGGGATCCCGGTTTCGTAGGAGAGAAGGGGGAGATGGGCCTATCTGGGCCACCGGTGAGTATGCGGTGGGGGGGGGTCAGGCATGTCCTGAGACAGCTACAGCAGCTTAATTTCTGTATTGGCCACATTTTCCCCCGAATGACATGAAACATCACTTCCAAATCAAGTCAGTTAAGTTTGCTTTTATTTGTACAGAGCTTTCTAAAGATAAACGAGCGCAGAAGTGTGTATTAATATGCAGGTCAGATGGGGTGTGGGTAGGAAAGTAGAGGGAACCAGTAGAGGGTTGAGGCTGGAGTGAACTTCCTGTGTGTTTTGTGTTCATTGTCAGTTGCTGGTTGATTTATTATTTAAGGAACGTTAATTCCCCCTGTCTGTACCTCAGGGAGTCGATGGGCAGAGGGGAGAGAAGGGAGACTCCACGTTTGAGGATAATCTGGTGAGAACTTGCCCCCGGAGGGCTGCTGGGTAGCCCATCCTGTTAAGGCTGTTACATTACATTAATTTAGCAGATGCTTTTATCCAAAGCAATTTACAATAAGTGCATCACAAAGCAACTACAACAGGTCAGATAAAGTCCATTTCTATCATAGCATAGCAGCTATCCATATCCAGCTATCTCCTTTATCCAAAGCGATGTACAATAAGTGCATACCGAAGGTCATTGAAGCAACTACAACAGGTCAGATAAATCACATTTATATCATAATGTAGCAGCTGTCCATAGTCATGAACATTGAGTATAATACACACAGTAAGCTATGGCTAAGTCTTAAGGCTAGATCAGTAAGACGTAATGAACTACAAAATCACAATGCTCTCATGCATTTGGAAATCCACAACAGAACAACTAAGCTATTTTAACCTCTTTTGTGTTCATAAGACGTTATTAAATATAGATAAAATAGCACAAGCTATGAACCATCATTAGCAACATACAACACGGTACGAGACAAACATAAGTCAAAGGTAGTACGTACATATACAAACATGTCCACTTACCTCCTGGAGGTAAAATTAGACGCTAGACATTAGCCATTAGACAGTCTAGTTGGACAGCCGGCCATTCACATCATTTCACAATTGTTTTATCAATGCATCGTGGGGAGGATGACTGGTATTGTCCAAGACGTTTTCCCAGGGCTCTCTTATCAAATCAGAGTGTCTAGCGATTCTAGATGATGAAGCGCTCATGAAATAAAGTATCACTGTAAATGCTAGCTATGTTTGCATACTGTTATGCATGAATGTGTGATGTCATTCTTGTCACTCTTTAGGTACAGATGATCTCTCAGCCTGGACCTCCTGGCCCCCCAGGGCCCCCAGGCTTCATGGTGAGTGACCCCGTTTACGCTGAGAATGTCAAAGGTCAAAGGTCAGGGGTAAATCACACTGAAAAGGGTTTCCTGTTTCTCTGTGTTTTCAGGGACACCACGGAATGCCTGGACCCAAGGTGAGGCTAAGGATGTGTCTGGTGTGCAGTTTTCTGTTGTGGGTCCCGGTGTGTCTTGTGTTTGCTGTGTGATGATGTCATTGTGTTGCTGTGTGATGATGTCATTGTGTTGCTGTGTGATGATGTCATTGTGTTTCTGTGTGATGATGTCATTGTGTTTGCTGTGTGATGATGTCATTGTGTTGCTGTGTGATGATGTCATTGTGTTGCTGTGTGATGATGTCATTGTGTTGCTGTGTGATGATGTCATTGTGTTGCTGTGTGATGATGTCTTTGTGTTGTTTTTCAGGGCGAGCCAGGAGTCGGCATTAAGGGAGAGAGAGGGACCAATGGTCCTCCAGGGCTGTCGGTGAGTCAGCGCCCTCTACTGTCCGCTATGCATCATAGCAGTGTGTGTCGCCTCTTTAAGTCCATGGCTGAATCCCATTCGCTGACTCATGGACTCAAAGGCGCGTTAGTCCGTGTGTGCTTAGGGCTGTTCCATTGTGAAAACAGTGTTTTGGCAAGTGCTCTTATGCGGACTTTAACCACACTTTTTGCAAGTCTGCATCGATGGAGAGTTACCTGCCCCTGTAAATACGCCATTAAAGTCTGCAAGTCCACAGTACACAAGTACTCAGTTTGGGATTCAGCCCCTCTCTAGCCTCCTGTCTCAGAACCAATCAGACTGATAGATTCTGTTCCCGCCCACAGGGTCCTCATGGTCCCACGGGATTGGTCGGCCTACCGGGCACGAAAGGAGAAAAGGTGAGCGTGTGTCTGCACTTTGTTTTTGGGGAAGAGAGGTGTCCGTCGTTTGAACTACGGTCTCTGATCTTGTGCGTTTTCTTCTGCCACAGGGGAAATCTGGGGAGCCTGGATACGACGTGAGTTTAGCACATTGCGCGCGACTCCGAGCACACGCCACACTCCCAGAATGCTCTGCGCTAACAGTTCTTTGCTCCTCTCTCTCTCCCCAGGGTCTTCCGGGGCTGACAGGAGACAGGGGGTTCAGAGGAGACAAAGGGGATAAGGTAGGAGGCGCTGTTAACTCCTCAAATCTGTTATTGTTTAATTAGCGCAGTTTAAGGTAGGAGGCGCTGTTAACTCCTCAAATCTGTTATTGTTTAATTAGCGCAGTTTAAGGTAGGAGGCGCTGTTAACTCCTCAAATCTGTTATTGTTTAATTAACACAGTTTAAGGTAGGAGGCGCTGATAACTCCTCAAAACTGTTATTGTTTAATTAGCGCAGTTTAAGGTAGGAGGCGCTCTTAACTCCTCAAAACTGTTATTGTTTAATTAGCGCAGTTTAAGGTAGGAGGCGCTGTTAACTCCTCAAATCTGTTATTGTTTAATTAACACAGTTTAAGGTAGGAGGCGCTGATAACTCCTCAAAACTGTTATTGTTTAATTAGCGCAGTTTAAGGTAGGAGGCGCTCTTAACTCCTCAAAACTGTTATTGTTTAATTAGCGCAGTTTAAGGTAGGAGGCGCTGATAACTCCTCAAAACTGTTATTGTTTCATTAGCGCAGTTTGTCTCCTGTGGGACGGGGCAGTTAGTGACCCTCACCCACCTAACTGCCCTGGGCTTCTCCTGTGGGGCGGGGCAGTTTAGGCGGGATGGGGCAGTTTAGTGACTCTCACCCACATAACTGCCCTGAGCTTCTCCTGTGGGACGGGGCAGTTAGTGACCCTCACCCACTTAACCGCCCTGGGCTTCTCCTGTGGGGCAGGGCAGTTTAGTGACTCTCACCCACTTAACTGCCCTGAGCTTCTCCTGTGGGACGGGGCAGTTAGTGACTCTCACCCACTTAACCGCCCTGGGCTTCTCCTGTGGGGCGGGGCAGTTTAGTGACTCTCACCCACTTAACTGCCCTGGGCTTCTCCTGTGGGGCGGGGCAGTTAGTGACTCTCACCCACTCCCTCTTCCTTCCACAGGGCGACCGGGGCAGTGTGGGGAAGAAAGGATTAAAGGGACAGAAGGGAGAACAGGGCCCTCCCGGCCTGGACCAGCCTTGCCCTGTGGTGAGTGACCTCACTGTCCCAAATGTACCCCCCCTCCACACCCCTCCCATAGGCTCAGGTTCATCCTCAGCCCTGGGGGGCCACGGGGTTTTCAGGTTTTCATTCCACGGTTGCAGCCTCTGCAATATAACTAGATCTTCATTGCTATTAAGTAATTGGGCATTGATTAGGTGGCAGCGTAGTATAATGGGAACTGGGCTTGTAGCCTAAAGGTTGCAGGTTTCATTCCCAGGTCGCAGGTTTCATTCCCCACTGCTCTTGTATCATTGAGACCCTTGAGCTAAAGGTACTTAACCTGCATTGCTTCAGTATATATCCAGCTGTATAAATGGATATTATGTAAAAATGCTAACAGTTCTGTAAATTGCTCTGGATGAGAACGCCTGCTAGATGCCAGTAATGTAGTGAAATGTAAAATAGTGTTTAATATCTGCTGACGGATGCTCTGACCTCGTGTATGAGAGCGGGGTACACTGAGGGGTACAGTGGGGTGGGTGAGGAGCACGCTGAGGGGTACAGTGGGGTGGGGTAGGGTGAGGGTCACAGTGTTTGGCTCGTCTCTGGGTCATGTTCAGATCTCATCCTTTCTCTTTCCTGCAGCACATGGCAGTGTTAAGCCTGCTTTGAGACTCGCTTCTGAAACATTTAAAATGTGTAATTTTCTCTATTGTCTTTTCAGTTTGACACCCTGTGTGTGTGTGTGTGAGTTTGTGAATGAAAGTGAGTGAATATGTGCTCAGGTGTGTGTGCGCACTGTGAGTATATAATACAGTGTTGTAAGAGTGTAATGCCCTGAGTTTGTATTACAGCACTGTAACAGTGTATGATTGTAATTCTGTGAGTGTATATTACAATGTAAAGGCTATAAGTACAGTAAGTACATGGTGACACTGTGAGTATGTAATACAGTGTAATGGCTATAAGTATGCATATGGTAACACTGTGAGTATGTAATACAGTGTAATGGCTATAAGTATGCATATGGTAACACTGTGAGTATGCAATACAGTGTAATGGCTATAAGTATGCATATGGTAAGACTGTAACAGCAGGACGGCTCTTGCTCTTGCTCTTGCTGACAGGGCAATGATGGGGGTAAAACACAAGCTAGGGAGGGGGGGCAACCTACTCCACAGACCCCCTGCCCCCTGGTACAGTATCTCTACATCTCTGCACCCCCTCCCTCCCTCTCTCCCTCCCTCCCCTCTGAGGCAGTTTGTCACAGAATCAGTCATCTCCTACATCCTGAGACCCGGCAGACAAAATCCTAGTATATTACAATTTTTCGACATAATACAAGCGTCTTGGATGACAAAAGTTATTTTGTCGTGAAAATATTTTTTGACTGTCTCTTTGTAGCGTAGGTTTCAGCATAGTAGATTATATGGTTCTTGAGATTAACACCATAATTGCCATGACTCAGGAGGATATACTGATTGGGTGTTCCAATATAATTACAGATACTTTGTGTACTACTGCCTCAGACTGGCCTGTTTGTGTGTTGTGCTCCCTCTAGGGACTGGAGGTCAAACCTACATTTATTAGTAACAGACGGTGAATTAACAGGAAGTAAAGTGTTCCCCAAGCACTCCACAGCCCAGCACTGTATACAATTTTGGATATGAAACCACAGCTTGGTATTGAAATGAAAAAAAATTCAATTATGCAATAGACGCGGTTTGCGGTGAATTACATCGAAGTAACATGTGAACGATGTGGTTGAACACAGACAGAAAAAAACAGTAAGAGCAACTCAAAGCAGTGAGAATGTGTCCACGCATAAAACGTTGTAAATTGGGTTGGTCTGGGTGTTTTTTTGATGGAAAGACATGCTATATACTGTAAGCATAGATACAGTGCAGTCAGTAAGTATTTGGACAGTGACACAATTCATTTTTGTTGTTTTGGCTCTGTACTCCAGCACATTGCATTTGAAAAGGAACAGCGACTATGAGGTTAAAGTGCAGACTTTCAGCTTTAATTTGAGGGTTTTAACATCCATATCGGGTGAAGCGTGTAGCCCCCATTTTAGGGGACAAAAGGTAATTGGACAAATGAACATAAACTTAAATAAAGTCATAATATTTCATATTTGGTTGCATGTGCTTTGCCTGCCATGATTTCCTGACGTCTGTGACCCAACAACATCAAAAGACTCTTGATATCTTATGTTCAGAGCCAAAACTACAAAAATGGTGTCACTGTCCAAATACTTACGGTCTTCACTGTATGTATAGTATTTTTTCAACATCGACATGAATCTGACAGTTATCAGTCAGGTTCACTTACAAAGTCCTTAATATAAATAATGTATTAAAATGAACGTCATTTATTTGCTTGCAATTTCACATCATAGCCTAATTCAATATCATGCAGTGTAGTTATTATCCCTTGAGCACAGATTATACCGTCATATTCTCCTATCGTTGTGTCACATTGTTTTCCGTTTTAAAACCCAAATTTAAGTGAGAATGGAGCAGCACCATTGCTACACATAAAGTGATTTATAGAGACAGTGTCTGTGGAAATGCTCGGAGGGTAATTAACTCCATGTGCATCTCAAGACCTTTTTTGTTCAAAGGCAGAGCTGAAGACTAAATGGCATCTTTAGACACAACCTCGACCTTCTGTGGGGTTTTGAGTTCACGTGAAATATTCCTTTAACTGTGAGAAAGTTAAAATGGATGACCACGAGATGCCAGTTATTTCGCCTCAGGCCAGAATGTCCACGGGAGTGGATTCTTTAGATACATCTCCAGGATTGCCATTTGATTTATATCTGACAAGCAGCCGAACATTTTCTCCCAGGCCCCCTTACTGAGGCCGGAGCCTTAAATCGTTCTGTCTTTAATAATAAGGTCCCAGTATGGGTTTGACCACAGCCCCTCACCCCCAAACTTTCCTGTCAGTCTCCTTGTCTGAACACTTCCCTTCAGCTTTCTTTGTTTTTTGGTTTTTTTTCCTGTGGCTTTTGTTGAAAATCTAACCACGCAAAGTCATACACAAGCACGCTGCTTGAACTGGTTGCCGAGATCCCACTGTCTTGGCTTGTCTTTCAGGACTCTCGCAGTTCAGCCTTATCCCACAGTTTCACCGAAAGGTGTTCTTGGTCTATTGGCGCCCTCCAGTGGTGGTCATGTGAAATTATTATTATTCGGTTTTTTTTTGCACTTTCCATTGCTTTTCGAATACTTTTCAGGTTTTTGTTTGTTTAAATCTATCCTGTGTGAAATTACAGATTCACAGATCATATTAGTGCATTAATACTATGTATTATTGTATATATTGTGGGAGCTTTCTTAGATGAGCCAAAAACTTAACTTAAACATCAGTATATCTGCTCAGAATCTCTATCCTATTGGTTTAGAAAACAAATGAACAGGACTCATCACTAATCCGGTAGTTAATAGGCTCACACTGGCACGGTTACTCCTTAACATGCATTACATTATGAGTCATTGGGTAAACCCTTTTAGGTCAGAGCCACTGCATGGTTTTCAAACTGCTGGACTATTCTTATAATTATTTGGAAATTGGCACGGAAATCCTGCGTGTGTTTGCGCTTTGCGCGATGTTGTGGTGCACTGTGCCGTATTGTGTGTGTGTGTGTGTGTGTGTGTGTGTGTGTGTGTGTGTGTGTGTGTGTGTGCATGTGAAATATTGCACTTGGCTTGTTCCTTTTGTATACTACAACATCAATCCAGGCATAAGAGATGCCCTTTTGCACGTGACAGTAAAAGTACACATCCATTAAACACCCTGTGCAATCACTTTCTTTCTTGCATGTACAATAGTTTGTTTAGCCACGAGGTAAAGATGTGAAGGTACTCTTTTCAGATGTATAAACAGGAAAATAATGGCATTGATGCAAAGTATTTCATTTATAAATGTGAGTCTGACAGAGCATGTCTGTGTGATTGTTCATTTCAAGCTCACTTCTGATTGGCTGCAAACTGAACTGACGACAGCCCGTTGGTTAAAATACAACGGTCATGTGACTTTCACAAGCAATATGGTCTCCAAATGACCAATAACAAATCCTCCTGTAGTTTTTATCCTTTATTACATTCAGGATAAAAACAAATTAAAACTAATTTCAAATCTCAACGACTGAAATTATCATTGTTTTGTTTGTTTTTTATATGCAGTGTAAATCTTTTTTATTATTATTATTTTGATTGCACAGGGTAATTTATCTTCTGAGCGCAATCGTTGAATGTGTTTTTGTTCTGCATAAACCCGGGTCTGTAACCGCTTGTGGTCATTACACATTGTTAGATGAAGTTATCAGCATAACTGCATGTTGGTATGGATAGCTGTCATTATTTTCTTTTTTTGACAATGAAGATGTCAGTGTCACATGTTTGTAAGTCATGTGATTCCCAGATGCCCTGCCCCTCTCTGCATGACTGACACAAGTGCTCCGTTTGCTCAAACAGTCTCATTTATTTGTCGTCTTTAATCCACAGGGTCAGGATGGCCTACCCATACCGGGATGTTGGCACAAGGTTAGTATGACGGATATTCAACAAACAAATGTATACATGAATAGCGGGTGAATAAGTGAATGCCTGTGGATGGATAGATGAATGGACAGATGGGAGCATATGTCAGTTAATTAATGGATGCACTCTTAGGCCTGTCTAAGTTAATTTGTCTTGAGAGCATAACTTGATTAAGGTACCAGTGGAAAAGAGCCTAAAATTTCATTCCCATTGCAAGTCTTTCGGTAGTCTACGTTTAATGTAAGCATGCCATGGACTTTGGTCCGATTAACGCCAAGGAGAAATCCCACGGGTACCGTGAGGTGATCAGACTGCTAAAATGGTCTTTGTAGTGCAGTTGACCTGAGTCAGAGTTCTAATCTTGGCTGTTATTCTCTTGCAGTGATTACTAACTCCAAGCATGGGAGCCTGTACATATTGATATGGTATATTTTGCAACTGATTTTTTTTTTCTTTTTAAACATTTTTAAGGACACTTTTATATAATATATTGAGCTTTTTTTAAATAACGGACATTATAATTGTTTGTCTATTACCACGACTGTGTTAACAAAGGCATTTTTTGTAGTAGCCTATTAATAAAGGATGACAATGGAAGGATGGAACTTTTTTTTTCTTTTTCATTTTTCGTTTGCGTAAAAGGGGATGGGAAATTAAGTCAATGAAGCAGCAGATGGACTTAACCCTGGCGTCGGGGTGACGAGTTGCTGCTATGGTGACGATCAGTAGCGCAGTTGTGTTCTAACTTTACTAACGGACTGACCGGCTTGTTTTACCGATGGGACTGCATGGGAGGCTGTTCTGCGGACGATGCGGGGCGGACTTTGAATCAGTGTTGCCATTCCTCTTTCCACTGTTTTTTTTATTTTAAAAGGGCGAGCCAGTGCGGCAGATACGAAAGCGAAAGCGCCTCTCCCAGCCCTAAGAGGGGGAGAAAGTGTGAGACACGCGGAGTTCTAAGAAGCCGTGCAATTAAAAAATTATGGAACAGATCTGCGACGCACTGTCGGGGACTGCACAGTCTGCACTGCGGCGTTTAACCAGCAGGGGGAGCTACAGGGATCACAGACTCAGCAAAGCTGCCTTGGAAACAGAAGCGCGCCCCGTCGCCTGATTTTCTTCAAGAAGCTACCTTCCTGACAGAGGGATAATTGTAACGCTGAGAAATATTATCCCACCCCCCACCCCCCACACCCACACACACACACACACACACACACACACCCTGTATGCTGAAAATATGTTTCTGTCATTTTCATTGACTTACATTGATATGTTGTAGATTTTTCTAGTTGTTTATTTTTGAACCTACCTGGTTGTTGAGAAAAAGTTATCTCCCTAGTGAAACAGTCAATGTTTTAAGTTCTTTGCCACATTTCTAAATTAAACTGTTGGGTAGTTATTGGTGCAGTGTTATAATAAGTTAATTCACCGTGTGCTTCCAAAAGAGAGAAAAAATAATTCATTTATACATCAGATAGACCATCTGTTTGAAAAAACTGATGCATTTGTGTTTCTTATATCTTATACTACTGAAACGTAGTGATGACTATGATGAGTTTTAGTTATTAATTTACATTTTCATTCCTGTGCATGGGTGTCTTTGTATGATATACACAGAGGTATATACAGTCAATAATATGTATTTGTTTTAAAATGAGCAGAAAGGAACCGTAAACATGTCAATCGTTTGTGTTGTTCTCAGGCAACCGCATGATTGAACATGTAAGTTTATGGTGGATTGAAATGTGTTATCTAAAGAAGACAAAGGAGCAACTAGCAGTATTTTTTAATGATTTTTGACTTATGTAGCTTTTTTAAATTATATATTTTGTGTGTGTGTATATTTCTCATGCTGAGGTATCAGTGTATTTCTTTCTGTTCATTTTTCAAAAACTTATTTCTTCAAGGTCTATATTTTAGCTTTTGCTGCTGAAGGATAAATATTCTTATCAATATAAGGTGTTTCTGTTTAGGAGAAGATGTGTCCAGAAAGTTGTGGTCTACAAAGCGATGTAGACCACTGGTATCGGCGTCAGCCTTGATTTAACAGAGATGATTGGCTATTGATAATGATTTTTTTTATTGGGATACAAGTCTCTGCATTTACAGTGTGCTACATGTGTTCTGTGTTTATTTTTTAACATGTGAGGTGCTGCTCAAAAGGTCAGAGGTCAGAGTGCGCGTGGGTGCACTGTAACTTTGATTTCACGGATGTCTGAAGTCCAGTCAGTCTGTGTCCTCGCTGCCTCTTCTGAAGGTCTGACGTTTTTTATTCCATGGCAAACCAAACCAATGGCATCCCCGTACCCCCGTACATCCACACCCCTACCATCACACTCAAACCCACCTCCTCACTCCCCCAGGCACACCCCTACCATCACACTCAAACCCACCACTTCACTCCTCCATCCACACCCCTACCATCACACTCAAACCCACCTCCTCACTCCTCCATCCACACCCCTACCATCACACTCAAACCCACCTCCTCACTCCTCCATCCACACCCCTACCATCACACTCAAACCCACCTCCTCACTCCTCCATCCACACCCCTACCATCACACTCAAACCCACCTCCTCACTCCTCCATCCACACCCCTACCATCACACTCAAACCCACCTCCTCACTCCTCCATCCACACCCCTACCATCACACTCAAACCCACCTCCTCACTCCTCCATCCACACCCCTACCATCACACTCAAACCCAACTCCCCACTCCCCCAGGCACAGACACACACATTCACACATGCACATGTACACGCATACATCCATGCATAAATACATACACATGCTCTCTCTCGCACACTCTCTCACACAAAAACTTTGGTAGGGATGGGGTACTCATTAAAACAGTGTCAATAAGCTTTCTACGTCAGTGTAGAGCTTCTACCACATGTTAAATACAGTTTTTGTTTTATATATCACATACTGTATATTAGAGCCTCACACATCATTCAATCAATGCTGTGTGTTTTACACCTGTGCCATATTTCATATTTAATGTTTTACTGCTTTGTGTGTTTTTCGATTGCTATATGCTCTGGATTAATTCACGAGACAGACCCCAAAACCCACTTGCTGCAAATGTTTCCGTTTGTGTCCACTGTGGGAGTGGTGTCTCGTCCGGGTCCTATTTTATCTGTCCTAAGGATTGCCTGAGGTTTTGTCTTTCAAACACACTCACTACTGTCTGAGATCACTCCTGTCAACATTTCTCTACCAGGTTTAACAGCTTTGTGTTCCTGATTACTTTGCAGTGTTTTTTTTTGCATTTTAAGTTTCACAGTGTTGTTTGTGTGTGTGTGTGTGTGTGTGTGTGTGTGTGTGTGTGTGTGTGTGTGTTGGCTTGTTGTATTTTGCTGTGTGTTTGATTGTAATAGAGTTTCAGCTATTTTTGTTACTTTCGCTTTTGTTTTTGAAAGAAGTGCATTCTAGTAAATTAAACATATAATCTGAAATAAACAATTTTTAAAAACCATATGTGGTGAGTTGTTGCTGTTGCTTATACTTTATTTGCTCAGGTATAATACAGGTATAATACATGTATCTCAAACACAACCTTGAAAAAGCATTATACATGTATGAGAGTTCAGCAGGTGACTTGAAATTTCTCTGAGGGTTCTACAGGATTTAAAAAACTTTTTTCTGTCATTAAAACTGAGAGGTGATGCCTCTGGTCTCCCTAGCGCACAAGATTACTAAAGCCAGGGTCAGTTATTACCCCCAGGGCATTTTCTGCACTCGAGGCATTAAATAAAGAATCACTAGGAAGGATGTCCAAACTCCACCTCAGTAGTAGGCCACACTAGGCCTACCGGTTTGTTGTGTTTTGAAATACATATACATTTAATTATTTACTTTGATCTTTGATAAATGACAACTTTGTGATCAACTCGCTAAATTGTCATTTATAATCTTCGATGCATAACTCAATATATTCTGTGTGGCACACCACTGGCCAATAATTATATTTCATATGAGGTAGGCTCATTCTTTTTTATGAATAGAAAAATATCTTTTGGTAAAGTCAGTAGCGAGTAGCCTATACTACATCACATTTTTCACTAGCCACTGAACATAGCTATATAAGAGTACATTCTGGTAATAACGTGAATGAACTGTTGCTTTCTGTGTCATAGACAGAGGTAGACTAATTGTATTTTATGAATAGCAAAAAAATATTTTCGCTAATACAGTAGCATTAGCCTACCTCACAGATATGACTGTAGTTTGCAGTTATGACCTACGTCACAGTTTCCGTAGTGTAGTGGTTATCACGTTCGCCTCACACGCGAAAGGTCCCCGGTTCGAGACCGGGCGGAAACATGTTTTAGCCGTTTGTCTGTTTATATCGTGCCTGTGGACTTCTACCTCCGGCAAACTTCAACAAACCCCTTTGCTACATGCTTCAAAGTCTCCTTAGAAAAGCATGACATTTTAGTCAGTCTCCATAAAAGAGTATTCTGGACATATCGTGAATGACCTGCGGGCTGATTTTTATGGGAGGACCAAAAATGACAAATTATTAATTATTAAATAAATATTTAAATGAATACATGTTGGAAGAAATAAACAAATAAATAAATGCTGGTAATGACTCATTTCTGTCCGTTCTTAAGTTTTGTGATTTATATCTGCACCGTAAAGGGTTAAAGATCTTTTCAATTACATCATGTTGCTACTTTCCAACAAAAACGAGTAATCTTATTGGCTTGATTGGAGTGGAGAATTACGCTCGGAGAAAATTTAAACGTGTGTGCAGCAGGCTTTTTTTCCACAGGTAGCCTAAGTCAAGTAAGTTATCCAATTGTCAATTTACAGCTAACTATATTGCTGTAAGTAACGCAAAAAAACATTTGACCATATGCAAATTGTTTATAGTGGAATGTGGATAAATCGGAGTGCTATAACGTTACAGTAGCCTATTATATTTGCAAGTGCAAAATATTATCATCCACTAACAAAAAAGTTGTGGGCATCATCGTTGTATGTGTGTAGATTCCTAACAAACGGTGAGACAAAGAAAAATCAATCAGCTTTCAATGGAAATCTCATGACAAGTTTTCATGATATATTTTCTAACATTTTGAGAACTTTCATAAAATACAATTTGCTAAAATTATTTGTTAAAATACAGTTGGTAATTTGGCCAGACAAAAAAACCGTGCAGGTTGCCTAATAGCAAATAGAACTAACGTTAGCCTATTAGGCTACTAATAACAACAATAATATATTATTAATTAATTATAATAGTAGTAGTATAGTACGCTATAACGTTACTGGTAAGGTGTAATTAGACTTGGGTGTTTTGATCTTAGATTAAACCATAATCTTACCTGCTGACATTTTGATAGTAGTAAATATCCAAGTAGCTCTGCAACTTCTGGCCATTCCATAGGATCATTTCTCCAAGACCTTTTCCTCTGGTAGACACAGGGTACCAAAATAGTCCTTTGACATGCTGAAATGTGGTGTTCTTCGCACTGACCTGAAATTAAAGGTTCTAGATCAGTGGTTCTTAGCGAGCTACCGGCGTTTTCCCGTTGGTGACACTGTTTCGTGCGGATTGTTTTCCCCCACGGTGGGCGTGGTTTTCAGAGTATGACGCGGGGCGCTCTATCTCTATGGAGCTATTTACGTCACTCAGTGGATCCTAAAAGCCTTTAAATTTGCTCGCATAGACAGAATCACTTTTTCAGTTAGCATCAGCTAGTAGAACCAGAAAACAGCCTAGCTAGCTACATTACTAAATAAATCAACCTTAATTTTTAAGTGTATTAGGTTACTCTCATTCGGCTAAATTTGTACCCCATGTGCTTTAACTAACCAGCTAATGTTATCTAGCTAAACTAGCTAGAAAAACAGTTAATGCTAGCTAACTTAGCTAGCTAACTTGTAAGTCATTAATTAGCTTCCCAAATTCATATTAGCTCGTACACTGCCTGTCTTAATGTTAATGGACATGACTTTGGGTTTGTACAGCAGAACCATCACAGAGAAGAATATAAAAATAGACATTAGAAACTTATTTAAAGGGACTCAAAGTGTAAGTGTCGATCTTGTGAGCTCAGTTAGTTAGCAGCTAATTTTAGCAAACGTTAGCTTCCTCGCCGCTCACTTAGCCCAACGTTACAGCACCCCATCGCGCTAGCAGTTTGTTAATATCAGTTAGTTCATATTCTTGAATTTATATATATTTTTTATCCAGACTATGATTTCATCATATTGCAAATATTTGATTTGCTATTTGCTCAACTCGTGTTTCATTTTTCATCAAATTAATGACGGGCAGACTTATTACTACATTTCAATAGCATGATTTTGTATTGAACAGTAAATATATTGTTTTTAGTATCACATTGTCACGTTATAATTTGTCTGAAATTATCCTCAATGATAGAGGAGGTTCAGCCAAGCTGCAGCTCCAGAGTAGAGCACAAAATGGAGTCAGAGTGAGGAGATGCAGGGCCACAGGTGAGATTTTAATACATTTGTGTTTAGTATGGTCGTATAGTAAGACAATGACACATTATAAGTAGCTAGATTTAGAGTTTGATAGGCAATTGTGAAATGTTATTCCTTGAGGGGATATCTGGTTTAGTACTATGCTGTTTGTTATTGCTATACAATCTATTAGAATATAATGCATTTGTAAAATTGATGTGTTTTTAGTAGGTAATATTGCAAATATTCTGTAATGATCTTCAATTATACAAAATGGAAGGCCAGCCAGGTTCCATCAAATTTTTTTGAGGCAATTTGTATTTTGAATATCATTATTAGAAGCATGCATAGATGATAATTATTAAGTTGTTTTTTTTGTGAACAATTTTTTATTATTTTTCATACCCTAACCCCATCCCCAGAACTGGGAGGGAGAACGAGACAGTATACAGGAATCAACATTACTTTGCTTGCAACCTGGCAACTTTATCTGCAGCTATATTCAAATCTGCAATTGTATTGCATTGGGCTCTGTGGATTGACGCTGTGGTTTTTTTCTCAAGGAGAACAATGTCAAGAAAATAGCCCTGCCACACTGCATTATAAGCATTAAGAGGCTTCATCCAACCCTTCAGTATCGTATAGCCGCGGTAAGACCTACAAGCAAGATCCTCCTGGATTGTATAGTTAAATTCAGTTCTGAGTCACCTGTCAGAAGCAGCACATCGGGAGAAAGCGGGACAACGACCCCCAGCATTTGACTTAAAATGGATACAGCATATTTCCAAAATGCTGCTATTTTAGGGCATTCTGAAAATACATGCAAGAAGGTCCCAATCTCTCCCAACGTGCAGATCCAGCAGGTAGGGTCCTCCACCAGCTTCATTAGCGATCTCTTTAGTGGAGTTGCATAAAAGCCATGCACCAGTTTGTAATGGATTAGCTGATGTGCGAAAAAATTTTAAGATGAAAAAATGTTTTGCCAAATGTAATTATTACAAGTTGAATGGTACAGATATATTATCAAAATGGAGCACCAGCTAAGTTGCCTTTTGTAGTTAAGGCTTTTTAGTTTTAAAAATGATATAATTATTTTACCATATTGGAGTGGGAATTTTTTTTTTAAAGACTTGCCAAAATGGCCTTTTTTAAAGTTTATGCTGGTTTAATTTTTCAAAGGATAGATGAATTTGTTTTGCCACTAGATTACACAGTGAATATGCGCGAATGTAAAAAGATGACACTCAATGATGCAGTGTCATTTATTTCATCTACTGGTCTAAAGTGTGAATATTTGTATTGGTATTTGTGGTTGGGAGGAATTTGGTGGTCAGTGGTTGTGTCCCCCCAATGTTAAAATGAACCTAGGCCCGTGCCCTAAACCTCTCCTCGTATCACAGCAGCGTAGCCAGAAATTAGCTGGTGGGTGGGCTTGCCTTAGAGGGGGTGGGCAGAAACTTTTGCCGGGAGATTGAAACACAGCTTATAGCAGGGGTCACCAACCTTTTTGCAACTGAGAGCTACTTCAAGGGTACTGAGTAGTACGGAGGGCTACTTGTTGGATTGTAATTGTTGACGGGGGGGGGGTGCTATCGAAATATTTCGCGGACCTCGATTGTAATTGTTGACGGGGGGGGTGCTATCGAAATATTTCGCGGACCTCGATTGAAATTGTTGACGGGGAGGGTGCTATCGAAATATTTCGCGGACCTCGATTGAAATTGTTGACGGGGGGGAGAATAAAATACTGTTTATTAAATTGTTCATTTAGCGTATTTACCGCGAGTGTTCGTTTGCGTGCCTAAGTTGACAGTAAATCGCCGATAACGAGCCACGTATCTGCAAACTGTCTGGGTGGGCGGGAGTTTCCCTTGGGTGGCAGCCGCCCATCCACGCCCACCCGTGCCTACGCGGCTGTCGTATCACCACTGATTCTGCTCTTACCGTGAATGGCTTATAACTTTGTGTGATAGATATGGGTAATCATTTATGTAGAGGTTGGCTAATTCTATTTTATGAATTGCTAAATATATGTTTGGCATAAGCATGTACATTACATCACATTTGTCACTTCAGTTCGCAGCCTTGTTTTACATGGAAGTTTCCGTAGTGTAGTGGTTATCACGTTCGCCTAACACGCGAAAGGTCCCCGGTTCGAGACCGGGCGGAAACATGTTTTAACATTTGGCCATGTTTTCACCTTTGGCCAATTTAAACATTGTCTGAATCATTGGTTACCAAACTCGGTCCGGAACACTTTTTAACGAAGGCGCTTCACACTGAAGGAAAGGTGTATATATAGAGCTAGCTCAGTGGATCCTAAAAGCCTTAAGTTTGCTCTTTCATTTTAGCATCAGCTAGTAGAACCAGAAAGCTGAAAAAACAGCCTCGCTAGCTACATTACTAAATACATCAACCATAGAACTTAAAGTTTATTAGACTGCTCTCATTCTGCTAAATGTGTACCCCATATGTGCTTTAACTGACCAGCTAACCTTATAGAACTAAACTAGCTCACGTTAGCTAGCAAAACAGTTAATGCTAGCTAACTTGTAAGTCATTAATTAGCTTCCCAAATTCATATTAGCTCGGTCACTGTCCGTCTTAATGCTAATGGACATGACTTTGGGTTTGTGCAGCAGAACCATCACAGGGAAGAAGAGAAAAACAGACATTAGAAACTTCATTAAAGGGACTCAAAGTGTAAGTGTCGATCTTACCTCGTTAGCTCAGTTAGTTAGCAGCTAATTTTAACAAACGGTAGTTAGCTTCCTCACCGCTCAATTAGCCTACAGCACCCCATTACGCTAGCAGTTAGTTAATATTCTTCAATAAAATAAAATAAAATCCAGACTATGATTTCATCCTATTGCAAATATTTGATTTGCTTAACTCATGTTTAATTTTTCATCAAATGAATGACGGGCAGACTGTGTTATTACTTACTCATACATTTGAATAGAATGATTTTGTATTGAACAGTAAATAAATTGTTTTTAGTATAACATTGTCATGTTGAAACAATTTTTCTTTAATGATCCTCAATGATAGACAGAGGAGGGTCAGCCAAGCTGCAGCTCCAGAGTAGAGCACAAAATGGAGTCAGAGTGAGGAGATGCAGGGCCACAGGTGAGATTTTAATACATTTGTCTTTAGTATGGTCGTATAGTAAGACAATGACACATTATAAGTAGCTAGTTTTAGAGTTTGATAGGCAATTGTGAAATGTTATTCCTTGAGGGGATATCTGGTTTAGAACTATGCTGTTTGTTATTGCTATACAATCTATTAGAATATAATGCATTTGTAAAATTGATGTGTTTTTAGTAGGTAATGTTGCAAATATTCTGTAATGATCTTCAATTATACAAAATGGAAGGCCAGCCAGGTTCCATCCATTTTTTTGAGGCAATTTGTATTTTGAATATCATTATTAGAAGCATGCATGCATAGATGATCATTATTATGTTTTTGGTTTTTTTTGTGAACAATTTTTTATTATTTTTCATACCCTAACCCCATCCCCAGAACTGGGAGGGAGAACGAGACAGTATACAGGAATCAACATTACTTTGCTTGCAACCTGGCAACTTTATCTGCAGCTATATTCAAAGCTGCAATTGTATTGCATTGGGCTCTGTGGATTGACGCTGTGGTTTTTTTTCTCAAGGAGAACAATGTCAAGAAAATAGCCCAGCCACACTGCATTATAAGCATTAAGAGGCTTCATCCAACCCTTCAGTATCGTGTAGCCGCGGTAAGACCTACAAGCAAGATCCTCCTGGATTGTATAGTTAAATTCAGTTCTGAGTCACCTGCCAGAAGCAGCACATCGGGAGAAAGCGGGACAGCGACCCCCAGCATTTGACTTAAAATGGATACAGCATATTTCCTAAATGCTGCTATTTTAGGGCATTCTGAAAATACATGCAAGAAGGTCCCAATCTCTCCCGACGTGCAGATCCAGCAGGTAGGGTCCTCCACCAGCTTCATTAGCGATCTCTTTAGTGGAGTTGCATAAAAGCCATGCACCAGTTTGTAATGGATTAGCTGATGTGCAAAATATTTTTAAGATGAAAAAATGTTTTGCCAAATGTAATTATTACAAGTTGAATGGTACAGATATATTATCAAAATGGAGCACCAGCTAAGTTGCCTTTTGTAGTTAAGGCTTTTTAGTTTTAAAAATGATATAATTATTTTACCATATTGGAGTGGGAATTTTTTTTTTTTTTAAAGACTTGCCAAAATGGCCTTTTTTAAAGTTTATTCTGGTTTAATTTTTCAAAGGATAGATTAATTTGTTTTGCCACCAGATTACACAGTGAATATGCGCGAATGTAAAAAGATGACACTCAATGATGCAGTGTCATTTATTTCATCTACTGGTCTAAAGTGTGAATATTTTTATTGGTATTTGTGGTTGGGAGCAATTTGGTGGTCAGTGGTTGTGTCCCCCCAATGTTAAAATGAACCTAGGCCCGTGCCCTAAACCTCTCCTCGTATCACCACTGATTCTGCTCTTACCGTGAATGGCTTATAACTTTGTGTGATAGATATGGGTAATCATTTATGTAGAGGTTGGCTAATTCTATTTTATGAATAGCAAAATATATGTTTGGTATAAGCATGTACACTCCATCACATTTGTCACTTCAGTTCGCAGCCCTGTTTCACATGGAAGTTTCCGTAGTGTAGTGGTTATCACGTTCGCCTAACACGCGAAAGGTCCCCGGTTCGAGACCGGGCGGAAACATGTTTTAACATTTGGCCATGTTTTCACCTTTGGCCAATTTAAACATTGTCTGAATCATTGGTTACCAAACTCGGTCCGGAACACTTTTTAACGAAGGCGCTTCACACTGAAGG
The DNA here is from genome assembly GCA_022702515.1 of Ilyophis sp. 1 JC-2022. Classification (NCBI taxonomy): domain Eukaryota; kingdom Metazoa; phylum Chordata; class Actinopteri; order Anguilliformes; family Synaphobranchidae; genus Ilyophis; species Ilyophis sp. 1 JC-2022. The sequence continues at coordinate 7,256,245 of CM040397.1, forward strand.
AAAGGTGTATATATAGAGCTAGCTCAGTGGATCCTAAAAGCCTTAAATTAGCTCTTTCATTTTAGCATCAGCTAGTAGAACCAGAAAGCTGAAAAAACAGCCTCGCTAGCTACACTACTAAATACATCAACCATAGAACTTAAAGTTTATTAGACTGCTCTCATTCTGCTAAATGTGTACCCCATATGTGCTTTAACTGACCAGCTAACCTTATCGAACTAAACTAGCTCACGTTAGCTAGCAAAACGGTTAATGCTAGCTAACTTGTAAGTCATTAATTAGCTTCCCAAATTCATATTAGCTCGGTCACTGTCCGTCTTAATGTTAATGGCCATGACTTTGGGTTTGTGCAGCAGAACCATCACAGGGAAGAAGAGAAAAATAGACATTAGAAACTTCATTAAAGGGACTCAAAGTGTAAGTGTCGATCTTACCTCGTTAGCTCAGTTTGTTAGCAGCTAATTTTAACAAACGTTAGTTAGCTTCCTCACCGCTCAATTCGCCTACAGCACCCCATTACGCTAGCAGTTAGTTAATATTCTTCAATGAAATTTTTTTTCCAGACTACGATTTCATCCTATTGCAAATATTTGATTTGCTTAACTCATGTTTAATTTTTCATCAAATGAATGACGGGCAGACTGTGTTATTACTTACTCATGCATTTGAATAGAATGATTTTGTATTGAACAGTAAATAAATAGTTTTTAGTATAACATTGTCATGTTGAAACAATTTTTCTTTAATGATCCTCAATGATAGACAGAGGAGGGTCAGCCAAGCTGCAGCTCCAGAGTAGAGCACAAAATGGAGTCAGAGTGAGGAGATGCAGGGCCACAGGTGAGATTTTTATACATTTGTGTTTAGTATGGCGGTATAGTAAGACAACGAGACATTCAAAGGAGCAGATTTAGAGTTTGATTGGCAATTGTGAGATGTTATTCCTTGAGGTGAGATCTGGTTTAGAAATATGCTGTTTTTTATTGCTATGCAATCCTTTCGAATATAATGCATTTGTAAAATTGATGTGTTTTTAGGTAATATTGAAACTATTTTTCTTGATTGTTGCTATTTGTATTTTGGATATCATCATTAGAAGAAGCATGCATGCATATATGGTAATTATTCCAAGTTGAATGGTTCATATATTATCAAAATGGACCGTCAGCGAAGTTTTTTTGCCATATTGGAGTGGGAAACTTTATGTTTTAAAAAGACTTGCCAAAGTTCCCTTTTTTAAAGTTTATGATGGTTTAATTTTTCAAATGATAGATGTATTTTTTGCCACTAGATTACACAATGAATATGAGCTCGCTGAGTTCTCTGTATTTTCTGTTGTATAAGTTAATCAAATAGCCTAGCTAAAATAATAAGAAAATGAAACGTCCAATAAATAACCTATAAGTTAGTTTGCTACGGTTCTATCGAATAATTTCACCTGTATCACCTGTTCCTTTGTCCAAAAAATGTTTTATTGACACTAGATGGTGCCATTTCTTTTAACATGGCAAAAATTAAATACAAAAGTGTCAGTTTCAAACCATTGGTTTCATTGTTTTACAATACTGTTCAAGGGCGGTACGTATGATTGCAACTATGAAGTTTCTAAATGAACATGGTTAATTAATTGGAATTACTGTCTCTGCTGAAAGTCGACTAGAAAGTCATAACTATTCTTGAGACTATATTCTGGTCATATGACCTGCATATTTCTGTGTGGTAGATAAGGTTAATCATTTAGAGGTAGGCTAAATCTCTCTTATGAATAGCAAAATACCTTTTGGTAAAACCAGTAGGCTACATGACATCACATGTGTCATTTCAGTAACATTGGCTCTCCTCTCAGTTTCCTTAGTGTAGTGGTTATCACATTCGCTTAACGTGCGAAAGATCCTCAATTTTTAATAATTGCTGAGAATCTACAAAGTAAATGTTTGAAGGTTTTAACACAGATGGTGGTCATCCCTTCTGTAGAGAGCTTTTATCAGACCGTCACTTCTGTTCGCAACCCTGGCCCCCGTCTAGTTTTCTGTGTCCTTTGTTATTATTTGAGCTATTTGTGACTGAGTTTGCATAAATTAATTTGTTTAGGAAACCTTGCTAGAGTCACATTCTACCTGAGGTGTATTTCACAAAACGGGATTACAGAGTTCGCCTGGACATCCGCCTCGTTAGCGCAGTAGGTAGCGCGTCAGTCTCATAATCTGAAGGTCGTGAGTTCGATCCTCACACGGGGCAGTGCCTTTTATTTAGCTGGTGTAGTAAACATTGTTAACGCCTCACATTTGCCTGGAAATAACTGGCCACGGTCTGTACCATATCTTCATCTAAAGCAGGGGTGTCAAACTCCAGTCCCAGTGGAGGGGGCCAGTCTCTACAGGGTGTTTTTTGGTTTTTTTTTCAGCGCGCGCAAGGGCTTGAAAACAAAGGTGTGTGTTCTTTTTTTCAATCAATGACTTGCATTAATCACTCATGCTGAAACACACCAAAAACCAGCAGACACCTCGGCCCTCCAGGACTGGAGTTTGACACCCCTGCTCTAGAGGCAAACTTGTTTACTTGCTAATGCAATGTTCTCTCCATTCGCTAATGCAATTGTATACAGTTCAGTTGCATTTGGCTGGCTACATATATAACCTACAGTTGCTTTTATCAATGAGGTTTATGGATGGGTTTATTTATCAACCTGGTTGTTATAAAAATTTTGGTGAGTTTTTTTATGATCCAGGTTGATATCTTAGTTGGTGAGTTATTATACTTAACATAATTAATGTGTAAATTATGATGGAACAGTATGGGACACATGGCTGGATAAATGGCTGTAAGTCATCAAGGGTCTGAGGTCTCAAACGAGGCTTAAACCATCACTCTTCTGCCAGTTGATAGATAACTTTACGGGTTGTTTCTCTTGACTTATTTTTCCATAGAGTTCAATAGGAAAATGAGTCAGGAGAAACAACCCATAAAGTGATCCATCCATAAAACAACCCTTAGTGTGATCCGTCCATATCTACTGCATATCTGGCAGCAGAGTGATGGTTTGAGGCTTGTGTGATACCTTAGACCCTTGATGAATTACTGCCATTTAGCCAACCATGTGTTCCGTACTGTTCCGGCGTAATTTACAGTTTAATATAGACCCCCCCCATCAGTTCCCATAGAGATCTATTTAAATGCAGAGCGGTTATAGTATCGCTTGTAAGAGTACTTTAAATTAGATATCAAGAGTCTTTTGATGTTGATGGGTCACAGATATGTCATGGCATACAAAGGATATGCAACCAAATATTAAATATATGACTTTATTTAAGCTTATGTTCATTTGTCCAATTACCTTTCATCCCCTAAAATGGGGGAACAATGTATAAAAATGGCTACAATTGGTTTATGGATAGGTTTATTTATCAACCTGGATCTAATAAACCTTTAGTTGGTAAGCTATTATGCTTAAAGGTCCCATGTCATACTAGTTTTTGTGTAAAAATTGTGTCGCTGCCCGAATACTTTCCATCCCATTAAAACCTATGTTATTATTTGCTAACACTAACAAGCAGTATGAATTAAACTTTAATTGCTTTAATGAATATCTTGAACTATTAAGAACGTCCCTCCTGCAGAGATCTTATATCTCTCTTCATACTAGCACCCGGTCTCGACGTCTGTCTGTCCTGGCCCCACGGTGCTGGAATGAGCTCCCCGTGGAGGTCAGAAAAGCAGAAAGTCTGACCGCCTTCAAGCGCAGATTGAAGACTCACCTCTCTCCACCCCTCCCTACCTCCCTGTGACTATTGTTATTAATGTTGTGTAATTACCCCCCCAAAAAAATAAAAATAAAAATAAATAAAAACCCAATCATACTGACTGCGCCTAGTACTTCGATTCGTATTTGTCTTTTTAGGGTTGTTTTTAACGCTCTTGTTCCTAGTTTGAAAATGCACTATGTACGTCGCTCTGGATAAGAGCGTCTGCTAAATGTCTATAATGTAATGTAATGTATATCTGATCGTCACTTCAGTTTTCTGTGTTCTATGTTATTATTTGAGCTATTTGTAACTTAATTTGTTTAACTTTGCCTGCTCTGCCATCAGCCTTGTTAGCGCAGTAGGTAGCGCGTCAGTCTCATAATCTGAAGGTCGTGAGTTCGATCCTCACACGGGGCAGTTCCTTTTAGTTGGCTGGTGTAGCGAGCATTGCCCAGGGTTAGAGGCGTCAGGCGGAAGTGGGGAAAAGAATGAGATGAAAGCCAGTCACCATAACTATTCATGAGTGAGTATATTCTGCTCATACCATGAATCACCTGCTGCTTCCTGTGTGACAGATACGGGTAATCATTTATTTAGAGCTAGGCTAATTCTATTTTATGAAAAGCAAAATATATTTTCGGTAAAGCCAGTAGGCCTACTTTACATCACATTTGTCACTTCCGTTCACAATCCCACCCACCACCCCCGTAGTGTATTGGTTTTCATGTTTGCCTGACACGTGAAAGGTTCCCTCTTCGAAACCGGACAGAAACATGTTTTCACCTTTGGCGTTTTTAACGTGGTTTAATAAAGTCCCCATTGAGCATTATTTATTGCTATGTTATATCTTTCCAGAGAATTCACAATGTAAATGTGTGAAGGTTATTTGAATGAAAAATGTCTACATATTTTATATAATTTACTGAAACACGAGTAAATAAATAAATGTTGAAAGAAATACATACATATACAATACATATAAATGAAGAGAGAAATGTTACTAAATCTGGAAGTAAATAAATAAATGCTGAAATAAGTAAATGTTCTACATAATGTTATGTTTTACATAAATCTGTAAATAAAATTTTAAAAAATGTATTGATTTCGACATTTCTACCTTTATTTATTTCTCTATTTCTGTGTCTGTATGTTAATGAGGGTCGTCCTAACCTGATTTAAAGCACCGAAACTGGGTGGAAACGCGTTTTAACCATTTGTCTGTTTATATCTCTACTGCAAGTTGACTAGTTCCATACTGAAGGCAAACTTAAACAAACCTCTCCGTGGTCCATGCTTCAAAGTATTTAGAAAAGAATGAGATTATAGCCAGTCAACATGACTCTATAAAAATATGACCTGAAAATTTCTAGGGAGGACCAAAAATTACGTATCCAATTGTAAGTAAAAAAATAAACATCAATATCTAAATAAATAATTGTTGTATAAAATGCATGAATAAATAAATAAATAAATGTTAAAAAATGTATAAATAAATGCTTGTAATAAATCTGGAAATGAATAAATGTCATTTATATAAATAAATTTCATTTATTTCTACATTTCTGTATTTCTACATTTATTTATTGCTGTATTTCAAAATGTATTTGTTTCTGTATTTCTGTGTCTATATATTAATGAGGTGGGTCAACCAAACCTGATTTATAGCACCAATGGTCAAATGGGCAAGTTGGCATCGCCAAATATGTTTAATTTTAAAGTTTATTATTTATGATTCCAAGGTAAGTGTGAGACCTAGTGTTAGATATCCACTGAGGTAATGTTTGAATGGATATTGTAAAATCTAAAGCTATTGCGAGTATTCATCTTACTCGCCCGTTTCTATGTAATTTTCTCCGCATGATGAGAGGTTTGTGCTTTTCTCGATCTCTAGATGGCACACTTGCACTTCTTTTTTTTAAAAATTTGTTTCTGATTTTTCCCTTTTTCTCCCAATTTAGTAGCCAATTGAACCCCTATTCTAATTCAATTCCCCCCATGTAGCAACCGCTTGAGAACCACCGCTACACAACCCCGTCACCCGGTAGTAGTAGTAGGAAGGAGGGCGCCACGTCCTCTACAGGGCGCGACTCCTCGAGCTCCTGACCGTGACCCCAACTCGCCCTGGGTCGTCCGTGCGCAGCGATTCTCTCCGAGCCCCTCCTCCCACCCGGAAGCGGCCGCCAATTGCCGCTTCCACAGGGCACCGGCCACGCTCGGGTATGGCAGGACCGGGGCGCGAACCCCGAAACACACTTGCACTTCTGCTATTTTACCGGCAAAGCAGTATAAAATAAACTTTAGTTGATTTAATGAATATCTTGAACTATGTCTTTTAGATCTGATTTTAAGGTTGTATTACTGTTTTTTTTTTTTCTTCATGGTATAGCACCTTTTTATATCTCAGAATGGCTGTCTGTTTATGTCCCACAGCATTCCCTCCATTCCTCCACTGCAGGCCTTTTAACTGTACCAAAGGTAGCACATGCTAGCACATGTTTTATGCACCTAAACTGTGGAATAATTTACCTCAACACATTAAAGATGCTGGTTCTCTGATCATTTTTAAAAGGCTTCTTAAAAGTGGTAGAGGCGCCTCTGAGCCAATGGATGAGCTTCACTCTTTGCAATTAGTAGCCAAGGCTAACTTAACAAGCTAAGTTAGCGCAGTCTATCTATGCTGAGTTAGCATTGCTCCAAGCAGGTTTTCAAATTGATTATCGGAGAGATTCTTCCGAGCGTATTCCTGAATGTGAAATAGGTACACTATGCTGTTGTTTAGCAGTTGCACTACACTTCTACCCAGTCCTGCCTTCGGTCAAGTAAATTTTAACGGGCGTTTGAATAAATCTGTGGCGGATGTCTCCTGAAGCCTCGTTAGCGCAGTAGGTAGCGCGTCAGTCTCATAATCTGAAGGCCGTGAGTTCGATCCTCACACGGGGCATAAGCTTTCTGAAATATTATTCCGTTTGGTATGAATTTAACTCTGAAGGCTCATAAAAACACCAGTACTCGTATCAGACAAGGAATAAATATCATCCACATGATAAACAATTGTTTTCATTCAAAAATATTGCTGGCTACATCGAGAAGAAACATTGTCTGTAATGCGTGTTCTAGGCTTATGTGTTCACCCATTTCAGTTGCATTTGACTTGCTAAATATATAACCTACAGTTCCTATTATCAACAAGGTTCATGAATAGGTTTTTTTTATCGACCTGGATCTTATAAACTTTTAGTTCGTAAGCTTATAATGCTTAATAGAGCTAACCCCAGCTAGGTAATGTAAGTCATACATTTGAGGACTGCCTTGTGACTCCAGCGATTCAGACACCTACATTTCTAGATGGATCACTGCTGCTGAACACATACATAAAGAGGCCGTATCATATAAATATGTATGTCCCAAATTGCTTGGATGATAGATTCCTGCCACCCGCTCTGGTGAATTAGGCCTAAGCTTCTGTTAAAAGACTTTATATGTTTTTGATGCTACTTCAAAATATCACTGTTGTAATCTATTGGTACCAGCGAAGCCAGTGGTTGCAAGCATTTTAGGCCAATATGCGTTCAGCCCCTCAAAATCCCTTTACAAGTCATGTTTATCTCATGTGCTGTTGTATTTTTAGGCAGAATTTAGTCTAATTGAATTCATAAAACTAGGCAAATGATCAATGAAACCATAAACTCACACACAGCAGCAGTTTTCTGTACAACTGGCATGACTTTGGAGCTCCCAGAGGTCCCCTGTCTAAGGTAAAAAATAAAATAGAGAAACTTTTAAAAACCATTTATGAGGTTAGGTACTTAAAACTCCTTGAGCAAACAATCCCAATTTGATTTAAGTGATTTGATTGACACAGTGATTTACACCCTAAATCTTGTAAATTGCAAATGGCACTAAAGGGAACGGTGAACGATTATGTCGAAGAAGTCAGTGGGCCTTTAAACTGTGTGAAACCTTAGAGAGAGTGTGACGCAACAGGATCTTAGGGGATGATGAAGCATCTCTGGGGTTGATGGAGAGGTCAAAGGTCAGTGCCATGACTCAGAGGAGGGGGTCAAGTCAGAATGGAACCCAGTCCTCTGAGGAGTAGCCAATCGCAGCCAAGGGCCTGTCTCAGCAGTGTGCCTGTATGTTAATGTGTGTGTGTAAACATAAATTGCGTAGGAGAATATTTGTGAGTAGTGCATCATAGTGCAGTATAAAACTTCTGCGTTGTTTGTATTTTGTTACAACCAGGGCATGAAGTTTACATTTTCACCCACTGGCCAGAGTGGCTTGTGAATTCTAAAAATCACCAGCCATTTTCAACATTTTACCAGCCACATTACCCTTTACAATATAACACAACCTGATCGGTTACCTTATTATTTGCAGTTAGTTAGCTAGCTATTTTATCTAGCTAGCTTGTAGCTAATGTTTGTGCTACCTATCGAAACGATTTATAAACATTAAAGACTCTTTCTGACACAGCAGGGGGTATACCTAAACAGGATTTCTTAACTGGATACCACTACTGCACCGAGAAGAAACATCCCAATTCTGTAATGCGGGCTGAAGTATAAAGAGCTGTTCCCGGTTTTAGTATGTACAGTTAGCTATCCAGCTAACCAAGTAATCCTACTTTGCAGGACTTGACGTTAGGTATGTTTTTGAACATCCAGTCTGAGTTGTAGACTCAGGCACCATTAGGCACGTTTCTGAAAATAGTTTTCATCCTGGCTGACCGGAGCCAAGACTGTTGTGTTTTCTGTGCTTCCCGGCATCCGTAGTCTTGCATCCTGCTCAGACAGAGTGGCATTGAACGCTGGTCAATCCCTGGAATTAAAAAAAATGTTTGCCAGAGATTGTGATATAATACATGGTCCTCATTATCTCAAATTAAATCTACTATTATAATTATAATTTAGGAGACTCTAACATTGTTAAAAAGTATTCTAATTACGACAAGACAGCGCTTCGGATTTTGCTGGCAGTCTATGGGCATAGTCTATGCACCATTACATGTCGCCCCCTTCAGCTTTTTTGGTGCTACTAAAAAACCTGACTTCAGGACAAGCCCACCTTGTGGTTTCTACTTTTATATATAGTTCAGTGGTTACAACCCAACCTTTGCCTGTCTCTAACCCTAACCCTAACCCAACCCAACCTTTGCCTGTCTCTAACCCTAACGCTAGAGTCCTCTGTAGAGATGAGCCTAACCTAGTACAAATATAAATTATTGACTGTACCCAATAGCTGCCACTATCCATATTGGAATTCTGAAACTACCATTCCCGCCTTTCCAGATCATTCTGACTGTCGGGAAGGACAGTCCATGGTACATCATGTGACTTCCGTAGCGTTTCAAACTAAACATATGTATGTGTTCCTAACCAGTTCCTGACGTTGTTTATTTGTGGATATTGTATGGTTATGTGTGTTTTCTTGGCTCAGAGGTTTGATATGTTTTTTGGGAAGGTACAGTATATGCACATGACCTGAAACCAGTGCTTATGTAAGAGCATTTTTTTTTTTACTCAAAATTGTTCTCTCCTTCTCCACCTCAGCTGATGTGTGGTGAGTGTGCTGGCATAAAATGGCCGCCGCGCTTCACCCAGGTGGGTACTGTACACATTGGTGGTGGTTTAGACAGGTTTTCCCCTCATCTCTGTAATACGCTATGAGTGTGAGAAAAGTGCTATATAAATGCAAGCCATTATTATTATTCAGTTAATTCCTGAACATTCTATTCAGTTCATTCCTGAACATTCTATTCAGTCGCAGTGACCTGTTTGTGTTCTTCAGTGAAAATAAAATGTCCGACTGGCCGGCGTGTGGTGACGGGTTCTAACAGGAGAACCATATATGCAGATGGATTTTTGGCAGGTGAACACAGACCCCAGCTGTGGGCCGTTCCTGCTCTGACACAGGTGAGCTACCCATGCTTCAGGAAATTTTTACCCATTTCAATGTTTCAATTTGACATTTATCCTTATTGCAGTGTGAATAGAATGGTATATAACACCAGTACTTTTTTTTCAGATATAATTACTCAAGCAAAACTGGATCAGGCTCTCTCGAGTTGCAGCAAAGAAGGTTACCCCATTCAAATTTCTATCGTTCTTCTGCTGTGAAGGGTAATTATATCATGTTTCTTCTTAAAAACAGCAGCTTGCTGACACAGTCACTTGAAAAGTGATATGGTGCATCATTAATTCTTAACGTGCATACTGTGTTAGGGTGAACAGAACATCGGAATTGGGTTTTTGGGTAAGCATGTGCTCTTTAAATGGAATTTCAGCCCTGTGAATATCTCGGATAAATGAACTTTTTTTCCTCTCAGGGCCAGCGAAAGAATTCCTGAAGAATGTGCCACACGTCTGCGCTCTTTCGCGTTCATTGATAATAGTGGAATTCTTCTTGGCTGAAAACTGATGCAGGCGCTTTGAAAATATCTAGGTCAACTTAAAATCTACATTTTTAAAAATGATCTGTGGGCATAATGACTAAAGTTACTGGGAGAGGAATTAAAACACAGGAATTGAAAGCACAAAAGAACAGGGTGAATCTTCAGACGGATTTGGTCCACACACATACACACACACACACAGCTGCGATGATGCAATCTGTCTGCCCAGAAGAATGGTATCCAGAATCTGAAGAACACAATCTAAGCCGTCTAAACATTCCCTAAACTCTTATCCCCCAGGGACTGTGAAGGAGGGCGGCGTCAGTCCTGGGAGATAAAAGGCTGCTTGTCCTTAATTAAAGGGCTCACAGCACCTCATAAATCTCACTTCTCAGGTCTTTCCTTTGGTCCCAGAGACCCAGGATTGAGGTGTATGGGACTCCTGCCACGAGAACAGCTGTTTTCATGACTCTGTGTTTAAAGAAACGGCAGTTTGAAGACTGCCAGCCGTTTCTAAAGTAATGTTTTTGGAAGCACTTTGTAAAAATGGCATTTGTGACTTTAGGGTAGGTAACGGAGAACGACCCTGTCCCTCGCCAGTTTTAATGATGTCTAAAGGTGGTGAAGGGCTTGAGGCTGTGTGTGTATTAAAGGAATATGTCTGTGTGTGTGCGTGTGTGCGTGCATTAAAGGGGTGTGTGTGTGTGTGTGTGCTCCAAGGGGGTGGCTTTAAATGATTCCACGTGTTGAGCAAGCCTCTGGGACCAGCTGTGCGGTTTCCTAGGAAACGCAGCCTACAAAGACTGCATTCAGGCCGAGGCCTATAGCAGGGGTACCACCCTGTCGCGCAGGAGGCCGAAATCTACCCAGCAGCACTTTCACCGCTCTACATTACCGCGGTTACCAACGACAGCGCCGAACGCCGAGAATGATGAAAAACAGATCTCTCTGGGATCCCCGGTCCCCACAAGTGAGGTAATTTCTGATAAACGTCTGACTCAGATTTTTCTGCCGGCACCATACTGGGCCTCTCACTTTCACACTCAGCAAACCAGCAAACAACACACACCAAACTGCTTCCTGAGGAGCACTGCAGGTACGTGTGTATGATGTCACCTCAGTGTGGGACGCTCTCCCTGCTGGTTCTGATAAATCGGACCAGGTCCACCCTGCTCTGCTGTGCCTTTGAGGGATATGAAACTGGTTCTGGGGGGGGGGGGGTGGCTAGGCCACATTTTGGGAGGAGTGCACTGACTCTCACACTCAGGCAGCGTGACGCCATTAAAACTCAAATCCTTAAAATGTTCTCATTGCTGTTGGATTCAGACCAACCCCTCCAGCTGGGTCTAGAACAGGGATGGGCAAGGAGGGCCATATCTGTTTCTGGACCAAATTCTTCTGCTCTTAATAAATTAATTAGTGCAATTGTTTACATGCTCTGAAATTTTATCTACATTGTGTGAAATGAACAGCAGCTGATGAATGTTTTGTGTGGCTGTATGTCTGTGTTGTAATGTTTTACTGTGATCTAATCTATGAGTGAGTCTGTGTTTATGTGTATGACTAATTAGCTGATTGAGCCAGGGTAAGTGGTAGCAGCAAAACCCTGCATGCACACCGGCTCTCCGGGACTGGAGTTGCCCGCTCCTGGTCTAGAATGTGCCCTTGTATGTATTTAAACAGTACCAGCGACACCAGATGTACAGATTGTAGGCGGTGTGTTGAGCGGTCGATTTATACCTTATTTACCCAGAAAGGCTTTTCTCTATTTGTCAAGAGTTGAAGTCTACACATCTGTGTGTTTTTTCCAAGTCAACTCTGCCAAATTCAAATGGGTGTCCAACGAGGAGTGGGTGTTGCAGTCACATTGAGTTCTGCTGGCTTTAACATCTGTATCAATTGTGTAAATTGGTCTAATGACGTGAAAATGTTCTATTTTGAGGGGCCTAGGGCATTAGGAATAAACACTTGTGCTGTGTAGCACCAAAATGTAAACTTTTCACTGGTGCAAACCCAACTGCCATTCAGTGAGTATGAGGCTTTATGCGGTCCCCTTTCCCATCACAACTGCACCAACTGATCGACCTGGCAAGGGCAATGCCTCACGCCAAGAATGCAGAGTCCCCACCATCTGAACTTCCCACCCCCTCTTTAAGAAGTGTTTCACCATAAAAAACGCAGCCTGGCATTCACACACACACACCACAGGATCTTAAGATGTGAGAGTAGCCACCGCCCCTGTGGAATTTTAGGTGGGTGCATGTGTGGACATAGTGCACAGGATGGCAGGAAACCCATCCTCAGTGGGAGTCAGACGTTGGAACACTGACGCATTCTATTCGCGCAGAGTTCCGAACCCCCGAGCTGTGTTTATGCAGCGTCCGCTTTATCTATTTATTTATGTGTGCCTTCATGCGTGTGCAAGCATTGTCAAAACATTGTTCCGTCTTCAGATGTGAAATGTATTTTAAGTGACTGATGTCTCTTTATATAATGCTGTTTTTTCTTCTTCAAGATTTTTAAGCCATTTTTTAAAATCAGATCTCAAGTGCTCACCATTGGTCAGTTAAGGTGAGAAAGGGACGTGATAGGAGGATGACCATCTGGAAGATGGCAGGAACTAGTAAATGACGGATCAGTTTTAGGGGGATGGGTTTTTTGCTGCACTGTAATTTGTGAATCTGTCAATCACATGGGCTGCTTCCCAATATTCTCCACTCCCCACTTCCTTTCCTCCACTCCCTCACTACCACTCCTCTCTTACCCGGAAGTATGAAAAACTGAACGTTTCAAGTACAAGTATTTGCATGTACAGCATACAATGTACCAGACATTGCGGTTTGCATCTAGAAATGAATTAATATGTAAGCATTAATATGTAATTAAGATGTAATCAGCAACATTAGATTAAAACACAAAGATCTGTTTCCAGGGCACGGAGGAGAAAAGGTGGTAGTGGAAGAAAGGAGGGCGCATTTTTCTTTGAGTATTTGGACGCAGCCCTGACTCCCATACAGGCCCTGAATATGCTCAGGTGTAGCATCTCCACTCCAAATATGATTCTGTGTGAATCTCACTTGTTTGTCCTCACAGTTTCATTCTAAGGCCAACAACGACAAGATGGCAGCGTGCCACTCAAAGATACGACTAAATTGTCAACATTACAAACGTGGCTGAATCGTGACATAATCAAGGTTAGCTGTACACTTTTCTTGATTTTAAGCCTTTGTCCGTGGCTGTATTAGTTTTGGAGGTTTGTTTTCTTGTCAGGAAACATGACAAAACTTAATTCAGGCTGTTTTTAATCTGGATAAAATTATAAGATTTTAGAGATGAGGAATTCCGTTTAAAAAATACTGTTGCAGTCCATGTTTAAGCATTATTTTGTGATTCAAGTTTTCTTTTTGGGCACTGATTGTTAAAAGTTCCTGATCAGAACTGGACTCAAATGCGTGACTCAGAGACAGAACTTACAATAACGTCACGTGGCGCTGTAATGGCGACGTAGTCCAGCTGTCTCTCGTGTTTGTGTTTGTTAATTTTAATGTATTTTGTTGTGTCAGTCTTTTGTTTTTTTTCATGCGCTGTGTGTCTGTTGTGGGACAAGGAAGCGGGCTGGAGATTTGTCGGGGTACTCATGCTCCTTGTTTTTATAATATTTACGAATTGTATATTCGGGATAATTTTGTTTGTGGTCATAACCATGGAGACGCATTCACAACATATGCTCGGGAATGTCCGTTGGATCTGCAGACTGCAGCAACAAAGTTGCCATCGCTCTTCACCGGAGTTGAAGATGTCGGGACTGATCCGGGAGTGCAGGCAATCTTCAAAAGGCAAGCAGGGAAGGAGAACATAATGTAGGGGAGGAGTGAGGAGACGACTGGGAAGATTCACGCAGTTCGGTGCTCCGTTTCGGCGGTGTACAGAGACCGCAGCACTGCGTGTATGGAAGAGAGTCATGGAGGCGGGGTTTGTGTGTTGGACTGTGTGGTGACACTGGACAGCGGGGGGTATTTTTAATCATGGCTGTATTAGTTTAATTCACTTGATTGATGTAATGATTCTGTTGGATGTCTTTGTTTGATATGTTTGTGTGTTGCGGGTCTGCCCCACTGTCTGTCTTTTTTGTTGTTGCTGGGGCTACAACTGAAGTTCCCTTGCGGGAAAATAAAAGCTATTCTATAAGCTCACAAGAAGTGTTTTGTTACTACAGCAAAACTCTTGTAGCGAGAGAGGGGAAAAGACTGAATCGTAGCAGGGGCAGAGCGGGAAGCAGGAAAGCGTGGCGTGGAACAGGCAGGAAACTGCAGGCTGGCGGGTACAAATAGAAAGGCAAGATTAAGCATTAATTCAGCGAGACAAGACAGACCGAGTTCCAAACTTGATATGACCGAGGTAACAATGAACAAGACTTAACGAACTGGCAACAAGACAAAGAACAACGGGAGAATATATAGTGTGGTAAATGAGATAATGAGTGATTGCAGCGTGAGAATGTATGCGAGAGTGCTTGAGCGGTAACAAGGGTGTGAGGAATGCAGATGGGGAAGGAATGTAGGCTGGGGAATTAGCTAGGGCGAAATGGGCAAACAAGAAGGAAAACCACGCCAAACCTGCACAACATGGAAGACAGACAGGGAAACGGAAAACATGACGAGACGTGAGGAAAAGGGGAAAACAGAGCACAAACGGATGAAGACTGAGAGGGAACGGAGAGCGTAACACTGATAAATTGTTAAATGCCTTTTCCTTTGGAGCTCGTGGGCGCATTAGTTGCCCAGATATTGCCGTCACTGTAACAGAAATAGAACATGCATGCAACAATGGATAGGAATTAGGCTATAAGCTTCATTATAATTATTTTAAAGTCCTTATTAGCCTATTCTCAATTAAGAAACACAATTTATATGGCTTTTCCCATCTTTTTCTCCGGGACTGCAATTGGCTAATACTGGCATATTTACTGTCGGCTAATATTGATTAATGTGCTCTGTCCCGGTAGCCTAATAAACTTGTAAATACATGAATTCCATTTGTATTGCTTTTCAACTTCCCCAAGTCGTCACTGCAAAAGAGAATCGAGTTGTCCGTTTACCTACCCGGTTACATAAAGAATAAATAGGGCTAATTAAATGAGCAACAATTTGCAATGTTTGTAGACTTGCCTAAGATCTGATTAATAAAAATCTAACAAAGTAAATGAACTCAGTCTTTATGAACCGTTTTATGGATCCTGCAGTAGGCTAGTGGTTCTCGTTACGATTTGTATGACCGGGGAATTAAAGGTAACGTTTTGGGACCTCGCTTTCCCTCAGGGAACCATGCAGGAAAGGCTTGTGGGCTATTCTAAATTAATAGCATTACCAGGTAGAAAAAAAAAACTTTTCATTTACCCAGCGAAATAGCAAGTACCCTAAACTAAATTAGTGCTTCGTAATAACACATCTTTTCAAAATAGTACTGTACCGCTCATTGCTGCTTTGCAGACTAGCAGGGCTCCTCTCCGCGCTCGGTTTGCGATGGGGGTGGATATGCATGATGTCAAAGGAATGTGTCGTCCCTCCTTCTGCCGATGCTCACTCACTGCTCAGCTAAAGAAAAGAGGACTCAACTGCGGAGAGCTTCCGATTTTTTATGGAAACGAGTGTCCTTACAGCAACATCACAGAAAACCTTTGTGTAGCGTTACTACACAAGCGTATATGTGAAGGGGCTAACTTTTAATCTGATTCAGATAATCACTGCTTGTCTATCGAAATAGGCTGTTTAGTGCATCCGCAATCTACGAGGAGCTAAAGGACGCTTTCACTTGCAATCGGCAGACAGAAGCAGTGGGTAAGGTTGCCTACACTTTTAACTGTAGCTAGTAGCTAGCTACGTGTTCGTTTTTTGTTTTGTTTGTTTTTTAGATAGTCCAGTGTGTGCGCTAGCTGCTTATTCTTTGTGACTTTCGCAACTTTTAAAAATTGAACAAGCGTTTTGCCGGCTAGTCATCTAGCTAACGTTAACGGTATTTTTCACGCAGTTTTTAGTTTGGGAGTTTGCTAAGCCAACAGAATTGTGTTTGCAGTTTTTGAGAGGATACCGTTATCAGTGTCTGGATTTTATGCGTTTAAACTTAGATTCAGTCAATCAAAAGTTTGATTCATATGGATGTTTTCACCAAGTAAGCTACCTGAAGTCGTGGATGAAATGTCAGTAAATTTGGCGAGTCACTAACTTGGTAGTGCAGCCTGTGCGATGATTATATTATATTAGCTATAAAGTTAGCTACAGTAAGACCCAGTTAAACCATGGTAGCGGCACCATTATTTTCGCTAGCAAGCTGTTTTCAATGCGTTTGTTGAAGAAACAATGGGTTAAGTGGGACAAACCATTTAAATTGCCTCCTTGGCATCTCCGCATTGAATAATTTTAATTGTGATGGTTAGATTTCCGCAAACGGTACAATGTGTGCTATTTAGGTGTCTTATTAGCCTATAGATGTAATTGAATGTTGATCGCCGTTCAACGTGTATCCAGTTGGAGTGTTTCGGCAGGCCGGTGTGAAAAAACGAGCAGAATCGCTGCTTGTCCGGTAAATTGTAGGGTAGGTTACTCTATAAATTGCACCATTGTAAAGAGAAGTAATGATCAATGTCGATAAATCAGTTATTTGTACTCTGCGTGTAAACCTGTCAAGATAGGCTCACTCCCATATTGAAAAAAAGACTGGCAGAAAATGCTGTTATGGCTGTGACTATTTTGACCATATTATTTTTGTTAACATGAGCTTCTCACTTAACCGGTCAGCCTGTGAGCTGCTACGCCACCTCCTCTGATCGCAGCCAAAAAAATGCAATAGCAGATTACAGATACAATTTGTAGGCTGCAACTTTACTTTTATACAACTGGATGCTTGCTGTACATATAGCAAATGACAGCTCATGATGGTTAAAGAAGGTTCAAAGTGTTATTGTGTAGGAAAACTCATGTTGAAAATGTTGATATTTAATATAATATTAATATTTCTTCTTTTAAATAAATGTACAGTCGTCTGGATCTAATTGATGTGTGACAGGGGAGTCTGTTAAATCAACTGTGAAGGAGAAGGCAACATTTTGCTCAGATGAACCTGTGGTCTTTTTGGAGTTCTATGAATTATGAGTTAAATTAACACAATAGTTTACCATGCATATACAGCAGCCATTTTATGTTTAAAAAAAATAATAATAACTTGAATTACATTTAATTATCCTTAATTAAAGGATTAATGTGACAGGCTGTTGGCAACATCTAGAAAATGTGCACAGACAGGTTTTCTGTAAAGTAAGGGCTCTTACATCTGTGGTGTACGAGAACAGCGTGAAACGTAAAATGCACGGCACAAACCAAGCAGCACATGGATTACGCCCTGTTTCCATGGTTATCATTGGTAACAGATTGAAAATTTATCCTTAAAGCAAGATGCTGAAGTTTTGATAAATAATTTGGTTTGGATGGCTGAAGAGGTACATATTTAGCTGGGGGACATTGGCAGCTCCACCACGGATGCTTAGATCACAGTGCCCCCTCTCATGGATTTAGCGCCCCTTCCAGGAAAAGTTTTCATATTAATGTGAGAGTTTAGAATAACGAGTCTCTTGTGCGTGCTTCTGGTTGCGTGTGGAGGGGGGAGTCCGTGGGTCTCGAGGTCTGGAGGGGCAGGCTGTGCTCGACAGCGGCGGGCTATCAAGGAATAATAGCCGCGCATGTTTGCTCTCCCCCCGGTGTCAGAGAGACTGGCTGCGTGGCACCAGGTCTTGGGGGGTTGGGGGGTGAAGCATTGAGTAAGAGGTTAAAGGGATGCTTAATTTTCTGGAGTTTTGCTGTTAATATAATTTTAGTTTTAGCCTATATTTCTTCTTGACTTAGACTGTTTTTGTGTACAATGAAGGATATTGTAGATATTCACAGACTTTTGTGACGATCTACCGGCTTTATAGTGGGTGTTATAGGGCATTCGCTGGCTCTTAAGTGAATTATCCCTTTAACATTGGACAAGAGAAAGACGAGAATGGTGTGATAAGAATTTTTCCACTTCCTTTTTCGATGTCATAGATTTTACTAGTTCGGCCCACGTGTAGTCTTGCCGTAGTAGAACTCTTGTGTTTCTTCAACGGAACTGTTCCGCGAGTCATTGCCCCAACTGCCAATAACTGAAAAATGTCAGTTCCGTTACCATGTTTAATTTTTAACACAGACCACAATCATTCTGTTGTGTAATCCATTTCTTGCCCACAAGAATTTTAAACTCAGGGTTGGCACTGAGACACCGAATGTGTGGAGACAGACAATTGAGAAGGACTGAGAGGCCCACTGTGGAGGGAAAAGAGACTGACAGACAGTTGCGTTTCATTCCTAGTGGGAGATTTATATTAAGGCCACATAGTCTGGAAGACGAGAGGCGGTTATTACATCATGAAGGATTTCAGCCTGAAACGGTGTGTTCCTAGTCTCGTATTGGAGCCACACAGAGATTCAGCAAAAGGGATGGACACCCTGACACTTTTTTTTATTTTATTTTATTTTTTTGTGTGTGTGGAACAGATGGTTTTGCATTCTGCTGACATTTTGAAACACAGTCCTATAGACGAATCATGAAAATAAAGCCTGCAGGGATTTTACATGCTGCTCAGAAAAATTCCGGGGAAACCCTGTAAGGGTTTAAAAAGTTGAAGAAAGACGTCTAAGCCCCCCCCCCCCGGTTCTGCTTGTATCATCTGCGCTGAATGTCGGATCTCCTAACGTTTCATTTTCAACAGCCATGTCTGCCATAAAGGCTTATTAAATTTCTCTGTGTACAACACGTTATATCATCTGGAACTAGCCTGGAAACCCCAGTAAAGTAACCCCATTATGGTGTTTACGTTGAGAGAATATTGCAGGGGACAGTTTTGATGTGCATTGCAGACATTGTACACCGTTTGGAAGGAAAGTTTCATTGGAAAGTAGCTGATGCAAGAAACAACAAATGACTAATCTCAGTCTGGAATAATAATCCAATCAAATGGGAATATTCCATATTAATGTTTTAATGTATGCATTTATGTGTGCGATGATGAAATGTACACTTTCTGTTTCTCACTTTGGCTAAAAGTGCACGCTAAATGGCTTGATGACAAATGTATGAAAATGTGGCCGTTAGAATCAGCCTGTGGTAGTCCTCTCTGCTGTGCTCTGTAGGGAGACATATTGATAGTGGAGGACAGTTATACTATGGGCTCTGCTGCAAGAGGACAGTTATACTATGGGTTCAGCTGCAAGAGGACAGTTATACTATGGGTTCAGCTGCAAGAGGACAGTTATACTATGGGCTCTGCTGTAAGAGGACAGTTATACTATGGGCTCTGCTGCAAGACTGATCTTTCTTCTTGTTCCTCTTTATCACTGTCTATTTCTCACCCTCGTTATCTTACATCATCTTTTATCTGTCTCATCACCTGCCTTCATTACCCCACACACACACACACACACACACACGTGCCTGTTCCTGTATACACACACACACACACACAAATATCTTTCTCCACACACACATACAGACGACTGTCTGTTCCTTCACACGCACACACAATTATCTGTTCCTCCACACACACACACACACACACACACACATATCTGTTGCTTCACACACACACGCAAATATCTGTTCCTTTACACACACACCCCTGACTCCAGAGTAAAGATGGTGCAGGTAAAGAGGATATGCTGTATTGGGGCGGGGTACGTGGGCGGGCCCACCTGCAGCGTCATCGCCCAGATGTGTCCCGATGTGACGGTCACCGTGGTGGACGTGAACGAGGACCGCATCCGGGCCTGGAACTCGGACAGCCTGCCCATCTTTGAGGTCAGAGTCCAGGGATCGAGTGTGAAGGATTCAGGGGGTGGAGTGGAGGTTCTCAGGATGTTTTTTTAATTCCAGCTCCGTCTTTTTGGATGTAAAATGACGTTAATGTTCAGAGTTCTGCAATCTCCGCATGCAGGTGTTCACAGTGTCGGGGGATCAAAGGCACACGCAAGAGTTTTGTGTCCAAGAGAAAAACACACACCAAAATTTAACATTGAAAACTTCAGACATGCCACCTCCTTCTCCGATTCAAATCCTCTCACAGACACATACACACGCGTGTGCGTGTATATTTACACACGCGTGTGCGTGTATCACTTCAAACACCACAAAGTTGTTTTCATTTTACAGTATGTGCCCTGTAACCCAAACTGTTTCATACTCCAGCCAGGGCTACAGGAAGTGGTGGACTCGTGTCGCGGGGTCAACCTGTTCTTCTCCACGGACATAAACACGGCGGTCATGGACGCAGACCTGGTCTTTATCTCGGTAAATACGCACCCACCCTCACCTGCGAACGTCCATGCGTGTACCTCCACTGCCGTCTGTCTACGGCTTCGCCACATCCAGCTAACCTAGCCTCTGACTAGTACATAAAATGTTTATGGTTTATAAACAGAAATAAGTTTTGAGCTTCAACAGCTTCATCAAAGTAGGTTATATTTGCAAATGTCTAAATGGACTTAGCGTATATAGGTTATATGCTACATGTGATTTACTCTGTACTGTACAATTTATATTCGACACAAAGGTTCTAGACCAGTTTGAATGCTATCCAATTGTAGCTTTGGGAAGGGGTGTTTTGAAGTGGTGCCATTACGTTAAATGTGACCCAAAATTTGGGAGTGCTTTGCAGTCTGAATTTCTGCTGTGCTTTGAAACTCCAGGTGAACACGCCTACGAAGACGTTCGGGATCGGAAAGGGCCGGGCGGCGGACCTGAAGTACATCGAGGCTTGCGCCCGGCGGATCGCCGACGTCTCCACGGGCTGTAAGATCGTAGTGGAGAAGAGCACTGTGCCCGTGCGGGCCGCCGAGAGCATCCGTCGCATCTTCAACGCCAACACAAAGAGCAGCCTCAACTTCCAGGTGAAGGGGGCCACTGAGACGTCGGCGAGAACGATGCTGTGGATTGGATAATGTTACCATCGCCATGACGATGTCCTGTATTGCGTACGGAGGCAACGCGCCACAACATTATTAATGAACGCCTCCCTCTGAGGTTTTCTTGCTTCATCGATGCTGCCGCGTGTGAGCGCCCGTGTGTACGCTTTGCGCCGTGCTCTCTTCCGAAGCGTACGCGCACTTCTGATTGGGTCCTCCCCCGTTCAGGTGCTTTCGAACCCGGAGTTTCTGGCGGAGGGCACGGCCATATCGGACCTGAAGAACCCGGACAGGGTGCTGATTGGGGGGGACGAGACGCCCGAGGGCCAGCAGGCGATCCAAGCGCTGCGAGCCATCTACGAGCGCTGGGTCCCCAAGAACAAGATCATCACCACCAACACCTGGTCCTCAGAACTCTCTAAACTGGTGCGTGTTCCCGTCTCCCACCATTTTAGTGCCCTTGTTTCTACAGAACAACATGCAACATTTTTTGCATACTGCATGTCACATGCTAAAGAGTATACTAAACAGCAGTAAATAGTACACAGTGTACTAATACACGGTAAATAGGGCTCTGATTCAGACACATCTTCTTTGACCTCTTTTGCTCTTGACATTTGACTTGTCCAAATTACTTGCCCGACCCACCTTTCATGTATGCCCCACCCCCTCTTTTATGTATGCCCTTCCCACTCCCTCCCTATTGGTCCTCCTTCTTTAAACCACACCCCCACATGCTTAATTCCCCTCCCACTGTCTAACTTATGCTCCGCCTTCTTTCCTTATGCCCCTCCCCCTGCAGGCAGCCAATGCATTCCTGGCCCAGCGAATCAGCAGCATTAACTCCATCAGTGCTCTTTGTGAGGTCACAGGGGCGGACGTAGAGGAAGTGGCCCACGCCATTGGCACTGACCAGCGGATCGGCAGCCGATTCCTCAAAGCCAGCGTGGGTGAGCGTGGGGGGTGGGCCGAGGTCAAAGGTCAAACAGGTGGAGAGTGCAGCAGCTGCTGGCCTTTTTTTTGTCTTGTTAAGCTCTGCAGTTATTAATGTGCTGTGGCTTTATAAACTGTTATAGAATCCCCCCTGGATACATTTCAGACTTTGGACTTTGTTGTAATGAGAAACTTTGTTTTTTTTTGTTTTTTTTTAAGGGAAAAAAAAACAGTGCCCTCTGGGCATTCTTAAAATCAGAATTCCTAGGATGCGGCTACAGTGAGCAATGAACCTTCAGTTTCTCACCATATGATCCACTGAACTTCCCTGAATTTATGTATTCTACAGCCGTGTTGTAAAACGTGCAAATAACCATGGCAACAGGAGTGGAGCTGCAGTTTTTTTTTTTAATGCGTCTGTCATTCTGTCCGTCTCTCGTTTGATGCAGGGTTTGGCGGCAGCTGTTTCCAGAAGGACGTTCTGAACCTGGTCTACCTGTGCGAGGCTCTGAACCTACCTGAGGTGGCCAGATACTGGCAGCAGGTGCGCTGAGCCTCCAGCCCGCCCGGGCACACCTGCATTGCACATGAAAGGAGTGGAGGTGGCCATGCTGCACATTAAAACGCGCTGACTCTGCAGACCACGCTGTTCTTTGACAGTCAGAGAGTCTCGGGCGTCCTTGGATAACATGCATGAATTAATTAGCCATTTTTAAAGCATCCGTTAATTAACGACCTGGGGAAAACCGGAGGGGTGTGCATCACACCTTTATTAAAACATGTATTCATAATTTGGTATTGGAAACTTGTATTTTCAAGGTTTAAAACCGGCTTAGAAAGATTAGATATGAGAGGGTACCTAATTTATTTAATAAACATATTTTTGGTGTATACTAATTATTAGCCTTGTTCGCTCCCATTCAGATATCCCCCCTAGAGGAAGGTATGTGAATGGGAATGCTGTTAACTTTAAAACCTTGAATTTATTAAAAGTGTCCCCCCCTTAACTCTCCTGATTCACTCAAGGGGTTTTCAAAGTAATTTAACTATTTGATGGTCTGTGCAAATGGTGCCTTCTCAGAGCTATTTTAGGGCCTTTCAAATTGTATGACCAGCAAAAGTGAGATAATGTATGCGCAAAGGCTGACCAATCAAAAGCAGTCTCTCAGTGGGTGCTTCTCATTAAAAGTGTTGTTTGATTGGCTGGGGAGGTAAAAGACAAGAGCACAGCCAGCAATTCTCATTGGCTACGCTGTAAAGTAACTAAGTTCAGCTTACTCAAATGGTTTGAGGAAACCCATTGCCTTGAACTGTTTGATTGGGCAATTTAATCTGTTCACGCATTTGCTGGTCTTTAACGTTTAACACTGTTTTGACTCTATAATATTTAATTTAACATCCCGTCTGTCCAGGTGATCGAAATCAATGATTACCAGCGACGGCGTTTCTCTTCCCGCATCATCGGCTGCCTCTTCAACACGGTGACGGACAAGAAGATCGCCCTGCTGGGGTTCGCCTTCAAGAAGAACACGGGCGATACCAGGTGACCCTCAACAAAATCAGCCCCCCTCACCCAAACCCTGTGCGTCCCGTCTCTCTGTCCCCCAGCTTTGGGTCTCGTTCGGAAACAAGATACCGAAACTCACCTGGTTACACCTGTGTCCCCGCAGGGAGTCGTCCAGCATCTACATCAGCAGGTACTTGATGGACGAGGGGGCCCGGCTCCATATCTACGACCCCAAAGTAAAGAAGGAACAGATCGTCCTGGACCTGTCCCAGCCCACACTGAGTCACGGAGACGACCCCTCCAGAGGTAACACTCCTGTTCAGCATCATCACGATGGGATCTGTCCCCAACCAAGGGTCCCCAACCCTGTTCCTGGAGATCTATTGTCCTGTAGGTTTTCACTCCAACCCTAACGAAGCACACCACATTCAACAGCTAGAGATCCCGTTTAGCTGCTAATTAGTCGAATCAGGTGTGCTAAATTAGGGTTTGAACGAAAGCCTACAGGACTGTAGATCTTCAGGAACAGGGTTGGGGAACACTGATCTAAGTCCTGGGTTTTCAAGAGGTCCGTGAACCCCTGTGGGTCCTTGAAGGTACTGTAGGGGGTCCCTGGCTAGACTAAATATGCAATGACCATATGTAGACTTGGGAAAATATTTCAAAACATTAAAAAAAATAATTTTAACTTATGATGCAGGTCCTCTAGATGCCTTTGAGTCTGAGTGGTGGGTTCCCTGGATCATAAAACGCTAAAAACCCCTGATCTGAAGTAGCAGACACCCTTATCCAGGCCGAAACAGAGGTGTATTACAAAATGCAAAGCAGAACAGGAGTTACAAGCAGGCAAACGCAAGCATGGCTAACTCTGGGCCAGCAAGCACTTCCTCTTAATGAAGCAGCGGCAGCTTTCTTACTGGATCTGATAAACAAACCTGTTTATTTAGATTACCTGCCCCCGCCCCCCGTGGCTCCCCCTGTCGCTCCCCCCCCACTGGAAGGATAACAGCAGTCTGTTGTTCTCTCTCTCACACTGCAAAGAGCTCCGACTCCAGATGTGTGTCTGCGGTGCAGCTGCTTGCATTTTGCCTGCATTTTGCCTCCATTTTGCCTCCATTTTGCCTCGAGCTTGTTGTGCTCCACACATGTTCCCTGTTAGTATGAGCTTGAGTCCCCCCCCCAGGTCAAATCAGTTTTTCTGTGTACATCTCTCTGCCTGGTCAGTGTGTGATTCTGCTGGATTTCACAAGATAACACTGCCAGATTTAACATGTGGTTCTTGATGGTTTCTGGAATAGGTTGCCACGGTCTTATTATGAATCGTGGGTTGAATTGTTGAATTGTCCGTTTTCCACCATCAATAAATCATTTGAGTGAACCGATTTCGCAATGTGCAAGCAAATCTTCTTTGGATTGGCTAAGTTGTGTTGAAAATTTATATTTGAATGTGTTTTTATTTTGTGTTTTTCAAGGAAACGGTTTCTAGGCCTCTTTACCTGACCTGTTTAACGGCCCGTTGTCCCTCCCCACAGTGTCACGTCTCATCACCGTGTCCACGGACCCCTACGACGCCTGTGAGGACACCCACGCCATCGTCATCTGTACCGAGTGGGACATGTTCAAGGTGGGGGGGCAGAGCTCCTGCTCATCTGAGCTCAGTCAGGTCAAAGGTCACTGGAGAGAGAGTTCAGAGGTCACGTGGCTTGTGGCCAGATGATACCAAGTGTACATGCTATATTTCCCCAAAGGTTTCTGTACACTGTTATCAGACTGTACAACATTTTGGCCGTGTTTTATCTGGTTTATCCTGGTATTGCTGTGTAATGTCTTTAGTTTTCATGTCCTGCTTCAACTTCATGCATGAATAATAAAACACGCCGCAGCCAGTATACTCCTCAACATTAACCTGAATAGAAGCCCAGTCCAGTGATGTCGTGTGTATGTTTGTGTTACAGGAATTAGACTATGAACGCATCTACAAGGCTATGCTGAAGCCGGCCTTCATCTTCGATGGGAGGAGGATCCTGGATGACCTGCACGATCAGCTTCAGCACATCGGCTTCCAGGTGAGCGTGTCATGTGACTTTTCAATGGGGGGTCTATTTCTTCTTTTCGAGTGGCTCTAATGTCCGTTCAGAAACCTGCCCTATGGGGTGTTTCTGTTTGGTTAACAAACCATTCTATGGGTGCATTTTAATGGTTTGTCAGACAGGCCCAAAAATTGAGTCTTAATGTCCCGCGCTGTCTTAAATGTATTCAGTAGATCAGTGGTTCTCAACCTTGGTCCTGTAGTACCCCTGTGTATGCTGGTTTTCAACCTTGGTCCTGTAGTACCCCTGTGTATGCTGGTTTTCAACCTTGGTCCTGTAGCACCCCTGTGTAGGCTGGTTTTCAACCTTGGTCCTGTAGTACCCCTGTGTATGCTGGTTTTCAACCTTGGTCCTGTAGTACCCCTGTGTAGGCTGGTTTTCAACCTTGGTCCTGTAGTACCCCTGTGTAGGCTGGTTTTCAACCTTGGTCCTGTAGCACCCCTGTGTAGGCTGGTTTTCAACCTTGGTCCTGTAGTACCCCTGTGTATGCTGGTTTTCAACCTTGGTCCTGTAGCACCCCTGTGTAGGCTGGTTTTCAACCTTGGTCCTGTAGTACCCCTGTGTATGCTGGTTTTCAACCTTGGTCCTGTAGCACCCCTGTGTAGGCTGGTTTTCAACCTTGGTCCTGTAGTACCCCTGTGTATGCTGGTTTTCATACCAACCACAATTGCAATCTCAAAATTTCAACAAGCTGTTACTTTTTCCTAATTAGGTGCTTTTCATGAGGGAGGGAATATTTACTCTTAAGCCTCATTATGTGAGAAATAGCTACGCATGCTATGAAGAATACAATTCCCATGTTCCCATTGTGCCTTTTGGGCCATATTGCAAATAATTACATAAAAAGAGGTCACTATAAAAAAAATAAAACTGTGAAGTGAATCAATAGGCTCCTAATTGGGTAGTTGAACACATTGTTTAAGTTTCTTCATAATATTTTCCTAAAACATATTAACAAAATACAGGCTTGGCTCTTCATAATCTACCAAATGGTTAGTTTTAGTGGCCATGTGTCCACAATTGCACCAATTAGGAGCCTATTGATTCACCTCAGTCTTTAATTTGATCAGTTATAATGTTTTTTTACCTCTTTTTGTAATTATTTGCAATATAGCACAGTGTGAATATTGGACTTTTATTCTTCATGACATGCATAGCTACTGCTAACATAATGTGGCTTAAAAGGGTAAATAATCCCTCTAAACATGAAAAACACCTAATTAAGAAAATTAACAGCTTGTTAAAATTCTGGGATTGCAATTGTGGTTGGAACAAAAACCACTATGCACAGGGGTACTCCAGGACCAGGGTTGAGAAGCACTGCCGTAACGAACGGTGTAAGAATCTGTGTTGGGGGATATTTTGCTACAGGTTGAGACTATCGGCAAGAGGGTGAGTCAGAGAAGCGCCTTTGTGGCAAACAGCGACGTCTCTCAACCCGACCACCTTCCCCCGTCCAAGAAGACCAAAGTGTGAGCCGTTCCCTTCCGGAAGGATTACGTCATTACTGTGATGGACGCCGGCTTTTATTTCGCCTGGAAACAAACAATCATTTTTATATTCCGTATTATTTAAAACAAATATTTTACATTTGCCATTTTGAGCTGTCCTTCTGCAGCTTGGCTCCGAGTGGCTCTCTGGACACCTCTTGAGTCTCTTTCTGTCTCTGTGTGTGTCTATTTTTTTTATGGAGATGACAGCTTACTTTTTGCTAGCGGTGGAGTTGATGTATTCTTAAGCAGATGTTTTAAAACACTACATGCATTTATCCAGTTTGTTTTTATTATTAGTTTTTTTCCTCTCATTGATTGATTTCTACACATTTTGGTATACAGATATATTTATACCTCTGGTTATTAGGTGAATTCTTCCATGGACATTATCATACTCATCTCAATGTTTGGTTTTATTTTCTCTATATCCACATAGGGATGTTCTGAAGTGCTGTCGATTTTCTAATTGTGTTTTCGGACTGTAAAGGCTCACTTTATCCTTACCCAGAGACACATGGATATGGTGATTTCTTACTGTGATGTGCTGTGTTCTACAGTGAACTGCCTGGAGGTCAAAGTGTAGTGTTTGCAATATTATCATATGTATGTATTTTTTCTGAAACTGTGAAAGAACCTGTATAGTATGTCAAGCAAATCTATATAATTTATATATATATCTACATCTACATATGTACATGTATGTGTATATATACAGTATGTGTACATATATGTATATGTGTATATATAATTTTTGTACATGCATACTATAAAGCAAAATTCCTTTTCAATCAGAATCGCCTTTTTTTTTAGGGTGATTATATTGTACAGCAGAGTTCTGCTGCGTCACACCAGAGACAGACATTGGAGCGGCCGTGTGCGTGCGTGCGTGTGTGCGCGTGTGCGCGCATGGGTGTCTGTGTGAGTGGGTGAGTTCGCTCATTTAGACCGGTTACTGCCATAGCCAGAGTGTGTGCGCTCAGTATTTTACACACAATATTATGTAGAAGTGGAAGTCAGGGAAAGTCTAAGGAACCGGTTAAAGCAGCTGTACAAATGTCTCCCACAATTCTCTGCTGTGACTGAAGTCATGAAGACACGCCAGTGGGGTCAACCCCAGGTCAGCTATGAACCCACTCAAACTCAACTCATCCAGCGATGATGATTTGGGGTGAACGCCAGCGTGCACAGTACCCCATGGCCGGGGGTTATGGGACGCGGTGTAACTGCGAGAGAAGTCGATTTTCCGTCAGGGGTTTTTCACTCAGGGATGACGTTTCTGTCCTCATTGTAGGTTAAAAATGAGGACGTTTTGCGGACGGCGTC
Source organism: Ilyophis sp. 1 JC-2022 (assembly GCA_022702515.1). Classification (NCBI taxonomy): domain Eukaryota; kingdom Metazoa; phylum Chordata; class Actinopteri; order Anguilliformes; family Synaphobranchidae; genus Ilyophis; species Ilyophis sp. 1 JC-2022. The sequence continues at coordinate 7,284,701 of CM040397.1, forward strand.
AGAGAGACGGAGGCTTGAAATGACGGCACAGAAGATTGTACAAGTCATTCCTTCAGCATCGGTTTCATTCGCAGGTTTTAAATGAAAACTTTTTAAGGGCCATTTAATATTAAACTTAATTTTAAGCCTTTTCATATGCAAGGCAGAGAAACTCACGACAACCTGAGGCTACGCAGGGAGTGTAAAGCTGCTTATGTGTGTGTGTGTGAACCCAAGAGAGCGAGTGTGTGTAGAAGCCCAAGAGAGCGAGTGTGTGTGTCTGTAAACCCAAGAGAGCGAGTGTGTGTAGAAGCCCAAGAGAGCGAGTGTGTGTGACTGTAAACCCAAGAGAGCGAGTGTGTGTGTGTGTGTAGAAACCCAAGAGAGCGAGTGTGTGTGTGTGTAGAAACCCAAGAGAGCGAGTGTGTGTGTGCGTTGCGTGTGTGTGTCTGTAAACCCAAGAGAGCGAGTGTGTTTGTGTAGAAACCCAAGAGAGCGAGTGTGTGTGTGTGTTTAGAAACCCAAGAGAGCGAGTGTGTGTGTGTGTTTAGAAACCCAAGAGAGCGAGCGAGTGTGTGTAGAAACCAGAGAGAGCGAGTGTGTGTAGAAACCAAAGAGAGCGAGTGTGTGTGTGCGTGCATGTGTGAGTGTAGTATGCAACATGTGAGAAGACGGTTGCATTTCCTGCTTTGATTCAACAGTGACACCCAGCCTCCTCTCTCGGATGCAGTGCAAATGAGGACATGCCAGCCTAGTTCTCTTCTGTGTTAATAAAACTCCTTTCCTCAGATAGAGCGTTTGCTTCAGGCAGAGGGAAATGTGTCATCACTCACAGACCCTGAGTGGTGTCCTCAGTCCACACTGAACGACTTTTAATCTCCTCAGACTAAATGGAGTTCAGCCGAGTTTAACGGCTTTTCAGCGCTGCTTCGAACGAAGAAGCACGTCACAGAATTATTCCTGAAATGCATTTTATGGTTTTTATTATTATTAAGATGGAATATACTGGGTTTCAGAGGCTTTCAGTCTTTTTAAGGTACGGGGGTTTGTAACCTTGGTCCTATTTCAGTGCTCTTTTAAGGTACGGGGGTTTGTGACCTTGGTCCTATTTCAGTGCTCTTTTAAGGTACGGGGGTTTGTGACCTTGGTCCTATTTCAGTGCTCTTTTAAGGTACGGGGGTTTGTAACATTGGTCCTATTTCAGTGCTCTTTTAAGGTACGGGGGTTTGTGACCTTGCTCCTAGAGAACGGCAGGGTCTGCTGGTCTTTCATTTCACCTTTACATCAGCAACCAGTTCAGACCCAGGAAACAAGGTGAGGTGAGTTACCTGTGATCACCTGCTTTCATTGATTAAGAGTAATGACAAAAACCTACAGATCCTGGGCTATAGAGAGCCAGGTTTTTGGGCGGCAGAAGTCGAGGGTTTCTGTCTGGTCCAAAGCCACTTCATTCACTGGACAGGATGGTGATAATGAGACTTGTAATTCTAGTTCTCCAAAACAACATTAGGGATGAGTCTAAAAGTGTTCTTTCATTCAATAAACGGGAATAAACAGGCCAAGGATTTGAACTATTTTCCTTGGTGGGTGTATAAACTTTTAACATTGTGTCATGTAGCTTAGTTCTCTCTAATGGGCACAAACGCATTAAAGTCCTAGTACTTGTTTTTCACATCGTGGACCAGACAACTGTGGTGTGGATGACCCTAGAAAATGATTGCATAGGGTGAGTTAATGATGCCACACACATCTGATGAACATGTATTAATAAAAATATTATATAATTTAATATAGCACATGTTACAGAAGATTTATCTCCAATATGCTTCACAGCATGCCTTTGGCTGAACCCCCACAAAGCAAGCCAAAGGTGATCATGGCAGATAAACTCCCTGGAAAGCATGTAGGGAGAAACCTTTGGGGAGGAGCCGGACACTGGGGGGTCGGGGGTCATTCTCCTCTGGCCAGCTCAGGCCTTGGGGGAGGAGCCGGACACTGTGGGGTCGGGGGTCATTCTCCTCTGGCCAGCTCAGGGTGCGGGTTCACAGGGAACAACATGGACAAGGCAGTTATTCAGTCTAAATAAGTACTGGTTGCATGAAGCATCTGGAAGAGGTGTTCCTGGGGGGAGGGGGGGGGGGGGCTGATAGCAGGCACCCCATTAATTTAAAAAGAAAAGAAGTACAGGGAGTTATGGGCTATGGGTGGAGGACAAAGACAGAGCGTAAAGTATGACTTGACTTTTACGAAGCATCCTCCTGTGATTCAGTACAAGCCCAGCGACGTCTTCCAGGCGATTAGTCATGAGCTTAGTCGTGCACTCACCCCAGTGATGAGGAAAGGTGGGGTCACGGGAGGCAATGAGAGAGCCTTTAGTGTCCATGTGTCATATTTCTCTTCCATTTCCTGTCTCTCTCTTAATAGTTTCCATCTGTTTGTGTGAATCTGCTTTCTTTTCACTTCTCCCCTTTTTACACATTTAAAATGTATTTTCATTGATTCACTACAAAAACAAAGTTACACACATGAAATGCTATATTCTTGTGTGCTTTATTGACATTAAATGACTGCGTGTTCATATAAGTCAGGCTTTTCCAAACTGACCTTGGTAGGAATTATTGTGACATTGTGTTGTTGCTGTGGTGTTATTGGAGCACTGCGAAATCCAGTCAACCTCTGCAAGTATTTTAATCTTATATTTTAAGAAAAAAATATTGCCAATGGGGTGAGACAGTTTGACTCATTTAAAGATTCGTAAAGATAAAATGCACTTGTCAAACAAACAGTAACTTAAAACAAGCTAAGATTTTTCTACTTGAGAGAAACAAATAACCGTTTGTTTAAGTCTCATTACAAGACTAAAACACTTGCTAAGACAGACTTTTTTGGCCGAGAGAGAAAGTCCCTTTCCTTCCTTTCATGGCACACTTCCACAGACGTGTCTTTGACTTTTTCACAGGGATAAAGTTCACCTTCTGCTTCTCTTAATAGGATCAGGGAGCTCGTAATCACAGCCAGCAGAGGGGAAAGTGCATGCCACACAGAGCCATGGGAAACTGACGAGCTCCTTCCAGTCTCCCAACCCCCTGTAACAGTGAAACACACACGTACATAACCCGCAAAGGATTATTCACACGCTGATGGCTTTTGAGTCACCAGCAGTGGTATAAAAATCCAGGTTCAGAAACTAAAAGCCCTCCCCAGTGTTTTGCTAATTAACGCAATTATTCAGCCGGGAGGTCGAATTAATTTGTGAAATCGGCTGGCTGAGTTCATGGGTGGAAGAAACACATGGCAGGACTTTTACTTTCTCGAACCCTGGATGTTACACCTCTGGTCACCAGGAGGTTTGCTAATAAGAACCACCTCGGTGAGGTCATGTGGGGGGGGTCAAAGTTTACAGATTTGTTAAGTATGGTAGCTAACCAATTAGAAGTCAGGTTGGGACATTGTACCACGGGGACATGGCACCGAGTTCATCCAGGATATAACTCAAGTGTATCTGCCAAAAAGATTGGCCATAATATTAATCATTCTACCCTTTACAATAAAATCACAGCCCCAGGTAGGATTTCTATAGCTTGTCTCTGTTGTTCCCGCTGAACACACAAGCCTGTATCTGGTCTCTGCAAATGCATGTTACATTAATTGATTGACTCTCCAAATATTCAGTGTGGTGTTGTCATTGAGCCATGACTGGCATTTATATGAGTATGAGATGGGTGTATTCTGTGTGTTTGGTCATTAGTTTTTGGTTTTCTGTACTGGGGGGGGGGTGAAAAGTTTCAAGTGTTACTATGATCATGATGTTTACAATGTTACATAAAAACCATAACTCGCGTTAAAAGAAATCACGCAGAAATTCTCATATGCTCAGGAAATTTCTATCGTGCTTAGAAAAACTACACAGCGCCACCTGGTGGACGTATTAAGAGACTGAGCTGTGTAATGGCCGAAAGTTTGTAATGTGATTTCCATTTACCGGCGTCAGCCATATTTCACCGTTTTTGATTTAAAAAATTATAACCCGCGTGCAGTATTATTAGAACACACAATACAAGCACACATAGTTTAAAACCGTAACAACTACATCTTAAACACTACATTCCTGTAATTACCACATTTTATGTAATCTCGAGTAAGGGGGTACTTTTTTTATTGGAAAGTAGAATACGGCCATTCTTTTTGAACGAAAAGATAATGTTAATTGATTAACTGTTATCCTAAAAGTGGCTTTATTATTACTATTATTATTTTTCTGCGCGTAAGACCAGTGCGACGTAAGGGGCGCAGAGACGTAAGATCAGTGCGACGTAAGGGGCGGGGTTTTCTCCCACACCGGCAGCGGCCAACAGCAGCGCACCATGGCGGACAAAGCGCAGATACAAGAGGCGATAAAAACACAAGGAGAGGTTGTCAGGAAACTAAAGGTAGAAAAGGCTAGTAAAGAACAGGTCAGTATTCCATCATGCAAACTTCAGACGTAGCTCCAGACTACATGGTTTCTTTATTTTATGTAATGAACGTGTCAGCTGGCCAGCGAGATGGCTAACTATGACAGAACCCTCGCTACAGCTAGGCCTGCCGTGGAAACGCATGGTTGTCCACACATCACTATCTTGCTAACTGATAACTAGCCTACTGCATGACTATATTTTGCATGTCTTGTACAGTTAGCTGGGAAGTTTACGACCCTTTGGTAATTTTAGTCCGTTAATGCTATATTCTGCTTTTGTTTTGTTCAGCAGGCAAGCTGATGTGGAAAATGATTTCACGCGTAATGCGCCGGCTAGTAGCCCATTCATATTTAGTAACGTAGCTAAGACTGTTTATGACACAAGTGATTCGCTCTGATTCGTTGTTTTTTGCACCGACGTTGTAACCGCATCCATTTTCCATTTTTAAGTCGAAATCATTGTCGTCGGAAGTGAAACAACGTGTCATGCTTTCCATTGCCTTCATCCGCTTGCTAATGTATAGCTAGCGAGCTGACGCAATCTCCATGTAATGTCATGACGTTTCAAGGTATCGAAACTATAAAACACGAGTTAACGTGCATTTAAAACCTACCTTAAAGAACATTGCTACGTAACGATTTCCCCCACCTTACTAACAGAACTGACATTTACTGTAGCCAGTTAGTTGCTGGCTAACATTGCCAATAGAAAATCTTGGTGACATTGTTACCTTTCACATTTCAGAAACATGCAGTGTTACGCATAGACACGAGTTGACCGATCACACTTGATCTGTGTTTGCGTCTGTTGCGCGTGACTACTTTAGTCTGTTACCAGGTAACCGTTATATTAAGATAAGTAAACGGTAACACTGCACAGGATGGGTTGCGCATTGCAAGGGTAATCTGAATTAGATAATAAAGACAATGTATCGCGTTAATATAAGTCTATAGACAAGTTCAATGGGATGTTGTTCCTTTTCTTGCCTTTTTTATTTTTTTTGCCATAACCTGCCATCGTGTAAAAAGCAGCTGTAATCGTCAGTTCAGCTGCGGTAGATCCAATTGAAATGTTGATTTGAAACAAAACCATGCTAACCTGAGTGTGTTCCATAACTCCCCCTACATTAACAGTAGAGTATTCTCATACTCTTTCTGCTGAAGTGCTGTATGAGGGGGCTGGTGTTGTTGACTCGGATCAGAACCTCTCCTGGACCACGTCGGTCCAGGCGTGGTTCTGGTCCCTGAGCCAATGACACGGACCCCCTCCCATGACCCGTTCTCCTGCTCCGGACCAGTTGATTTGACCACTGCTCCCCTTCGTGTTTTGCCTCCATGTTGCGGCGACTCCTTGCACGTGCCCCCCCTAGGGTTGCTAGGGTTGCTGACCACTTTTCTCCTGTTCTTCCTGCTCGGTGCGTCCACTACGACGGGGAAATCCTTTCACATTCGTCCTCTGACTCCCCCTTCAACCCCTAACAACGCGCTGTGGATTACCATCCTGTGTCTGTTGGACTCACCTTTTTTTCGGACTGCACCGTTTGTAAAAACCCTGGGTGGACTGATGCCTGGGTTACCCTGCCCCTGAACTGCCTTCATCTTTGGATTTTTTTTTTTTTGGGGTGGATGAATAAAAATGGGTGTTATGTCCGTGCGTCTCTGTGCTGGGATTCTTGCTCGCTGGACTGGACTTTGTCACCGCTCTTTTCATGCCTGTTCGGGGATGACAATCTCACAGGTAGGTTGCCATTCCAATTTTGGTCTTTTGGCAGATGCTTGTAACCAGGGAAACTTACAAAAAGTAAATTTAACATGGTAGGCAAACCACCACTTTGGCTAGAGATGGGTACAGTTCCGGTAAAATAGGTGCCATCTTTCAGAGAAGTGCATTAAATCACACACTTTATGTAAATCTTCCCTCAAAATGATGTAATCCATGCCAGGGAGAATACACGCAGGTTCTCTGCTTGTGAGAAGTGGCACAGGCGTGAGCTTTGCGTTCTCTGATCTCACTCTCTGTCTGTTGACTGGTTCAGGTGCTCATGGATGCTCAGTGAAAATATCCTTCCAGCTAACTCAGGGTGAGACCTGTTAAAATGTGACCGCGCTTTAGTTTCTACAGTTTCAGTTTCACTGTTGGTTTATTCCCTGTAGTGTAATTCAAGAAACTTTTCTCAAGGAATGTGTGCGGAGAGAGTATTAATATTATTAGTAGTAGCGGTTTAACTTGCTAAGGTCTCCCTTTTCGTTCCTAATTGTTCTTATTTTATTGCCCTTGTAGTGCTTCTTTTTCTTATGTGTCTGTCATTCTTAGGCTTCCGTACTATTGTTATATTCGCTCAGCAAGGTTCAATAAAGCTTTACTGGATTGAACTGAGAGCAGATGCCAGCGTCCGTCTCACAGTTCGTTCCTGCTTCTGTTCGGCAGATCGATGAGGAAGTCGCCAAACTCCTGGAGCTCAAGGCTCGGCTGGGAGGGGACGATGGAAAACACACCTTTGTGCTCAAGACCGCCAAGGTGGGTATTGCTAGGAATGGGTGGAGTTTGGGTGGCCAGGAATGGGCGGAGTTTGGGTGGTCAGAGTTACTGGGTGGAGTTTGGGTGGCCAGGGTTACCGGGCGGAGTTTGGGTGGTCAGGGGTACTGGAGCGGAGGGGGCAGAGCGTTCTCAGAAGCTGAATATATTAATGCTGGAAAAGTCGAGCTGCACAAAAATGTTCCACAGATCCACCAATTTTGGATTTGATCCATACAGAAATGTGGCTCTGTGCAGAATAGCTTTTTGATCGGTTCAGACAAGTGGCTGATTGACAGTCCGTAGTATCTCTACCATTCTGGTGATTGTGAGGCCTTGTTATCCCATCGTTAGTACATACTGCATGTCTAATGTCTGCCTCTTTGGGATCCTGACCTTCTCTTTTTACTGACCTGCAGGGTACGAGGGACTACAACCCAAAGCAGATGGCAATTCGTGAGAGAGTCTTCAACACCATCGTCAGCTGCTTCAAACGCCATGGCGCCGAGACCATCGACACGCCCGTCTTTGAGCTGAAGGTAGGGCCACATACACACAGAGAGAAAGCTGACTGTCTTTGGTGTCTTGCTTTTGAAGCTTGGCCATGGTGTGTGTGTGTGTGTGTGCGTGTGTGTGTGCGTGTGTGTGTGTGTGTGTGTGTGCTCGCGCGCGCGTGTGTGTGTGCGCGTGCGTGTGCGCGCGCGTGTGTGTGCGCGCGTGTGTGTGTGCGTGCGTGTTTTAACTGAAAAAAGATAGCTGCCCTAAAGATGGCTGCTCTTTCCGTTTCAGGAAACATTAACAGGGAAGTACGGGGAAGATTCCAAGCTCATCTACGACCTCAAGGACCAGGGAGGAGAGCTGCTGTCCCTGCGCTATGACCTCACCGTATCCTTGGAGACTAGCCACACCCTCTCGACTGCCTCAGCCTGGAGCAGGACTGGAGAAATGGACACATGAACTTATGAGTGCATGAAATGCTGGTGTCAATCCTCCAAGAGTCTAATTCACTGCACTCTGTCTCAGGAATTAGACCTCAGGGGCTTATTTTTCTGGGCTGCATTCGGAATGGCTCCCTAGACTCTTTGTAGGGCACTGTTTAGGGAATCAGCCATTTGGAGGGCGTTTGAATTCTCAGTTTTCTCATTTGAGAATTCGGAAACCACCAAAATGGCCAGTGCCCTAAATAGTGCACTATAGAGCGTATAGGGAGCCATTCTGAACATAGCACTGGTCCCAAACAGCTCTTCTGTTCCATAATTTCTCAGGATCAGTGATTGGCAAACGAGCCCTTTGACGTGCTATCAGCTGATCAGTTAAGAGTAGACGGCGAGGAGCTACGGGTGTTGCATAGCGACCAGGACAGGATCTGAGCTTTGATGTTATAGTGCAGTTGTTTTTAGCGTACACTAGAGGCTGCTCAGTCCCTACGGTGCAGCAAGACTTCCTCCTTAACCACACACCCCCCAGGTGCCATTCGCAAGATACCTGGCTATGAACAAGATCACCAACATCAAGCGCTACCACATCGCCAAGGTGTACCGGCGAGACAATCCCGCTATGACCCGCGGTCGCTACCGGGAGTTTTATCAGTGCGTAAGTACAGCCAGTGCCTTTCCGCAGTGTCCAGTGGTTTTTACGGTTAAACCTTCAGTTAAACCCGTAATCAGACGCCTTCAATAATGAGGATATTACTTCTAGAAACAACACGGCAGGAATTAGGGCTACATCCCAAAGTCTGTGGTTCAAAATTAACTACCTGCACAGCCCGGTTTGCCCAGCCTCTATGAGATATGGCTGTGATGCCCTTTCAAAGTATAACACCAAGAAACCTCCCAATACAAAACCTTATGTGCAACGTGGCCAATCAAAATAATTCTCGTTTAGACAGGGCTTCTCAGAGATGTCCCCGCTGGTAAAAACGGTATAGCTATTGAGCCCTGCTTTTTGGCTTACCTTTTGACTGCGGTGCCACCTTTCAATTTTGATTCATCAAAAGCCAAAGGGCCTTGTTGTAAAAATGGCTTAATTCCAGTCCTGAAACAGGATATTAAACTCCGTTAGTAAATGTATACGTTGTTAAATGCACATGATTTGTTCGGGACACAGAGTGTCTGTCCCTATTTCCATGTTCCCATGTATGTTAAAGTATGTGTGTGTGTGTGGGTCTGAACGCTCCTGTCCACCTCCACTCAGGATTTCGACATCGCCGGGCAGTATGACCCCATGATCCCGGACGCTGAGTGTCTAAAGATCGTCCACGAGATCCTGAGCGAGCTCGACCTAGGCGATTTCCGAATAAAGGTTGTTGCCATACACTTTTAATCACTCAGTCGCCGCGGTTACGTTAATGCTGCTTAACCTTTTTTACTCCCTCTGTGTCCCCTGCAGCATATCTTTGAGTGAAATTTTCATTTATTTTCACATGTAAATATGTCTTTAAAGTGCAGAAGTCTTTATAATTATAAGAGTAATTATAATACCATAAAAACTGGTTATAATGTGCATGTACTTAATGAGTGCAGTTGACATGAGGACATTGGGAAGGGTAAAAGTTTTAAAAGGTTAATTTCTGTTTTAATTAAGTTTTGTTCCTCAATCTTCTGGCTATTGAGGACCGTGGTTGTGTGTTTTCTGTGGGGAAAATAATATCCACTTTATGTAATTTCTTCTGGGACTGATGACAGCTGAGAATTATGACCTGGGTGGAAAGTTCTGGATCTTTCTGACACGTTTATATGACCCTTCTTTCCCGGCTTTCTCTCATAGGTCAATGACAGACGCATTCTGGACGGAATGTTTGCCGTGTGTGGGGTTCCGGACGAAAAGTTCCGCACCATGTGTTCCACGGTGGACAAGCTGGACAAGGTGGCTGCACACATGACACGGACAGAACAGGACATACACATGACACGGACAGAACAGGGCATGCACATGACACGGACAGAACAGGACATACACATGACACGGACAGAACAGGGCATGCACATGACACGGACAGAACAGGACATACACATGACACGGACATAACAGGACATACACATGACACGGACAGAACAGGACATACACATGACACGGACAGAACAGGACATACACATGACACGGACAGAACAGGACATACACATGACACGGACAGAACAGGGCATGCACATGACACGGACAGAACAGGACATACACATGACACGGACATAACAGGACATACACATGACACGGACAGAACAGGACATACACATGACACGGACAGAACAGGGCATGCACATGACACGGACAGAACAGGACATACACATGACACGGACAGAACAGGCCATACACATGACACGGACAGAACAGGACATACACATGACACGGACAGAACAGGACATACACATGACACGGACAGAACAGGACATACACATGACACGGACAGAACAGGACATACACATGACACGGACAGAACACATGACACGGACAGAACAGGACATACACATGACTGACATAGACCGGGAAAACCGTAGAACTTCCTGTGCACAATCGTAGTTCTAAATGTTGGCAGGGTAACCTGTCTGTCTGTGTGTGTGTGTGTGTGTGTGTGTGTGCTAGTGTTAGTGTGCGTGTGTGAGTGTGTGTTTCTGTAAGCTTGCGTGTGTTTCTGAAAGTGTGCATGTTTCTGTGAGTGTGTGTGTCTGTGTATGTATGTATGTATGCATGTGTGTGTGTGTGTATGAATGACACAATGTCCTCCTATTCCCTGCAGATGGCCTGGGAGGATGTTAAGAGTGAGATGGTGAATGAGAAGGGGCTAGCCCCAGAAGCAGCCGACCAGATCGGGGAGTACGTCAGTCTGCAGGGTGAGCCAATGAGAGACGTCCTTACAGCACTGTACCCTTTACATTACTGCAGGGTGAGCCAATGAGAGACATCCTTACAGCACTGTACCCTTTACATTACATTACTGCAGGGTGAGCCAATGAGAGACGTCCTTACAGCACTGTACCATTTACATTACATTACTGCAGGGTGAGCCAATGAGAGACATCCTTACAGCACTGTACCCTTTACATTACAGCAGGGTGAGCCAATGAGAGCTGTTCATTACATTACATTACTCCAGGGTGAGCCAATGAGAGACATCCTTACAGCACTGTACCCTTTACATTACAGCAGGGTGAGCCAATGAGAGCTGTTCATTACATTACATTACTCCAGGGTGAGCCATACTGTCAGCTACACACAGCAACACTGTCCTCTTTACATAATTACATTACATTACTTATATTTACTTTACAGGCATTTAGCATGTTATCCAGAGATGCTCCTCACTCAGTAATATCTCCAGCACTGGGCACACCCCCAAGCTGAATCGACTGTTAAATAATGAAACATCCAGTAGTGCTTCAAAGACCCCTTTATTTCTCCATGGTAGTAACTTGGCACTGATATTATTGGCACACTCGACGCCTACCAGTCCCCAAAGGTGCTGCTGTTGCTTTGAATGAAAGCATTGAGCTGGATGTTGGTGCAATACAGATGTATGCTTAAGCGACTATGCCTGTTCTCACTGTGATAGTCCAACTCATTTACACACTTGGGTTATTTCAGGTGTGAGGCTGAGCCAATTTGGCTGTTACCCCTTGCCGGTTCCCAGTGGCCACAGTCAAAGATTGTGGGGATCCCCCGTGCTGAGGGGATCCAAGTTCCAAAAAATAAATTGGGCGGGGTTTTGAGTGAATTGTTGTTTACTCTCCTCATTTATGGCCACCCTTAAGTGGCTCTGCTGGCTTGTGGCCTATGGCCCTTAATCTTGTTCCCGTAGCAACGGAAGCCTGGAGTCGGATAACAATATCTGAGGTCATCTGTGGTCAGCTAAGATAAAGGTCAAAGGTCAGTTTGACTTTCAGATAAGAGTAGGGGAAAAAACAGGATTGTCTCCAACTCCACATGGGAGATGTTTTATTTTGTTGTGGACGTCACTGGTGTCAACTGATAAACTTGGCTTTTTAGTCAGCAGGTGTAATTGGTAACATAAATGCAGACTTCTGGCCTTGGACAATTTTGATAGTTGATTGAAGCAGCCACGTGTATACATAGATAGGCCCATTGTCTTTTTAAAAGATGAAATGTACTGTATTTTATTATGTTAAATCCTGGTAATCCCACACCTATGGGTCTCTGGTTCTGATGGCTGACCGTGGTTCTGTTCTGTCTCAGGCGGAATGGACCTGGCGGAGAAGCTGCTTCAGGACCCGAGGATGTCGCAGAGTAAGCTGGCCTGCGCCGGCCTGACAGACATGAAGCAGCTCTTCAGCTACCTGCAGCTCTTCAGGGTCACCGACAAGGTGAGCTGAGCCCCTCCCTGCCACCACCTTAACTCCTCGTACATCCAACAGCGGTCCCTCTCCATTCAGCTGTTACTGAAGGGTTTCCGCTTCTGGACAGGCAGTGCGAGACTGGCTTTGGGTTCCCAGTCTTCTCGTTGGATATGTCTTGTGTCTGTCACAGCTCGATCTCATTGGCTTGTGTCAGTTTTTTTTTTTTTTTTTTGACTGCATGGTTTCTGGTCATCTGACATCTCACCTCTCTCTCTCTCTCTCTCTCTCTCTCTCCCTTTCTCTCTATCTCTCCCTTTCTCTCTCTCTCTATCTCTCCCTTTCTCTCTCTCTCTCTCTCTCTCTCTCCCTTTCTCTCTCTCTCCCTTTCTCTCTCTCCCTTTCTCTCTATCTCTATCTCTCTCTCTCTCTATCTCTCCCTTTCTCTCTATCTCTCTCTCTCTCTCTCTCTCTCCCTTTCTCTCTCTCTCTCCCTTTCTCTCTCTCTCTCCCTTTCTCTCTCTCTCTCTCTCTCTCTCTCTCTCTCCCCCTCTCTCTCTCTCTCTCTCTCTCTCTATCTCTCCCTTTCTCTCTCTCTTCTTCACCCCCAAGGTGGTGTTTGACCTCAGCCTGGCCCGGGGGCTGGACTATTACACGGGCGTGATCTACGAGGCGGTGCTGACCCAGTCGGGCCCCGCCCTGGCGCCCCCTCAGAACGGCCCTGCGGGCGAGGAGGCCGTGAGCGTGGGCAGCGTGGCGGGGGGAGGCCGCTACGACGGCCTGGTGGGCATGTTCGACCCCAAGGGCAGGAAGGTCCCCTGTGTCGGCGTCAGCATCGGCATCGAGCGAATCTTCTCCATCATGGAGCAGAAGGCGGAGGTACGCGGCAGTCCTCTTCTACACGACGTGGCCAAAAGTATCCTGGGCCTTGTCCAAATCAGCGCACGTGCCTACTATTGAGTATGCCAGTATACTTTTTAAAAAAGCTGTTAAGTACATGACAATTCTGAAGATTTTGTGTTCTTAATATCCCAAGATGATATACTTACTTCAGGGTTTTCGCTGATAATAGTATGGAGGTTATTTTTTGCATACTGCATGTCAACAGTATGCAGTAAGCAGTATACAGCATGCTTGTACACAGGGCGCAGTAGATAGGGCTCTTATTTGGACACAGCCTTGCTCATCCAACATCTCATTCCAAAATCATGGGCATTAATATGGAGCTGATTCCTTCCTTTGCTGCTATAACAGGCTCCACTCTCTTGGGAAGGTTTTCCGCTCGATGTTGGAATATTGCTGCGGGGATTTGCATTAATTCAGCCAGAAGAGCATTAGTGGGGTCGGGCACTGATGTTGGGAAATTAGGCCTGGCTCGCAGACGGCTTTCCAATTGGTCTTCGATGGGGTTGAGGTCAGGGCTCTGTGCAGGCCAGTCAAGTTCTTCCACAGCGATCTCGACAAACCATTTCTGTATGGACCTCGCTTAGTGCACGGGGGCATTGTCGTGCAGAAAGGGCCTTCCCCAAACTGTCGCCACAATGTTGGAAGCACAGAATCGTCTAGATTGTCATTGTATGCTGTAGCGTTAAGACTTGCCTTCACAAGAACTAAGTGGCCAAGCCTGAACCATGGAAAACAGATCAAGGGGGTGTCTTTTTACTTCAGTCCGTGTTCCAGATTTGGGTGGGTTCCGGGTTTTACTCAGTAATCCTGCTTTGTGGAATACCCCTTGGCTGGTCTCTGAGAGATCGTGTTGCTAAGGGGAGAGGGGAGGGTTCTAGAACACAAACAGACTTCCCGGCTATTTCTGGCTGTTTGATTGATAGACGCCCCAGTATGTACTCATTTATATTGCAGCGGAGGGAAGATTGACTGCTGTAGTCATTACTGTTAATTTTCGAATGATTCTGGCTGCGGTTTCTGCCAGCCATGCCTGGGTTTGATTGTAATTAACACGGGCGGTTCTTGAGGTTTCTTTTAAACAGCTGTGAAGATGTAATTACGAGCTGTTGTTTCCGTAAAAAATGCAGACGATGCATTTTCACTCCCTGATGGACTCAGTGTGTAGGCGTCAAACGGAGCATTTAAATTGGTATTTTACTTCAACAACTAATTGAATAATTTATCCTCACACTGTTGAGTTTGAGAGAGGATCTTCCAGTCTACAAAAACATGTCTTACTTTTTTCAGCTAAGCAGATGTTTGACAAAGTAAAGCATATTTTTAAACGGATAAATAATAATGTTAAGCTTTTCTGGTCCTATGAAAGTGGAACTCGATGTTTCTTGTTTTTTATGCCTCTGCGCCGGCGATGGCCGTGGCCGGAGGCATATTTTTGGGTTGTCTGTCCGTCCGTCCCATTCTCGTGAACGCCGTATTCTCGGAACGCCTTGAGGGAATTTCTTCATATTTGGCCTAAACGTCCACTTGGACTCAAGGCTGAACTGATTAGATTTTGGTGGTCAAAGGTAAAGGTCACTGTGACCTCACAAAAGACGTTTTTGGCCATAACTCACAAATTCCTACGCTAATTATGACAACATTTCACACAAATGTCTAATAGGATAAAATGATGAAGTGATGACATTTTATATCCAAAAGTTCAATGCTATTTCCATACAAATGACCACATGGACCACTGCAGCGCTTTGATTGGGTGAAAATCAGTACAGTAATTTGATTGGGTGAGAATCATTGTGATGTATTTGACCACACCCCCCTCCCTCTACCTTAGTCCTCGGCAGAGAGGGTACGCACCACGGAAACGCAGGTGATGGTGGCGTCGGCACAGAAGAACCTTCTGGAAGAGCGGCTGAAGTTGGCCGCTGAGCTATGGGATAGCGGTATCAAGGTCAGTGTGGGACACGCCCCTTCTCTAACAGACAGTGTGTTCATGGAAATGGGCCACAAAGCAGGGTTGGGGGAGTCAATTCAGGAAATAAACTGAAATGCAAGTGATACATTGAAAAATGACCAATGGTGTTCTCTGAGCATTTTTCAGTCAGTTAATTGAATTTTAGTTAATTTCCTGATTTGACTGAACTGAGATTGAATTGACCCCCAACTCCAGGCACAGGGCCTATGGATTTCTGGCCACTGAGCCCTGATCCCTTGTTCTGGTACTCTGTTCACAAAACCTTTTGGGTTCGGGGCTAAGGGTGGGTTTGTTGCTCCCTTATTGACATGCTAACGTTACATGCTAACTTGCGTGTCTGAACTCCTATAGCACAGCCGCAGTTCCATGACCCCTGTTACAGTGGCTACAGGAACTCAAACAGGGACTAATATGATTGACACTGGATCAGTATGCTCTGTTCGCGAAACCTTTTGAGTACCGAGCTAAGGGTGGGTTTGTTGATCTTTTACTGACATGCTAACTAGCGCATCTGAACGCCAATGGCAACAACATCAGTCGTTATACCCTAGTCCCTGTAGTCTCTGTAACCGGGGTAACAGAATCACGGCCATGCCTCCCAGAAAGAGGTACGATTAGCCAGCTGAGCTAAAGACCAAGGTCCCGCTTAAAGAGCTAATCGCTCTCTTATCACTCCTACAGGGGTGACGGCACCTTCTGTAGCGGACGCTCATGTGCTAGCTCGAGCTCCTGAACTCCGCTACATAAGGGACAGAACGTTTTTTTTACCCATGATGCTGTTCTCCAGGCAGAGGTGATGTACAAGAAGAACCCCAAACTGCTGAGTCAGCTGCAGCACTGCGAGGACACGGGGATCCCCCTGGTGGCCATCCTCGGGGAGCAGGAGCTCAAGGACGGGGTGGTGAAGCTGCGCAATGTGGCGACTAGAGAGGAGGTACGGAGGCGCGTGGCATTCATCGATAACGGTCACAAGGGTTGGGGCGCCTCGGCGGCGTAGCCTGTAGAGCGCCATCAACCCTCTCATTGTGAGCCGAGACGTCGGCGGGTTTGAATCCGGCCGCGCGATCTTTGTTGCATGCCTTTCCCTCCCTCTCGCTTGCTCGCCATTCTTCCCGTCTCTCTATGCTGTGCTGTCCAATAAAGCTTAAAAGCCTTTTTTTTTTTAAATGCAAGGATTACCAGCGCTGTTTACTGCAAATGTTGGACACATATCAACATCGTATAGCCGTTATTCAGAGTATTGTATGTGTGTAACGAACTGAAAGTCGACGTGAACCGCAGTCGAGCTACGGTCGTCTAACTTCTTTCCTGATTCACAGGTGGACGTGTCGAGGGCGGAGCTGGTGGACGAAATCAAGAACAGAACCTTTCAGTAGCAGACCAAGGGTACCGGCTGCCCGTTGCCTAGGAGACGACAGAGCTCAATCAGTGTATAGCTCGGAACCCAGAGCATGGATCTGTATGCAAACAGCAGAGCTCTGGCTCTCACCTGATTATGTATGTATGTACATTCAAGGAAAGCAGGAACTGTACTCTCCACCATTTCTCCATTCCAGCTGAACGAAGCCGCGTCGTCATGACGCATCCCACATACTGGAACTTTGCTTGTTCTGTCGATTCCCACAAATAAAATCACTTGTCATGTTTAAGGTCCGTTTGGCCTCTACTTTTTCCTTTTTTTCTATGTTGTCATGCCTAAAAAGAGAATAAAGTTAGCGCACCTGGCAAGTTAAAAAAATAAAAATAAAATAAAAACAGGTGCTTGGAGAAAAGGGTAGATTCATGAAAGGGTTGTGTCTCTTGCACAAACTGTTAATAAACGTTTCGGAAACAATCCCCTGTGTCTAGCCACTATAACTCGCTACAGTGTGTCTAGATACTGTGGAAGGACTATCGCTGTGTCCCAAATCGCATGCTCCTGTACTTGGCTATGGGCTCACGTGCATGGGCGTGCTCGGAGCATGGAAGTATGTGATTTGGGACACAGCCTGTTTCTAAAAAATGTTTGCTTATTAAGAGTTTGTGCACAATAGTGTACAGGAGCATATTCCTTTTATGTTGACATGCCTAAAAATATGTTCCTCTTCTTTCCCCTGCACCAGTGCTGTGTGCATTTGCTGTTCAGTTTTCTTTCAACTCCGGGGTCAAAGTAAACTAGGTTCCATTTAAACAATGCACACCCCCCCATTAGTAGACTCTGTGACCCTTTGAACGCAGTTATCCAACTGAACATTAATTATAAATGGTCTGAAAATGACCTTTAGTGTCAGTTTGCTGAACAGAATGTTTAATGACCAACAGTTCTGCAATTATACTCAGCCGGTTATACTTCTACAAATATGGAGGTCTTTTATTAAGTTTATGGGAGGAAACTGTAGAAAAGAAAGGCTTTAAAACAAACGTATGCTTTTTTAGACTCCAAGAGTTTGTCGAAAAAGGTATGAGGTACAATCAATTATGTTGGATTAGAAGCTTTACATTTGCCATGCAAATTGAACCTAAAGATTTCTGGTCATTGTGTAACAGATTGAAAGGACCACACAAGGAGGAGCCGAAAAAACACAGCTCTGATGCATACTGTTTAGTGACATGCAGTATGCAATATATCATCCCGGGATTTTAAGTACACTACATTTTGCCAACTTTATTTTCTCATCCAGTGTACTCAACTAGCATACTCAATAGTATGGAAGGGCTCTGATTCAGACAGCCTGTTATGTTTCCACCAAAATGGCGAGCTGTACATTAGTGAAGCTTGGCTTCTCTCCTCACCGACCATGTACGACAGTATGTATGTCCAGAGCCACGTTATAATATAGAGATTAAGTGAATTGTTTTTTTTAATTATATTTTGAACTAGTGCTGCCACAATGGTACAATGCAATGTGGCTGAATTGTTGATAACTTGGTATTCACAAGCACAAGTCATATTGTAAGACCGTTTGGGGATTTATTAGGCTGTTCAGTTTTTCCCAGACATCTCATCTGGACCAAAAATATGTGTTCGGGTGGGATTTCTAAAGTCCTAAAAATGTTTGGTTTGGTTTAGCTTGTTCAATAGACCGTATATATACACACAAACAAATGGCCTAGTGTTATGTTCATAATGCCTGTCTTTTTTTGAAACCCAATATATGGGCACCCTACATTTATAAGCTTGCGAAAAGCCTTTCGTTGTTCGTTGGCGTGACAACTGAAGAGGGTACAGTGAACAAGCCCATTTACTTTACTTACAACTAACCTTTAGCAGGATGTTGTCCATTTCTACTGACAACTAATTTCTTCCTCCTGTTGATCAGGATGTAAATGGAGTTGCAATTACGAGACAAAAGGCTGAGGCAAAAGTGCAGCAATTTCTCATTTTAATGAGAACAAGTAAAAAAAAAAAAAACAATGGATGGTGCTCAACACATTTCCTAATCTATTTAGTGCATAATCGTTAAAACAATCCAGTGTCACCAAAGGTAATTGTGTCAAAAAAAGTAACTATTTACAGAAGTGCAAAAGATAACGATAAAATAACACCAGCACTTTTGGTTACCATAACAACAAGTCATCTGCAGGCTCTGGCCTCATCCGTTCACTGCATATTGCCCGCTGTACAGTACATTAGTCTTTCAACTAAGAACAGCCAGCACTTTTCATCATCTTCACAACACAAAGAGTGCAAAATTTTCAAATAAAATCTGTTATTTAAAATTAAAAATAATAAAATAAATCACAGACCGAAAGACCACACGAATCCCAACACAAACGGTAAAAATCCGGGATGTGAATGAGCGGTTAGGGCTGAGTAAGGTGCTTGAGGATGCGTTCGGCGGCCGCCCGCTGTACCTCGCTACGCAGCAAGGGGGCGCTGGTGCCCGGCAGGATCTGAGCCACACCGTTGAAGGGCAGGCGGAAGCCCGGGATCATGACCCTGTAGGCAAAGTAGAGGAAGCCGTTGGACCCGGTGTGGAGGAACTGCAGCTCGTACAGCGGGGGTCCCACTTTGAAGACCTCGCAGACTCTGAGCAGGACGGCTACGGCGTCCATCGGCGCCGGGGCGGGGTCAGGCCTGGGCACGGGAGAGGGGCAGCGAGTGACCGGGGAGAATCCGGGGGCCAGGAGGTTCAGGAAGTTCTCCTGGGGAGGCGGGCGGTCGCGGTCCAGGGGACGGCAGGGCGGCAGGGAACACTGTTTGGGGAACCCCTTCGTGGCGGGGAAGGTCTCCCCATCCTCTTCCTCGTCCTCGTCCTGCCGGGGCTTGCTGGAGAAACTGAACCACTTCACCGTGATGATTATGCCAAATTTCCTCTTGAACGCTAACGAGGGGATAGGGGACTTATTTGTTAAAAGGTAACACAAATACATGCGGTCAATTCCCAAAACATCCATTGCTCCCTGGGAAAGATTTACACCTGCAAATGGGAATCTTGAAGGCCTGAAGCATCTGTTACTGCTGGGAATTTACAAGGCTAGATTCTTCTAGAAGCCCCCAACAGATGGAATATGAGTTTATACACATCAGGAAAGTTATAACTGAATCCTATCCAAGAGATTTTAACCATACTGCAGCAGATATGGATGGATCACTTTAAGGGTTGTTTCACATGACAAATTTTCCTATTGAACTCTATGGAAAAATAAGAAACCCTTTAAGTTATCAATCTATATCTACTGTATTTCTGGCAGCAGAGTGATGGTTTATGGCTTGTTTGATACGTCAGACCCTTGATGACTTCGAGACATTTAGCCAACCATGTGTTCCATACTGTTCCAGTGTAATTTTCAGCTAAATCTAGTCCCACCCCCCCAATTCCCATAGAGATCCATTCAAATGCAGAGAGGTTATAGTATCTCTTGTAGAAGTACCAGAAAATAAGATATCAAGATTTTTCCCCCCTCATATAATACATTTACTTCAATGAAAGGTTGGATTTTTCTCATTTTTGTGAGATTAAACAAATTCACCAAACAGTGAATTTTTTTAATAGCCCTTTTTACTAATCTTTACCAGGGGTGCCAATAATAGTGGAGGGCACTGTGTGTGTGTGTGTGTGTGTGTGTGTGTGTGTATATATATATATAATTAGTTTGATGGTAATATTGCCAGATATTACTCTGATTTATTAGAGGTGAAATAGCAGAGATCAATTTTAAATTGGCCATTAAATTTTTTCCATTAGAATATCTCCTATTGCTGCTTTTAATATAAATATATAATCAATTCTTGAGCAACATTTTTTTGGAATGTGAATACGAGTGGTCTCTTATTTTGATGCCAAGCATCATGTCGATTGCTCATTTTAATAAAATATTTATTTTACTTAAGGAATATTTTTAAAAGGCTTACTATTACTGCTTTGGTCCAGTTTTTCAAATGTATAATTAAATTAAATTAAAGTCACCACCAATAATTACTGGTATCCAGCGTTTACTGGATCTCTTTTAGAAGTTTTAACCTAAAATCTTTTTAAATATTGGATTTCACCTGGTTTTAAATGTAATTATTGTAAGAATACCACCTCAGTAGAGCAATATTTCAGGAGGGGAAAAAACATTTAGGAGAGGGAGAGAGAGAGAGAGAGAGAGAGAGAGAGAGAGAGAGATTATAAATCATTATGCACACTGTATATACCCCTCCATGCATATAGGCCTACCTTCACAAATAACCTTCTTCGCCATTGAGGCATTGTAGTGGGAGGAGTAGTGCACGATGGCGGTAACCTTCTTTCCGCCCTTCCCGAATTTGAGGGACACGGCCTCCACCCCCTCCGATAGGCTCCTGAGGGCCTGGGACAGCCTCTCGCGATCGACCCCGGCGGGCAGGTCCCCTAGGCTCAGCTGCCTTTTCTCCGTGCTCCTCCGCACCGCCAACGGCAGCCCCTGGTGGAGCTGGTAGTGGTGCAGGGAGCGGATGGCGGCGGCCGCGCTCTGGGGGTCGCGGTACTTGGCGTAGGCGAAGCCCCGGTTCTGCCCGCTGAAGTTCATCATCAGGCGGAACTCGTAGAGCTGACCCACGCTCTGGAAGAGAGGAATCAGCTTGTCCTCGTACACGTCCCGCGGGATCTGGCTGATAAAGACCTCGCATCCAGGTCCTGGCGCCGGACCGGTCCAGTCTGGGGGAGGGAGGGAGGGAGGGGCTCTGAATAATCAGGAGTGCAGATGTGAAACCCCCCCCGCCCCCCTTACTCCACCCTATGACCAATCACACTTCATTACACTGAACTTGTTAAGTTTACCCTTAGACATTTGGCAAATGCTCTCATCAAGATACACATTAATTTATACAGCTGGATATTTAATGAAGCATTTCAAGTTAAGCACCTTGCTCAATGGTACAGAGCAAACTTTTTTTTTTTTTTTGCTAACAAAACAGCAAGCCATCAGTGTGTAGGTGCTAGCAATTTGCTCTTTGGGAATTGCCTGCTCAACAAAGCTGCCAAGCCCTATCCCAACGTACGCTATAATGGGTCCTAACCTTTGTATACTATAATGGTCTTTAGTCTATAAGCTTAATGAGCTTGAACTGTAATGCCCATGTCGAGCTCATTACGTGTACTTGGCTTAAGACTTATTTACTGAGGAGAGATAATTGTATAAAGTCTGCAGCATGAATGAACTGCATCTTGTATAACCCAATTAGCAAGTCAATGAGCTTAAGGCTCGGCCGTAAAGTCATTTGTAACAAAATGTTGTCAAAATGTTTACTTGCATCTTGTGCTGGAGCCTCTGTGATACTGTATGTTAAACAGCTGAATAAGGATCCTTTATGATTTATGGCTTAGGGAAAGGTTGTTAAGTACTTTCAGTGTTTTGCAACAGTAGTCATTGTGCAACATATGTAGCAGCAGTAGAGACCAGTAACTTATAATAGCTTTATTTACATAGCACCTTTCCAGCTGTACAACACAAGATGCTTCTCCAAACTTGCTTCTATGAGTGATATGCGGTTCATTAAAAACAGATGGTTAGCAGTGCTTCGTAGTGAGGCGTGTGGTTGACTGACCGGGAGGTGGGCCGCCATACTTCCGCTGACCGTTGACTTGGACTAGTTTGGTGGCGGTCTTTTGCACCCATGACTCCAAAGAAGCAAGGCTCTCTGGGTCTAGGACCTTCAGAGGGGAAGAACGAATAAGAAACGAACATCTCGCAGACACCAGGGTCTACACCCTCATAAAAAATTTTTTAAAAGACGTTGAGCATATTGATGTAGCTACACATTCTTCCCCCAACTAAATGACCTCATATAAACTCATCACCTGACTGAGCAGAAAAGTAGAGGTGCTGGTCCACTACCGTCTACCGTAATTCTCTGGGTTCTGGATTATAGGACAATTAGTCTGAGCTTTGGTGAAACACTGATACCAGGTAGGCCAACTGACTCGAACCAGTAAAACACAGCCGCCCTAAGATCACTGCATTGGCGGCATGTTGAATTTACAAGGTAATCAGCATGAGGCCAATTAAGCGTTTTTAGTACTTAAGAAATGTAGCATATCGGCAATCGAGGACATTCAAGACTGGTTATCATAGACAGACTAAATAGGCTACATGAGCCTATTTTACAAACATTGTTTCATCATAGTTGAATATATTTTGTAAATGAAATCCAAAACGAAGTGATTAAGTAGTTCCAATATTATAACATGGGCACACGTTGCTAAACGCAAAGGCATCTTGACTTGCCGCTTGTCGTTTGGCGAGACTATTCGTTTATTACAGGGGTCTGCAGGGATTTGGAGCCGCTGGATGCGCTTGTTTTTGTTTTCAGCTTTTAAATTTTTTTATAAAAACACTGCCAATTCAGACCCAATAAACCAGATAAAGTGAGTAAAAATCAAATGCTTTCATCGATCAATAAAGTCCTAACGACGAGAACCAGCAACAGTCTTCTGCTTGAGCAACGCTTTCATTTTCTCTTTCAATTGAAGCTAATTGTTGAAAGCACCAAACTACACTCAAAGTGGACAGGGTGCGATTATATATGTGTTTGTGTGGGCGTATATGCAGGGTGCGATTTGTGAACCAGAGGGGGGGGGACATTACAGATTTATTTATTTTGAATATCTAAAAAATCATATATACAGTTATATTTGAATAAAACGCACAGATAGATGAAAGATAAATGTATTTTCTATTTCTAGTAGATTTTTGTTTACCATTTGGCTTAACATTTCTTGATTTGAAGACTTGAAAAGACAAGATGATTTACAACACCACACTTGCACATAAATTAAATTAAAAGGGCCTACAGTGGGGTGCATAAATTTGGGCACCCCTGCTCAAAATGCCTTTTACAATTAAATATCTGATATATAAGTATATTAATAAGTGAACAGAAGCTAACCTGACCTCTAAATAGTAGCTACAAATTTAAACATGACACATTTCTTCAAATTGTAAAGCAAGATTAGGCTACTTTTTAATTTTAATTTTTTACTAATTAAATTAAATGTTTACAGAATAGCATCTAAAAAGGGACCATTTGAAGCAAATACATCAGTTTTGTGGCTCAAAGCATGAAGAACCGTTCGGTCTGATTAAGTCATTCGCTAGCTAATGTATAATGGGAAACGCCATTGGCCGTTGTTAGCATCGTTAGCGTGTCGAGAGTTAGCTAACGTTAGGTTACAAAGACCGATCAGGCAGACGCTCAAAGTTTATAACATTTCGTTAGGTTAGTTAGCTGAAAGGCAGATATTTGTTTCATAAACTATATTCGTACGTAACATTATTTATACAGAAAATGAAACATTATCTTAACCTCTCTGCGTCTAGTTAACTGGTAGCTACTAGTAGGCTAAACTTACCAACCAAACAATTAATTATTATGGACCAATCTACTCTTACACAGGAGAGGCAATCAAACACTGTCACGAAGCTCGGGGAGAGTAAATCCATAACACATCTTCAAAATGGCCTACCTATCTTGACTCACTTGCGCTATCCTGTGGCAAGTTTAGGAAGTTCACATATTTAATTAAATACTAGAAAAGACGAACGTTACCAGAAGTGGGGATTAATCGTATCCCCACTGTGGATGAAAAGGAACAGCAAGTGGTAGGGACGTGAAAACCAGAGGCGGGGAATTCCACGCCACCCCCCCGGCAAATCGCACCCAAAATGTGGATATCACATAGGGTTAGTCGTCTGCGGTTTAAGTGCGCAATTGCAAAGTTTTGGCGTAGAACTATTAAACTTTGCCACGTTTGTAGCAGCAAGTCGATAAACCAACTTGAACTCGTTTGCAAAAAATCAACTCCAATTCGTTGGCTTTTAATGTCTGAACACATAGTGAACCAATTATATATATTTTTTATTTAAAAAATGTTTTGTCACGAAACAGGCGTCAAAGCTGAACAGCAGTTGCAAACTACGCATAATTAGGTCAATTACAGGAGCGCAAGCTTTACACCGGAGGCGCCTTCATGGCTACTCTGCGCTCTTTTTGTATGGCGAGGTGTCATTCGCTTCTCAAAACGTATATTAAGCACTTCTTAGTAAGTGTTATTGTTGATGTTACGCTCTTGTTTTCTTTGTTGTAGCCTGTTATTACATTTTGTGGTTGGTTGTGTTGCATCGCTATGTCTCTGTCGTGCTACAATTACCCAGTGGGGACAAATAGATGTATTCTATTGTAAACTAATGTTAAATCAAACAATTACATTCAAGCAGGTTGGCCCAATTACACATTTTAAGAGTTTAGCAATAAACTAACGTTACATAAACACGTGCGTGTAATTACGGCTGCCCCTCAAAAACAGAATCCAACTTTTTCCTTGTCTGCAAAATAGCGATTTATTGTACAACCTATAGCATAATAATATTAATCTAGCTACCATCGTGAAAGTTAACAGGTTATTTTTTCCAACAGCTAAACATAAAGGGAAAACGGCGACAGTAACAGCAACTTGGATCACAGCCTACAAACAAGAACTAAGGAAAACAACTTGTAGCCTACCGAAAACACTTCCAATTTATATTAGCTATCGAATATTGAACAACGTTGTTGTTTACAGTAAAATCGGATACAGTTCATTTTTACGCACCTGCTTTCGCTGGACTTCCATCGTGGTGTCTTCGAGGTTGTTGCCGTCTCCTTTCTACGCGCGTTTGGTAGAAATTTCTGTTATTTTAGCTCCGGAGTCCAGACGAGAAAGTCTCAGTCTGCAACCCCGTGACCTTACTTTCTTAAGGCTAATTGGATGGTCAGTGGTAATTGAGGCGGAAACTAAGGAGAAGTCGTTTTTTTTCTTTCTAAAATTCTTTCTTTAGCAGTTTCAAAATGTTCGACAAATATATACAACTAACAGAATATAAAACTAACACAAGCAGCTCGTGCATAATCAATTAAAAAAACATCGACGTTTACTGTAGGCTACACCAAACATTTTAGGTAAAAGTGTAGATGAAATTAAGGATATGGAAGATGTATTTGGTTTGGATTAACAAACCTTAAATTTCAAAAACCCCAAGTAAGCAGGGTAAAGTTATTTCTGTAGTCTTGACAGTATTTAATAGGCCTATATTATGCAGGTCCGGTGGTGTGCGTTTGAAATTAGGTTCATATTTATTATGGAATGGTTCCAAAATGGTGGTAAATGTACAAGATTTGGTCTTAGTCTACTTTCGAATTTATTGGACTGGTTTAAAATGAATCGTTCTAATAAAAATAATAAAATACAAGTCCGTGTAGGCCTACACAATTTAACTGACCACGCTGCTGAAGTTCTGACATGGCAGCTGCAATTGTGTTTTGTTTTGTTTCTGCATTCATAGTTGAGCTTTCTACTCGTTGGCTCGAAGAAACTGATCACAAATCGTCCAATACTTGAACGCCGTGTAATATCACCCCGTGTGAATTTTTAAAAGTCCCATTTACTTTATAGAATTTTGTTCAGAACGTATTTGGCGCAACATGCTCAATCCATTTTACTGTTGCCCAACCGCACAGAATAACTAGACACTCATCTGTATGTTTACGTTATATTCTTCGCCATTACAAGAGTAGATGTATACACGCTTAAAAATGGATAGACATAGAATCGATAATAACTTAATACTGTTCTCCACTCACTCCAAAATATCTTATAAAACGTATCCCATCCTGAGCCTATAAACCTAATTCAATGTGCTGAGAACAACATCCAGGTATACAATATAAATCTAAAGTGGTGAACTTGTTTTTTTATTTGCTTAAAATCTGATTACAAGCATGTTTACCACTTCATCACTTTGTTTTTGTTGTTTTTTCCTAGGTAGGGGTATTGCCATTGTATCCTTGAGTAAGGTACTAAAGCTGACTTGCTTCAGTTAATATCTGTATAAATTGATGGTATGTTAACAATGTCAACTGTGTGAGAGATACTGTGGGTAAGAGCATCTGCTGTATGCCCAAAATGTCATTTAAGGATCGTTTAAAACAGTGGGTCCCAACCCTGTTCCGGGAGATCTACCGCCCTGTAGGTTTTCACTCCAACCCTAACGAACCACACCTCCTTCAAAATGCTAGAGATCTCCTTGAGCTGCTAATTAATAGAATCAGGTGCGCCAAATGAGGGTTGAAATTAAAACCTGCATGACGGTAGATCTTGAGGAACAGAGTTGGGGACCGCTGCTTTAAAAACCTTAGGCCGACCAAAATCAACTGTTTGGAAGATCACTGGGACGAAAGAGAGCAGTGGTGAGCTTAGTAATCGCAAAAGGGCCTGGTAGGCCGAGGAAGACCTCTACAGTTGATGACGGAAGAATCCTCACCATAATGAAGAAAAACCCCCAAACACCTGTCCAACAGATCAGAAACACTCTTCAAGAAGCAGGCATGGAGGCGATAGTGACCACTGTCTGCATAAAACTTCAAGAACAGAACTACGGAGGCTCCACTGCAAGATGCAAACCGCTAGTTTGACGCAAAAACAGGGTTGCCAGGTTACAGTTTACTATGAAGTACCTAGAAGAGCATGCGGAGTTCTGCCTTGTGGACATATGAGGCCAGGATTAACTTGTATAAGAGTGTGAACAAAATAAAAGCATGGAGGCCAAAAGGAACTGCCCATGATCCAAAGAATACCACATCATCAGTGGAACATGGTGGTGAGGCTGTTATGGGTTGTGCATGTATGGCTGCGACAGGTACTGGCTCACTTGTCTTCATTGATGATGTAACTGTTGATAGAAGCAGCAGAATTAATTCTGAAGTGTACAGAAACATCCTATCTGCTCAAGTTCAAGCAAACGCCTCCACTCTCATTGGACGGCTCTTCGTTCTACAGCACGACAATGGTCCCAAACGTACTGCTAAAGCAACCAAAGGACTTTTTCAAAGACAAAAAACTGGAAACTTCTTGACCAGCCATGTCAGTCACTCTGATCTGAATCCCAACTGAACATGTGTTTCATATGCTGAAGAGAGAACTTGAGGCAACCAGCCCCAAAATAAGCAGAAGCTGAAGATGGCTGGAGTACAGACATAGCATGCAGAGCATCACCCGGGATACTCAGCACCTGCCGATTGTCTATGGGTCACAGACTTCAAGCAGTCATCGCATGCAAAGGATATGCAACAAAAATACTAAATAGGACTACGTTCATTTACATAACACGAGTATGAAAAAGTGCTGTAATTTCTACATGGTGAAACCACAACGTATAAAAAATACCCTTTGATAAAAGCTGAGAGTCTGGATCCAAGTTTTACTCCAGTGCAGATATCCAGCTAACTCTGTAATCCTGCTTCTCTTACTCAGTGCAGATATCCAGCTAACTCTGTTATCCGGCTTCTCTTACTCAGTGCAGTTATCCAGCTAACTCTGTAATCCTGCTTCTCTTACTCAGTGCAGATATCCAGCTAACTCTGTAATCCTGCTTCTCTTACTCAGTGCAGTTATCCAGCTAACTCTGTAATCCTGCTTCTCTTACTCAGTGCAGTTATCCAGCTAACTCTGTAATCCTGCTTCTCTTACTCAGTGCAGTTATCCAGCTAACTCTGTAATCCTGCTTCTCTTACTCAGTGCAGATATCCAGCTAACTCTGTAATCCTGCTTTGTGATACAGGCCCCAGTATTTTTGTTGCATTTTTTATTGTCAGTCTTTAAAGTAAAAAAAAAAAGAAGAAGTAAACTATTTTTATATGTATTCGCCTGAAAAGGGATTATACAAGATTTTACATTTTCAAACTTCTGCCATTGGGATCCATCACAGAGAGATAGAATAGCCATTTAGTTAAATGTTTTATTAATTTATTTATACAACAGCAATTCATCTTATTTAGTTAAATTCAAATATGGCTATGGTAGGACTAAAGAATGTATTCTTCTGTCATTTCTGTTTATACATTTTTGGAGTCATTCCATCCATATTTTAATCTAACTAAATAATAATTGCTGTTGTATAAATAATTACAAATCAAATGGCTATTCTATTTCTCTGTGATGGATCCCAATGGCAGAAGTTTTAATGTGTTGTCCTTTTTCAAGCGAATCCCGAAAGGGATTAGTATAACTATTTTTTCGACATGATGTTCGCAAATGTTCATTGAAGAAGACTTCTCTTCGTTTGAAATCATTTATGAAGTTCATTGTTACTAGTCTCCACTCGTAAAAAAAAGTATTGCCACAACTGGATGAGTCTGGGCACGTTCTTTCTGGAAATATTAATGACTGACATTCAACCCGACCAATAGACGGCGAAGGGACCGCATCTGGATACGTAGCTGTAGAAGTGACGTAAGCCCGTGCGATTGGGTGTTTTTTGGCGAGACATTTAAAATGATCTCTCGCCGTTGTTCAATGGTTACTTTTACAGGAAGGGCAAAGAAGTTTTACTAAAAGGTGAGTCTGGAAAAATCCCCCCCGAAACATTAGTTCTGAATACATTCGTAACGCGACTTACTGTGAAGAGCGTAAACAAAAGATATCATGTTTAAAACTCAGTTATGAACATCGCTGAATATCTTCGAGCTGCACAGCTATCTTACTAAACAATACTGCAGTTTCACTTTCCTGTGTTACAACGTAGGGAGCCTCCCGGGAATCAGGGGGGAACATTTTGATGAATAAATTGGTAATTTGAAGGCACCAATGAGTAAGTTGAGGAAACGATTTGTCTTTTCCCCCCCTCCCTTGGGTAGTAGTTGTTTTACAAGTACAAGTGTTTACAAGTGTTTTTACTAGCTAGTTACTAATACTAAGCATCAGTGTGGGCTTGTCCTATTGCTGTAAAACCGTGCAAAAATAAAAATGAATGTGCTGCACTCGCTACAATAGTGTCGCTCTGTTGCTTTCTTTATAATGAAGTAGTTCGATCGTGTCATGTCAGAAACGAACCAATGAACTTGCATGTAAACGGTGTAATTAATATCGACTAACCAGGCCTCCATGAATTCACAACCCCTTCATGATATACTGTATGTAAACAAATTGCTTACTTAGTTCTAAAGACAGGGTCACCAGAATGTTTTGAAGTGGCCAAATATATAGGCTATATCCTATAATTCTATGGTAATTCCAGTTTACGCTGTACGCTTTGATGAACATTGATTATTACCAGGGTGAATGAGCTATTGGTAAGAATTCGTACTTAAAATGGAAGCGTACGTGTTTACATTCAGCGTGTGGATCCTGCCCTGATCTCTTTTTCGGTCTCCAGCTATGGCCGAACCCCTGGCTGCATGTTCGGGCGTGTCCCCGAGGGGACTGCACTCGCCTGACCCCCTGCTGTCCCCCATGTCCAAATTGGCCCACTGCTTCACGGGTCTGGGTGCGATCCACGTCGGGTAAGTTGATCACCGTCCATAACCCCTTAATATACTCTCATTGTGAAGGTTATCATTAATGCAGAAGATGGGGGACATTCTTTAAAAAAATATCTTGACAGCTTTTAACCTTCAATTTCTACATATACTCTCATAAATAAAGGTATAGTGGAGGTACATTTTTGTTCATTAAGGAACACCCTGCATGTACAATAATGTTCTATTTTGGTAATACCCGTTACATGCAAAAAAACAACAACAAATAAAGTATGTATTGCTGGCTAAGGGTACAATTTAATGTACCTATAGAGTACTACCTCAGTGACAAGCATTTTTATAGACATACCTTTGTAGGCGTCTTTTCTTACCTTAATTTCAAATGATTGAAACAGAAAATAATATGTACATACTCAACAGCTTGGATATAAAGAGTGAAGTCATACGGTATACAAAATAATCCTGTCTGCCTTTTAGATTTTTCACTGTCCGTATTTTGATATGGGGAACATGGAGGGTGAATGGAGATCGTATGAGGATGAGGCACCATGTTTTGGCTAAACCCTCGTAAAGGATATAAAATGTCTTACGCTGTGTTTTCTTCTCTCCAAGCGATACCCCGCGCCGCTGCCTGGACCTTTCTAACCTCAGTACAGGAAGTGCCGATGTTGCCGTAGCACCTGAATCCCCGTGCAGCGCACCTCTCTCAGGTAACAGCAATGTCCTGTTCATATTCATAACTGCCAGCAAATCGCTAAACACTGCTTTCTACTGCTGACGGTTAGATGTGGAACTGCCAATGTCTTGATGATGCCGGCTCGTAACTAATATGTTCTTAACTTTATAAATGTACCAACTGGCTTTTTTATTTTATAACCTTTAATTGATGCTCAGAAGAGATTAAATACAAGGTCAGACGCAGCCATTTTTAGATCGAGGCCTGTATTTCTTTTTTGTTTTAAATGGCAGAATATTACATCATATTGCATTTCCTGTGTTTCTATTGTATTTGATTTTTCTGTTGTACTGTGTTCTACACTTGGCTTTGGGCTTACTGTGATCTACCTGTCACCCTTCTGTAGACCACGCCCCATCTCCCCAGCAGGACTCACCTGCACCCAGGTAACATTCCATCCTCCAGCACAACATGCGCTCACAAAGTGCTTTTTGTGCAAGCATCCCAGGTGCATCGCAAGAAATTAAAATTCTGATTAAAATATAAAGAAATCAGTTAGAAATCCAATTTAAGAAGCACAGGCCCATGATAACAGGTTCAACTTTAGACCTGATTTAAAACAGGCAGTTGTAGCCGCACCTCTGATGTGACTTGGAATTTAATTCCTGAGACTTGGTACAGAACAGCTGTTTTTACAGTTATGTGAGGGCTTTTCAGCTTTATTGGACAGTAGAGTGCGGATCGGGCCGCATATTTCTGTCTGAACCCGACCGAGTCCGAGATAGTAGTAACCGAGCCCGACCCGAACCCGACAGGAATTCTGCTTTTTATGTCCGAACCCGACCCGAGCCCGATGCAGTTAATGTAAGGCACTGAAGCGCTGACATTGTGTTTCCCTGTCACGCAGTTGTTGTTACCATGGTTACAGCTTCTCTGTTTAGTGGACACTGGGCACCTAAATGACCGTCAAAAGGCATTGTTTTATTGGTAGATAACAGACACACACACAATATTCGGTATAAATTTTATTTATTTCACACTATATTTTCACCAAAAACAACTTGAAGCCCCATGTGAAGTAAGCTAACCCATCCTAATTAGTAGTTCAAAAGTAAAATGTTCGCTAGTTGTTCGGCCGCCGTGACCGAGCCCGAACATCATTTTAAAAGTTTAGTCCGAACCCGGCCCGACCCGTCGGGGCCCGGCGGGTCCCGTCGGGTTCGGGTCGGGTATCCACCCTCTATTGGACAGCACAGTGTAGAGAGACAGGAAGTATGGGGAGTGAGAGAGAGGGAGAGTTTCAGCTTTATTGGACAGCACAGTGTAGAGAGACAGGAAGTATGGGGAGTGAGAGAGAGGGAGAGTTTCAGCTTTATTGGACAGCACAGTGTAGAGAGACAGGAAGTATGGGGAGAGAGAGGGAGGGAGAGACATGTGACAAAGGTAATCCGGCTGGATTCAAACCACCAACGTCGATGCTCGCGATGAGCGTGTGGACGGTGCTCTTACAGGCTACGCCACAAGACACCTCCAAACAACTGTTTTTAAAGGATGGAGCTGAGGCTCTTCAGTCACTTTCATCCCCAGCCTCCTCTTCTTCTTCCTCTTCCTCGTCTCCTCTTTCCCAGATTCAATAAATTATTTGGAACCCGAGGAAGTTGTGGATCAAGACCAAATATTCTTCCATGTTCCATGGGTCTCCACGAGTTTTTGCGAACCTTTGAGTACGACTCGTTGTTCAGCTGTATCTGCTACGTCACTTGTAAAAATACATTATTGGTTTGATTTTCAGACATATTTGCACAAGAGAACATAATGGCGTCCTTGGTATTCTTTCTCTATGCATATTGTCAAGCAGGATACGTGCTAAATCAGTTTGAGTCCCATATCCAGAGTTAAAGTTAAACTGCCCCACTGGAGAATTACTTGAGAATTATCCCAGCAACATTCCGGTTAGAAACTTATAATCCTAGAGCTATGCTGCCATTTCAAAAGTATAGCGTATCTTGTTTTGAATCTCGGAGTACTGCAGTGTTTAATTAAAAGGTAAAGTTATCCCACCTCAATTCTGTGGAGGATTTTCTTGCCAAAATAAAACAAAAAGTACACCAAGAAATAAATGGATGAATTATTCATATAATAAATCTGACTTAAGAATTAGCTGAAAATGCAATAATATATGAATAAATAAATTAGAATACATGTCAATGCTGTAGAGCTGACCAGATGATAATGCGCAACATTAAAAAGGGGAATAATTAGGTTGACTCAGTTTGACTTCCATTCTATTTGCCTTATCACCACAAACCTTTAATGAACATAATTAACTCTGTGAAAACATGACACTGTTTGGCCTTTCGCGGACAAAGTCCTGGACCTCTGACATTCAAGGAGCTTAGTTACCCGCGAGCTTACAAGATTACCCACTGGTACGAATTTGCATGTGTTTGTGAGATCTTTATTTAACAGATGAATGAGTTTATGTCATTTTATTTATTTATTTATGTTTGCTTTTTCAGGAATAGCCGGATGAAGCGGTTCAAGTCTTTTCTGGTAAGGTGATGTGAGAAGGGAAGTGATCCAGCGGTAATGGCATTGACTTTGAGTCGATGCAGTTGCACACCGAGGGCCCGCATTCGCGCCTGGCTCCTGCCTGATCCGAGTATGGCTTGAGGGAGTGGCAAATTGGACGGCTGCTCTCGGGGTTGGGGGGGGGGGAGACCCGGTGGGGAGAATCGTTGCGCACATAGCAGCTCTGTGCAGTGCTGGAATCCCTGTCAGGGGCACGAGGAGTCACGCTTTGGAGAATACGTGTCGACCTCCTTCCTACTGCCAGCCCACGAGGTTATGTAGCGGCAAATTCTCAGCAGTACATGTGGAATTGAATTTTACTAAAGTACAATTGGCTACCAAATTGGGAGAAAATGGAGAAAAAAATTTGAAACAAAAATTTAAAAAGAAGGAAAGAGATCATGACACTGCCATTAGACATACGCCGGAGTTCTAATACCCGCCATCCTGTCTGTCTGAACCCAGCCTAGGTTGTTGTGTAGCAGCCCGAAGCCAAACTCTGACAGTCAGAGGCAGGAGGACGCTCTCAACACAAACAAGGAGAATGTGAGTGTAACCGTGGGCACAAATTCTTCCTACGCAAACACATTCCAGGTTTGCACTTCCACACTATGAGAAAGGCCAACTATTTGATTTCGATGTGATTTTTGTTCTTATTTGTGCAGATACTATTATGGATCAAATGTGTTGCACAGATAAAACATTCAGGTTTGCAACCTGCTGTTAAAAAACGTTAGACATTTTATGGTTTACGACGCGTTCGATTTAATAGCATTTCACGGGTGAAAGCAATGGAGTTCTAGAACATTGACTTAGAAGAGCTTTGAAAAAACATGGCAGAAAACCTGCTGCTCAAAGGGTTGATGAGTGAGTCGGTGAACCTGGCTTCCACCAGAGTTGCAGTTTGTTTTTTGCAACATGTGTAGTGGATGTGTCAGATGTAGTAATGAGTTTTTGTGGTCTGTCCAACAGTTGGTGGTTTCTCTTATACTAGTTTAAAAAGTGAAAAACCAGTCAGTTAATCTGTCCAGTGTTATTTGTTCAAGGAAAACCGATTTGTAGTTGTCAGCTCAAATAATTCTGAAATACTGATCAGTGTCTGTTGTTAGATGTGAACCAGAAATGGCTTTCGACATTTTATTTAAAAACTATAGTTCCTACCTTGACCACTAGATGGTGGTGTCGACTCTACTTTTTTTTTTCTGGAGGATATTGTGTTCGGCAAGTCCTCTATGTCATAGTCTGCTGGTTATTGCACAGTAAGTTATTGTTTTGAATGAAATAAGAAAATGTATGTGATTCCATATGTTTTATGGTATGCATTGTTTGCTTATACCAGGCATCAGATTCAATAAGAATACAACACAATCTCCTGTGCTCCTTCTTACTTTCACATGGCGTATATTGAGTGTAAATGCTAGCTGTGATCATGCTAATGTACAGCTTCACATCTCACAAATGCCTCTGTGCGCTGGTCAGGTGGCCACGTGGAGTGAACGCCAAACCCAGGCGCGGTGCACGCTGCAGGTCCCAGACCCACAGACAGAGGGCAGCGGTGAGCTGAGCAGCCTGGGCAGCCCCATCTCCGCCATGCCCCTCTCCCCGATGATCGATCTCCAGGGGGCTGACGATTCGGACGGCTTCATGGATGTTCCGGAGGAGCAGGAAGTGGAGGTAACCGTGGGTGATCCCCGAAAAAGAGTCTACAATGAAAGCAGTCTGCTTTATGTGCTCAATAATGGAGGAAGCAGTGAATTGATTTATGGTGCTAGGGAAGATTTCTGGTTAATATCGCCATACAGGATATGCAGAGCATGGCTAATTTTGTGGGTTCTGTCTATTCACCCCCACGACCCCCACCCTCACCCTGTCTCTCTGTCTCTGTGTGTGTGTCTCTCTCTCTCTCTCTCTCTCTCTCTCTCTCTCTCTCTCTCTCTCTCTCTCTCTCTTTTTTCATTTGTTCATTTTGTCAGAATTCGGTTGCTGTCCATATGTCTTCTAGCATGGCTCAGCTGCTCTCTGACCCCCTGATGAACCAGGAAGTGGATTTCTCCTCTGTGAGTGTCACCAGGATGCATGCACGCATGCAGAGACATGCACACACGCATGTGCACACACGCATGTGCACACACGCATGTGCACACACGCATGTGCACACACGCATGTGCACACACACACACACGCACACACACGCACACGCACACACACACACGCACACACATACACTCTCACCCGCACACCCACGCATACACTCATACGCACACATGCACACCCACGCATACACTCATATACACACACGCACACTCACACAGGCTGAGAATAAGGATGCTTTCTCTCTGTAGTTTGTCTCATTATTCAGCATGCTGGACGTGCAATGCAAGCAATCATTGTGCTATGCATATTATGGGTAGAATACTATACTGGATCATTGCTGAGCAGATGTCCTTGGCTGATCGAGGGTAGCTCATAATGTCTGCAGTATTACACCTCATACATTTTCTGGCCCAGGAAAAAGTTCACGATTTTTACTGGTTTGTAAAGTAAAAGGTGCTTGGTTATTATATAACTGCACAGCCACACCTGATATATGCAATCACATCCCTTCCGGTCCAGAGTCCAGAAATCTCCAACAATGCACCACACATCCCACACTGATAAACTTTAATGAACAGATTATATTCAAATGAGTATCCGTAGCGAAACTCGGGGCCAGTAAATATTGACAGTAGTATGAGCGCTATGGGTGGGAGCTATGGGTGTAATGGCCCTCCACACCACCAGGTGTCAGTGTGCCGACGGCAGGGTCGACGCCTGTTCCGCTCGCCCTCTATGCCAGAGCGGCTGGACCGGCCGTGCCTGAAGAGAGCCCTGTCCACGCCTACCGCCGACCTGCCAATCAAGCGACACAGGACTTTTCCCGCCATCACAGAGGAAGAAGGGATCCAGGAGAGAGGCGAGGACGCAGCGGCGGACGGCAGGAAGAGGAGGGTGAGAGAGGGATTGGGAGGGGGGGAGAAGGAAGAGAGAAGTTTAAGGGCTGGGAGAGGAGTGAGAGAAGGAGAAAGGAGGTGATGGGTGAGCAGAAGAGGGTAAAGACCGTAAGGGAGGGAAATGGGGAGTTAAAGCAGAAGTGTCATTTTGAGACTGTTTTAGCTGCGCTATAGAGGTGAATGGAGGGCGACAAATCCCCTATTCTGGATTATCACCCCAGGGGAGCACAGAGCAACTAACAAACATATTTCGCCACCATTTGGACTCGTATCACGTCCAGGTAACTACACAACCAAAAGTTCTACCAAACTTCAGTTGTGCTTCAAGGGAAAATAAGTCTTAGGACAGGTAGAATAGTGAGAGTGAGGGATGGTATTCTTACCTCTAGGGGTGTAGAGGGGGTGAGTGAATAGACAGGAAGGAATGAAGAAGAAAAGCAAGAAAAGGAGTGAGAGGAAATTGGGAGAGTTAAAGAAAAGGAGGAAGTGGTTCAGTTTGAGTGGCTGTCAGTCAGAGGAATACACTTATGTCCTAACTATTGCTATGTAGCACTTGCCTTTGCTTTAATCAGTGTGTGTGTGTGTGTGTGTGTGTGTGTGTGTGTGTGTGTGTGTGTGTGTGTGTGTGTGCGTGTGTGTGTGCGTGCGTGTGTGTGTAACCTGTGTCCTCTCAGTATCTTCTGAAGAAGAGGCACTCTCTCTGTGAGGTGACTCCACAGTTGGGCGGGGATGGCGTGAGTGCAGCACTCATTGGGGACTTTAGCAAGGTGAGCCAAATACATACGCTCAGTAAACCGTGAGTAAACTCTGGGGTCCAAGGATATATTGTGAGATTCTTCAATGATGTTTTTCAAACTTAAAGTAATTTTGTAATTGTGAAGAATATGCCATATCCCCGTATTTGAACTTACAATATCCCCATAAATGCACTATAACCCCATACCGTATGTCAGTGGTCCCCAACCCTGTTCCTGGAGATATACCGTCCTGTAGGTTTTCAGTCCAACCCTAACAAAGCACATCTCATTCAACAGCTAGAGATCTTTCTGAGCTGCTAATTGGTAGAATCAGGTGTGCTGAATTAGGGTTGAAATGAAAACCTAGAGGAGATAGATCTCCAGGAACAGGGTTGGGGACCACTGCTGTATGTACTGGTAAGTAGTGTGTTGTGAGTGAGTAAGTAAGTGAGTGTAAACTGTGTGTAAGGTGCGTGTTGCTGTGTTTCAGGTATACGCTCTTCCCACTGTAATGGGGAAACATGAAGACGTGAAGTATATCACTGCAGATACAGTGAGTCGTGATTACTGCAGAGAAACTCTCCAAATAACTGCTGCCTGTCTCACATCACATGATCTGATTAGTTGCTGTTGTTTTAACTAAAGGGTCTCTGTCTCTCTCTCTCTGTCTGTCTGTCTCTCTACATCTGTCTGTCTACCTGTCTCTATCTGCCTGTCTGTCTGTCTATGTCTATCTGTCTCTTTCTCTGCCTGTCTCTGTCTATCTGCCTGTCTGTCACTCTCTGCCTGTTTTTATGTCTGTCTGTCTGTCTATGTCCATCTGTCTCTCGCTGCCTATCTCCATGTCTATCTGTCTCTATCTGTCTGTCTGTTTATCTCGCTCTCTCTCTCTCTCTCTCTCTCTCTCTCTCTCTCAGATGTGTGCTCTGTTGAGTGGAGAGTTCAGCAGCCTTGTCGAGTCGTTCGTTGTAGTGGATTGTCGCTACCCCTATGAGTACCAGGGAGGTCACATCAAGGTGAGGGGCTCGTAGGGGGAGGGGGAGTGGGAGGGAGCGGTTTGGGCTCTGAGGCTCTGGCTGTGTGGCAGCTGCTGAATGACACGCGTTTGTCCACAGGGGGCGCTCAACCTGCCCAATACAGACGAGGCAG
This sequence comes from Ilyophis sp. 1 JC-2022, assembly GCA_022702515.1. Lineage (NCBI taxonomy): Eukaryota > Metazoa > Chordata > Actinopteri > Anguilliformes > Synaphobranchidae > Ilyophis > Ilyophis sp. 1 JC-2022. Next base: position 7,322,668 of record CM040397.1, read on the forward strand.
TGGCTCACCTGCTGCGCCAGAAGCTACAGGCCCGTTGCCCTGAGAAACGGCTGGTTCTGGTGTTGCACTGCGAGTTCTCCTCTGAGAGAGCGCCGAGAACGTGAGGGAATATCGCACACGCGCGCACAGGCATACACATACACACATACACACAGCGCACACAACACATACACACAAACACGCACAGACATACACACAGCACACACAACACATACACACAAACACGCACACAAACACACACACAACACACACACACACACACACAGGCATACATGCACACACACACACACACACACTATCACTGTTGTGTTCTGTGCTGTAGGTGCAGGCTGCTACGTAGACAGGACCGCAGTGTGAATGAGTATCCGGCTCTGCTCTACCCCGAGGTCTATGTGCTCAAGGGTGGATACAGGGATTTCTACCACCTCTATAGGGTAAGAGCGCTCCCGCTAATGCTAATGCCTGCGTTCCTCTGCTTGAGATGCATTAGGAAGGCTGAGAGACGTGCGCGCTCGTGCGCTTCTACTCCCTGCTCAAAGTGTGCTACCTGTGTCCTTGATAACGATCGGAACCCTACTTCACAAGTTCGGGCAAGGCCTCTCTCCCTCTCTCTCCCTCTCTCTCTCTCTCTCTCTCTCTCTCTCTCTCTCTGTCCCTCTCTCTCTGTCCCTCTCTCTCTCTCTTCTTTACCTTCTATTCCCACCGCTCCCTCTCTCCCTCTCTCCCTCTCCGAGTCTCCTTCCTGCCCCCTGTCTCTTTTCTCAGTTCAATTAAACGTGCTTTACTGTCACACTGTTTTTGGGAGACGTTGCCAAATCCGCAGTATACGTTTAAACAAATTAAGATACGAGATGCACACACTGATTGCAGCCATGATCAGTGCAGTAATCAGTAACTGTACTGCAACAAACTGATTGTAATAAAGATGTACCCACAGTACAATATCAGTAACTTTTGGTTATTTTATCTTGGAAAGCAGCCCAACGGTGCGATAAAAAGTGGTGCTTGACATCGCATGCTTGCCTGTGCTCTCCCGAATCGATAGCCATGGGTCCAGTTATGAGCTCTGATATACGATTGGTCTTTCCAAACTGGAGAAAAGGGGGGAGGGGAATCAGAAAATAAAGGGTTCAGCTAGTGCACATTAACTGACCCAATAACAATGATAACAACAATTAAAATGGTTCAAATTGTGGATTTATGAAGATTTATGTTGGGGAAAAATTAACGACATTATTCCGCACAGTGAGTTTTGTTTATACTTTATTTTATAATGTGGTGGACTTCTGTTGGCAGTTGTGAAGCACACCTGACATGAACATGGCGTGTGCGTGCGTGCGTGCGTGCGTGCGTGCGTGCGTGTGTGTGTGTGTGGTGTGAGAACATTCTAGGCCAACATAAGGGACACATTTCTGGCCTGGCTGCTTTTGTTTATTGATGGCAGAGCATGGGAATGGGATGGGAATTTTTTCCAAAAAGGGCCGTTGTGGGTGCAGGTTTTTTGGCCGTTGTGGGTGCAGGTTTTTTGGCCGGTGTGGGTGCAGGTTTTTTGCAGCCCGGCACTAAGACACCAGATTCAACTAATTAACTAATCATAGTCTTCAATCAAGACCTTTGATAAGAAGAATCAGGTCTTAGTGCTGGGCCAAAACATAATCCTGTCCTGCACCCACACCGGCCCTTTTCGGATAAGATTCCCACCCCTGATATAAAGTGTTTTGTACTTAAGTGGTCTCTGGGTTTCAGCTCTTTAAGAACGTGAATCGAATTGTATGTTTAACGCATTCCTTTGTGCATTATTCTGTGTGTTCCATTGGCATGCGTGATGTTTTTCTTACAGAATTAATGCATATTAGATTACACAGTTTTTTATTTTTTTATTTTTTAAAGTCTTGTTAACCTAGTTGAACCCATATTTTGACTCTATGGTACAATAGGCAAGATGAAAGTACAAAAGTATTTTAGCCCAAATTCAAGTTGGCATGCACAGTGTATTTTATGGAAAGTTAATTTTATTGCACAGAGAGCTCTGCAGGCCTTTTTCTTTAACGCATTGATAGGCTGCTGATAGAGTAAAGCACTGTCTGCTATCCTAAGGTCTGGCCTTTTTTTGGAAGTCATTAATCTTTGTCTTCTAAAAAAAATAATAAAAAATAGTGCCGGGGCCCAGTTCTGGCAGAAGAGTGTGGTCCGTATTGTGCAGTGATCCTGGTCAGTCAGTGAGAGATGACCCAAGATCACCTGCGCAAGGAGCAATTTAACCTGTGAGTCATGTACAGTGAGACAGGACCTTGGTTTAATTATAACCTATCTATGTCTCTCTTTTTGTATCTCTTTTTCTCTTCCTCTCTTTCTCTGCCTCTTTTTTCATCCTCATCATCTTCCTCTCTCCTTTTTCCTCCTATCTGTCTCTTTCTTTTCATCCTACTCCTTGCTCTGTCTCTTTTTTCTTTCTCTGTCTCTCTCTCTCTGTCTCTTTTTTCCTCATCCTCCTCTCTATCTCCCTTTCCCTCTCTCTCTCAGCATCACTGTGAGCCCCAGTCTTACTGCCCGATGCACCACGAGGATCACCGGGACGAGCTGCTTCGGTTTCGCTCCGACAGCCGAGCCTCCGCTGAGGAACGCCGTCGCCGAGAGCACATCAGCCGTCTCATCAAGCTCTGAGCCAATCAGAAAGCAGCCCGTAGCCACGTGTGCCGAGCCGTTGGCACCATATATATATATCTATGGTTGGCACAGCTGTACATGTGCACGTTGAAGGCGGAGTTCTTTTGTCATGGACTGATACTTGAAACGGGACTTTTGTGGATGACATCACAGATGTGGATGTTCTTTCCTTTGTGAGGTCATCAGTGATAGGAAGTGGCATGTGCACAGAGTCTTCCTCTTTTTAGGCGGCCAATCATGAACTCAAACCAAAGCTTCAGAGCAAAAGAACTACATCTTTGTGCCATTATGTTGCTGTCCCGTTGTTTTAAAATTCGTTTTTTATTTTTAGGGTTTGAAAGTGCTGCGTTGCCATGACAACCGTTCTCTGCAAACGGCAGACTGTAATGGCCTGTCCCACCTGCTTATTCCTCTTCTCTGTTTTGTCTTTTCGTTGCGCTTGACCCTCTTCGATATGGGAATTTCAGCTGTAATCCACCATGCGCCTGACTTTGTGGAAGAAGTGCTAGCTGTGGTGGTGCGGAGGTATCTGAATGCTAATACTATGCAGTGGAAGTGGTTTGGGAAAATCTCTGAACTCGGAGGGCTGGACATCCCGTTGGGAAGTTCAGCTTATTTTTCTTTTATGATTTGAGAGCGAGGGAGCGAGAGACAGACGGAGCGAAACCTTTTTTTCTTGAATTTTATGTGAATGTTTTATGCCCTTTTCAGCATTTTTCTTCTTCTATTAATGCTCTTCTTTTCTTTTCTTTTTATCATTAAAATTTTTTTTTTTTTACACTGGTTTAAAATGTTTTGTTCAAGACTGACTGTGTTTGAAGCAGTGTCAGTCGCACAAACTGGCTTTGTTGAGGGAAGACGGGACAAAGTCATGTTTTTCAGAAATGGATACATGTGAATAGCCATGCATACACACACACACACTCGCACACACAGACAGACCTGTTTAACACACACATACACGCACAAACTCAGATCGTGGAATATTGTTCATGGAACAGTAGAATGACTTTTTCTGTCTAAGGAAGGATGGAGGATGTAAAGAGAAGGGGATCCCTATGTGATGAACGGAGAGAATGTTTGGCACGTAGCGACAGAGAGCAGAGAGCTCTGGTATCTTCCATGACTGTAACTATGATATACAAGCGAGGGAGGGTTTTGAACGGAACAGTTGGAGCTTTTTTTTCAAGTGATGTGTTGCCTGACAAGGGCTTAGCTGTTAATTAACTCGCTGATTGTCTCTACTGAACAAACAAACTGCTGGGAGGGAGGGAGGGGGAGGGAGGGAGGGGGGGAGGGAGGGAGGGAGGGGGGGAGGGAGGGAGGAGGAGGAGGAGGGAGAGGGGAAAAAATGGGGCTTCAACGCTACGACATCGCCTGTCAGCTTCCCGCCGCTGTTTCCATGGCAACAGCCCACGCACCGTTCCGAGATCCGTGTTAACATGTGGATGCACAAACACACAAGCCAAAATTAAAGGAAAAGGCCCAACCCCCCTAACTTTCTCTCTCTTTTCCCCTCTCCCCGCTCTTTCTTGTGCGCCCGAGAAGAAAAAAATAAAATAAAGCGGTCGCTGCGTCTACCTGCGCTTGAAAAGGGCGTTTAATCGAGCGAGACGAGATACCCGCGGGTCTGCGGGTGAGTAGAGCCGGTTAGCTGGCATAGGTGAGGTGGTGGCCTGCGTTGTTTTTCCCAGAACCCCCTGTCTCTCCTCACAGTCAGTCCCTACGGCCAGCGGTCGTGTTTCCCGAGTGCTCCGAACGGGAAGCGTCCCGCTGTGCAACATTCCTGCCCCCCGCCCTTCCCTAGTCTGATTCCAGAGTGTTTTTTTAGTCCCTTCCCGTTAGTCTCTCTTCCCGACCAGCTGCAGGTGCGAAGGTCTCACAGCTGGAAAACTCCCCACCCACGCACTAAAAACAGCTGGCTACACACAGACAAAGTGAGTACTTTCTCTCTGTCTCTCGATCACTTTCTCTCCGTATGTCTCTCCTTTTTTCCCTCCCTCTCTTTCTGCCTCTCCTGACTGGCTTCATCCCTCGCTCTCGGGGGCGACCTTTGGCAGCTCTCGGACACACCCCAGTGAGAGAGCGAGGGACAGAGGGGGGTAAGGGGGCGTTTTCAGGCTGCAAGCCACTCCGTGTCAGGAGCTTTGGAGTTTGTGCTGAAAAATGATTCCACGTGCCTTCAACTGATGTAAATAGGCCTCCGGTCCCTTTTGTGTTATAAAAATGATACAATCTTGTTGTCAATCCAAAATACATGTATTAGAGGAGGTCTGCGTAGGTGTGGAATAGGGTGAACCATCTTCCCCCCCAGACTTTTAATCCACTACAAAGAGAGCTGCTCTGTCTCTGTTCTCAGTGTATTGTGTGCTCACACTTCCATCACATGCTCATAATCCCGTGATATTTATGCGATTGAACTTTTTTTGGGCGAGTCAGGTTCACCCGACAAATTAATTTTCAAAATGTATATTCTCTCACTCTCATCTCTAACACCCCTTCTCTCTCTCTCCCCCTTCTCCCTCTCTTTCTACCCTCTCTTTCCCTCTCCCTCTGCCACTCTCTCCTCCCCCTCCCTATCTCTCCCACTCTTTCCTTCCCTCTCTCTCTCTCCCTCCCTCCCTCTCTCTGCCCAGGGAGCATGGCTTCAGTGTAGAACAACTGGCAGATTTCACACAGGCCAGCGGTGGGGCTGAATCTGGCGGTGCTGTGAGGAGATTTGGGTGGGAATGGCTCTCCTCCAGGCTGGCGTGTGTTCCCAGAGGAGGGGCGTGGCGGGGACACAGCGAGAAGCTCCTCTCTGTCATGGGTTTTTATTTGGACGTTTTGATATCCGCTGCAGGGGCCGTGCCTTACCCGAGTCCGTTGACCGCAGCCAACAAGCACTGCCATTCGTAGGACAAGTATAGAGCGAGAGAGTGAAATAAATGGTAGACATTTGGAAGCCGTTCATTTCCTGTTCGTAAGACCCTCTGCTCAGCATTCTGCTAATGTTCTGTTACATTAAGATAACCATTATAGACTGACACACTGCGCAAGCCCTTGCTTCTGTATTGCTAGGCCTACATGTAGAATGAACAAAGTGATTGTTTTTAGACTGGAAATTTTAAATAATGTTACAAACAACATGACTTATTTTTCTTTCTTTTAAAAAAAATGTTCATAAAACACATTTCCCTGTGTGGTGTTCGAAACGCAGGCATCCACGGGTGTTGTTGTAACTTCCCGCTAACCCTAGTTGATTTGCACCCCCCCCCCCCTGCTGTTTTCAGAATATTTTGCTGAGATCTGGAATGGTCACAGAGTTATGTTTCTAGCGCCATTCAAAGGGAAGGCAAACCAGCCAATGAAATGATTCTGGGTACAAGGTCAAGAGTAGTGGTCAGAGAAAGCACACTATGACTAACCGCTAGCAATGCAACAACATGGTTCCAGTCTTCTGAGTGTGATTCCATTAAGAACGCACTTGACAAAGCAATGGAGTTCGTGTCTGTCAACACCACGCGCATAGACTGCAGGTGTAAATGGCTCCACAGGGAAAACTAGGAAGAATTCTGAAAGACAGATGATATGACCAAGGGAATATAGTTGCCTGCTGTAGTTGAACCCTACTATCAAATATCAAGTGCTATATTTATTTAGTACTATTGTTGTTTCAATAAAGCCTTCCAGTAAAAAATTTAAAAAAAACGACAACTGTGTTGGCTAAATATGTGAACTTGAATGCAAAAACATATTTGACAAATTCCAAAGTGAATACTTTTTCGTCTGCCAGATACACAAAAATGGCCTGAATAAACATTGACGATATGACATACAGAAAAGCAGTACTGCGATGGGAATATTCCCAATTTTAGCGCAGGGAAGATTAGGAGAGGTTTCTGAGGGGATTAGCAGGGAGAATTGTGGACAGCAGCTGCGGGAAAAACACTGGCAGGCCACGCCATTGACGGGGTGGGCCAGGCTAGCAGTCCGTTCGGTGACCGTTTTTCTGTGGCTTAATTGTCACCTGCTCGGCATCGTGCCGTCCCGCGCGCTGCTTGAGTGTCTTTCCTTTAAAGGCGCGCTTCACCAATGCGCGCGGACTGCACGGGGGTGTGACTACGGAGTTGGCGGATACGGGAATGGCGTCAGCACCTCGCTGAAGTTGACAGGAGTGATGTCAGCACGAAGCAATATAGATTACCAAGTGAGCTCTTGCGTGTATTAATCCCGCTTTATTTGATTATGCGACTTCGTCCGTCGATGAACTCATCCCTCGAAACCCCGCGTCATCGCCCGTTACGCCCTTCCCACGGATGTCTCAACAAGCAAGGTGAACACTGACATTAGTGTTTTGATAAGAAACCACCGCACGTATAGCCTACCCTACTCGATATAGTTTGTATTACATATCCAACTGGAGGTGAGTGACATCACCTACTGTTAGTTACAAATTCAAGTTTATGTTTTAAAAATAACTTTTTTTAATGCCCCTTTTGGCCCAGTTGTCTGCTGTAGGCTACTCTGACAGCAGCTCAGAACCCTGGGGTTTCAGTACAGCTGCGTGTTTGCCCTCTCTTACCCCAGCCTGGGGGGAGGGGCGCATCTGTACCCCACATCCGCCCGGGGGGCGTCTCGGCGACCTGCAATCTGTTTGCTGTCAGAACGCATATCTACTTCTCCTTCTCATAAACGCATAGCGCCGCTCAAAAAACTTAAGAAACAACCCCTTTTCCGTCACAGTTCGGCACATTTCAGCTGATCCACATCTTCTCAACAGAAGCCCGGCCAGCCCCATGTGTAGCTCAGTGGGAAAAGGTGGTCAAGTCAAAATGCCACAAATTGTTTGGCCAAAATTACGATGGTTTGAGATCAAATTAACTGGTTTCCTTCAGACCCCTTTTTTACCAAACAAACAAGCAAATTATTTAATAGTTGATCTCTTCTCACTTGTGGTAATTTCCTCAAATGTTGAAAATAAATTACACACCAAGAGCATTACATTAGCAGACATTTATGCAGAGTGACTCATAATGTTATAGAACATAAGTGCACAAGAGTCTTATGATTAATAGCACCAGACCTGGCTAACAACATCATGCCCAGACTAGTGAGTGTTTAATATGCAATGCCACTAAAGAACTAGTGAACTATGCTATAGTGTAGTGTACTATAGTGTAGTGTACTATAGTGTAGTGTACTATAGTGTAGTGTGCTATAGTGTAGTGTGCTATAGTGTAGTGTGCTATAGTGTAGTGTGCTATAGTGTAGTGTGCTATAGTGTAGTGTACTATAGTGTAGTGTGCTATAGTGTAGTGTACTATAGTGTAGTGTGCTATAGTGTAGTGTGCTATAGTGTAGTGTGCTATAGTGTAGTGTGCTATAGTGTAGTGTACTATAGTGTAGTGTGCTATAGTGTAGTGTGCTATAGTGTAGTGTGCTATAGTGTAGTGTACTATAGTGTAGTGTGCTATAGTGTAGTGTGCTATAGTGTACTATAGTGTAGTGTGCTATAGTGTAGTGTGCTATAGTGTACTATAGTGTAGTGTACTATAGTGTAGTGTACTATAGTGAATACAAAGCCAATTAAATTGGTTCTTGAATGATTCCAACGCCTGTAATGGAACATTTTGAAATAGTTTACCTGAGCTGTGTCCTAGGGCAGGAAGGCTATCGCAAGGCCGAATCCCAAACTGAGCCCCTGCACTCGTGGACTGTGCACTTGCAGACTTTATTATTATTATTATTATTATTATAATTATTGATGCAGACTCGGGGGGGAGAAGGGTGGGTACAGGGTGTGAAAACTCAGTTTTCACAATGGGACAGCCCCATGCACTCATGGAGTTGGCGAGAACGTGCCTTTGAGTCCACAAGTCCAGAGAATGGGATTCTGCCCAAATTCAGGACGTCAATTTCACTGCTCTGGTACCCAAAAGTTCACATGCCACCAAAAAATGTAGGCGTGGAGTGATGAGGGAGATTTTCTACACAGTATGAAGTGTTTGTATAAGTTATGTTAACATTATGTTACATTTATTTGGCAGAAGCCTTTATTCAAAGCGATGTACAATAAGTGCATACGGAAGGAGCGGCAGTGTAGTATAATGGTTAAGGAGCTGGACTTGTAACCGAAAGGTTGCAGGTTCGATTCCCAGGTAGGACACTGCCGTTGTACCCTTGAGCAAAGTACTTAACCTGAATTGCTTCAGTATATATCCAGCTGTATGAATGGATAAATGTAATAAGAAGTTGTGTAAGTCGCTCTGGATAAGAGCGTCTGCTAAATGCCTATAATGTAATGGAAGGTAATTGAAGCAACATTTCTATCATCACGTAGCAGTACAATACATGAACATTGAGTGTAGTACACACAGTAAGCAATGGCTAAGTCTTAAGGCTAAGTAAGACATGATAAACTACAACATCACAAAACAAGATACTAGTGTTACATGAGTGTTAAATAATTAAGGTATATACAAGCAAAAAACAAGAAGCAAGTGCTATATGAAAATGGTACTAGATTGGTGGGTAAATGTGTTGACCTAAACGATTGATAAATCAAGCGCGACAAAAATGTTCAGTGAGCACGGGCGAGTTTCTCCTCCTACTTAGACTGGATATCATAGTCCCTCTCCCCTTTGTCTGATTGGCTGGCGTGCTTTCCGCTTCGTCTGATTGGCTGGCGTGCTCTCTGCTTCGTCTGATTGGCTGGAGTGCTTTCCCCTTCGTCTGATTGGCTGGCGTGCTTTCCCCTTCCTCTGATTGGCTGGCGTGCACTCCCCTTCGTCTGATTGGCTGGCGTGCTAACTCTCAGAGTGCTTGCTGGCGATTGTAAAAATATTTCCAACTTTTCAACCTATGGCCTTTACCTGGAGATGTGGGCTCAGCAGCTCAGAAACCATGTATGGCCAGGCCTCTTCGCCTCTTCGCCCTCTTTCCATTGAAAATGAATGACTTAAGAGGAGCAGGATTTGTATCTCTGAGGAGGGTGAAACCCCAGTAGCATAAATCACAGGGTTTCAATTTATTTCAGATTGCAGTAGATATTATTGCAGACACCACACACAGAAGGCCAGCTTTTTTTTTATCTGGTAAAGTTTCTCTGCCCCCCCCCCCCCAAAAAAAATGTATGCTTTTCTTTGGGTTTATTTTAAAAATGTGAGCCTCATTTGAAATTTTATCAGACCTTTGGTAATGGGGAATAATCCTTATAAACTTGTCAGCCACACCCCTAAATGTTCGCCATGCCTCAAAATCTATATTTTAATACTTTCCTCTGGTTATTCAATAATGCCCTCTGCCCTAGAGTACAATTCACAAAGACTTTATACTTCTTGGACATGCATTGCCTATAATGAACTATTTGCCATGCATACCAACAGCAGGCCTACATATCATACACGGTGTTGTGGGCACGTCCCCAAAAGTTCACCAGGCTGAGTTTGCTGCACGACATCTTGCAGGAACCTGGAACTTATTGTGCTTCATGTGCTTATGGAAAGTGATGGGCCTTTCATTGCAAAGGAATTGGTGGCACTTCGGCCTCTGGTGTGATGGACACGGCCACTCAATCATATTCTCCGTAATGCACTTTACCTGCTTTATGGAAACTCTGTCCCATTGCTCCTGTTACTTTTACACTGAAAGTGACATGCTGGGTGCGTCCCAATACTCAAAAAATGCATCCTCCTTTCCTCCACTACCTCCTCCTCTCCTCCGTGCCCCGGAAACCGATCTTTGTGTTTTAATCTAATACTGCTGATTACATATTAACTACACATTAATGGTTACATATTAATTAATATATCAACGCAAACCGCAATGGCAGGTACATTGCATACTGTACATGCAAACACTTGTACTTGAATTGTAGGCTACAGGCTGTTTTTCATGCTTCCGGGTAGGAGATGAGTGGAGGATCCGAGTGGAGGAAAGGAGGTTTGGTGGCTTTCCATAAGTCACAGCAAACATGTTGGGTCACCTGACTGGGTGGCGACTGTGCGTATGACAAATAGGCTACATGCTGTTTTAATTTTAAATTAATACTTGATCTGCTGCTCATAATGACCTTTAAATTTTGTGAAGAGGGTACAAAATGCCGCCTTTTTGGGATACTTCACATCAAACGAGCCTGGTCACGTGGGGTAGCGGGCATGTTGAGTGTGGCCAATATACACTAATGGGACGTGAAAGCTGTTTCTTTCTTGGTTTCTTGAGTGTTGCTTGCATAAACTCTAAACATGGCGACCACATAATGTATGGTAATCTTTTCCAATCTGCAAGTCAGACGTGCTTACTGTAGTTGGAAGTTTTTGAGCTGTTTTTGTTGCACAGGGCTCAGGAGCCTTCGAGGCTCCCTGCAGCCTTTGGTTATAATTGGAGCTTGAAGTTAATTTGAAATTTTCTGGAAATCTTTCTGTGGAATTTTGAAATTGATAACCCAGAAAAGCAGTTAGTTGGGCAAATCGTACCCACTCTCTGAGTCTTCAAATGTATAGAACGGATACATTTATAAATCTATGATATGCCCAAACTGTGACGACCCTCCCCGCCCTGTCTGTTTGGTTGGGTGTGGCTGCCTCCTTGGCAGGTGCTGGTGGGCGTGGCAGAGGGTCATCAGCAGAGTGAAGACACCTGGGGTTCGTCAGCGACACTGGAATCACATGGGCCTTGTGTGCCAGGGGTTTAATAAAAACCTAAGCTCAGTTGCTGTTTCCCTCTCTTCTCTCTGAGCTACGCCTTTGGTTTTTGATTGCTGGTTTGTCTTTGTTTTACAGCACTATACAACATTGCATTCACTCTCTTCCACTCACTTAAGCTACTGACTCATACTGATGTCACATACCATTGCTAATGTAAGTTTCTTTCTTATGTTACCAACTTTTAATGAATAAACTATTTGCTAATTAAGCTTGATTGGTGTGCGTCTCCCTCTTTATCACGGCCGTGCAGCCCGGTTTGTGACAAGTTGGGGGCTCGTCCATTTAAATTTGATTGGTTTAAGTTTGATTTCTTTGAGGTCGTGGTTTGGTTCTCTTATTGATGTAGGGTCTTAGTGCATGGGGTTTGGCTGAGGTGTAGGTTAATTGTTACCTTCAGCATATCCTGTGTTTGGGAGACGCATTTTGAATAGGTTGATTTGGTTGTTTAGTTGGTTGCTGTTTTAGTTAAGGGAGTTTGGTCCTGCAGTCAGTGTGTGATTATTCGTGATTGGGCAGGTGTGAGCCATCAGCAGTGATTGTGTGGTCAATTGGTGTAGTAATTTTTGCTTTTGTGGAATTTCCCTGGGTAGGTTTAGCAACGTTGTCCATTTGGGCTCGGGGTTTGTTTTTTTTGTGTGGTGTGCGGTCAGAGCAGTGGTCTCGGGTACACGTCCAGAGCTGTTGGGTGAGTAACCAGCTTGCTGGGGGCTTAACCCAGCTACTGGTTTAAGTGTTTAAAAGCGCCCACCGCTAATCTGCACGAAGACTAGGGTCAGTGAGATAGATTAGATTGGGATAGGTAGTTTAGGTAGAGGGGAATTTCCATATTAAATTTGGGGACACTATTATTGTCTTTTGTCCACTAGTTGACCGGGGCAACACTGTCTGGTGGTTCTGTTCTGCTGTGTTTTTCTTTTCTTCTCTGGTCTGCTGGTCCTTTAGAGTAAAATATTATGGCAGGGATAGATGAGTTTGTTAGTGCGCCATGTGAAGGTTTTCTTCAACGTTGCACTAAAGATCAGCTTCTGAAGATTGCAAATGAGTTTGAAATTGATCTAAGTGGTCTTAGTGATAAGCGTAAAGAAAACGTAAAGGGTGTGGTGAAACTGCAGTTGGTTGAGAAAGGGGTGCTGGGTGCTAAGCAGGAGGGACCTGGTCAGTCATTAGCAGCGCAGTTATATTCAGTCCCGTCAGGAACCTTAACGTTTGAACAGCATAAAGAATTGCTTTTACTGCAGTTGTCATGAAAGCGAGAAACAGAAGTTAGAACTGGAAAGGCAAAGGCTGGAGATGGATAAGCAAGTGGCAATTGAGCGGTTGCGTCGTGAGACAGAGCAGGCAAAGATAGCATTACAAACAGCTAGACTGGGGTTAGTTAAAGATGGTATGATTTCTGGGGAGGTTTTGAGGGGGTTAGAAATTTCCTCTTTTTCGTCGGGATCTCCAGATGTTGCGAGTAATTTGCGTCTTTTGCCTAAGTTTAATGAGAAGGACCCGGATGTGTTTTTCTCTGAGCGGATTGCGCAAGCAAGAAATTGGTCAGATTCTGAACGAACTTTGCTATTGCAATCCGTCTTGTTAGGAAAAGCACAGGAGGCGTATGCGTCTTTAAGTGATGATGACTTAACTTATAAATCAGTCAAGGAGGCTGTACTGAAGGCATACGAGTTAGTCCCAGAAGCGTATCGCCAGCGTTTTAGGATGTGGGAAAAAAGGGTTGACCAGTCTAATATGGATTTTGCGAGGGAGCTTACTAATCATTTTAATCGTTGGTGTATGGCCTCGGAGGTTGGGGATTTTGAGAGTTTGTGTGATTTAGTCATCTTGGAGCAGTTTAAAAACTCTCTGCCCAGTCGGGTTGCCACATATCTTGCGGAGCGTAGGGTTATGACTGCCATTGACGCTGCGGGTTTAGCTGATGAGTATGTACTAATTCATAAAAGCCGGCCTGGTGAGCCTGTGCGGGAGTTTGGTGCGCGCAAAAATGGTGGGGGTAGGTCGCCTGTTCGCTTTGGGAGTTTTTCAGGTAAGGGGTCCTGGGGAACGCCTGAAAGGGGAGAGGATGTGTGCAATTATTGCCGTGAGGCAGGCCACTGGAAGTCAGACTGCCCAATGCTTAAGGGTAGGAAGCAGCAAGTGGGAGGTGGGCGTGTAAAATCTACTGCACTGGCTGCAAGCGTTCTGGGTCTGGATGTGGAAGTGTGGCAAAGTGGGCAGGCAGGATCTGGTGTGGTTGATGGCCCCAGTGAGTCCTATCTGCCTTTTGTCTCAGGAGGGTTTGTAGCACAGGCTGGTAGTGACATTAAGGTGCCAGTTAAGATTTTGAGGGATACGGGTGCGGACAACTCATATATTCAGGAGTCCATTTTGCCGTTTTCCGAGAGAACTGATACGGGGGATAAAATCCTTATGCGAGGAATGGGGTTGATGGTGTTTCCTGTCCCAGTGCATAGGATAAACTTAGATTGTGATCTGGTGCAGGGTGAGGTGCCTATTGGTGTGAGGCCAGCGTTACCGGTGGAAGGGGTTGATGTTATTTTGGGTAACGACTTGGCTGGTAGTCGGGTATGGGCGAATGGGTCACCACCTCCAGTGGTTACTCTGTCTCCTTCAGGCTCAGAACAGTCTGATGAAATTGCTATACGCTTTCCCGGGGTCTTTCCTGCATGTGCGGTTACTCGCGCTATGAGTCGGGCTAAGTCTAATGTGGCAGATGGAGAGGGAGAGAATACTTTGCCATGTTTACCTGATTTTCCTTTGTCGGTGTCTCACAGTGATCTGCAGAGTGAACAAGGAGCTGACTCATCCTTGGAGGGACTGTTTAGGTCTGTGCTGCCAGCCGGTGAGGTGAAGAATGTTGCCAGTTGCTACCTTCTTCAGGATGGTATTTTGGTGAGGAAGTGGGTGCCCCATGGTGAGGATTTTGTCGGGGATCCCATTTTCCAAGCTGTAATTCCATCCAAGTTTCGTAGTCATGTGTTAAGGCTTGCTCATGATGGGTCGGGGCACTTGGGTGTACGCAAAACCTATGATAGGGTTTTGCGCCATTTTTTCTGGCCGCGACTGAAAAAGGACGTTTCTCTGCACATTAAAAACTGTAGTACTTGTCAGCTAACTGGTAAGCCGAATCAAATCATTAAACCAGCTCCTTTGCAGCCGATTCCAGCTATCAGCCAGCCATTTGAATATCTAATTATTGATTGTGTGGGTCCACTGCCCCGTGCGAGGACTGGTAGCCAGTATTTGTTAACGGTCATGTGTCAGAGTACCAGGTACCCAGCAGTTTATCCTTTGCGCGCAATAACCGCAAGGTCTGTGGTTAAGGCCCTGACGCAATTTATATCTGTGTTTGGCATCCCCAGATTCATCCAGAGTGACCAGGGTTCTAATTTTTCTTCCCACCTAATGGCCCAAGTGTTAAAATTGCTAGGTATTAGACATAACCAGTCATCAGCTTATCACGCGCAGAGTCAAGGCGCTTTGGAGCGTTTTCACCAAACGCTCAAGTCTCTTTTGCGTTCATATTGCACTGAGCTGGATGGGGACTGGGAAGAGGGCCTGCCATGGTTGCTTTTAGCTGCACGAGAGGTAGTGCAAGAAAGCACCGGGTTTAGCCCAAATGACCTAGTGTTTGGTCATACTGCCCGTGGTCCACTGTCGGTGTTTAAGGATGGGTGGAGGGAGTCGGACCCGCCCACCAACCTTATTGACTATGTGAATGGGTTTAGGCGTCGGCTATATGCTGCAGGAGAGTTGGCAAAACAAATGTTGGCTGCATCACAGGCTAAAATGAAAAAGAGGTATGATCGCCAGTCTGCGGTGCGTGAATTTAGTACTGGTGATCAAGTTTTGGCTTTATGTCCATTGGTGAGTTCACCCTTTCAAGCCAAGTTCTCTGGGCCTTTTACAGTGGTTAAATGCATTTCGGATCAGAATTATTTGATTTCAACTTCTGGTCGTAGGAAGCCTGTGACACTTATGTAAATTTGCTTAAACCCTACTATGTTCAATCTTCCAGTGTCTCTGGCGCTGTCGAGCAGGGATTAACGGGGTTGAGTCCAGCCTTGGTGGCTGGTACAGTGGGGGTGTTTTCGGGTGAATGTATGGACGATGCTGTTCTTGAGCCTGATGAGGGGTTGTTGTCCGGTCGGCTGAAAGATTCAGAGACCCTCAAGGATTTAAAAGGGTTGTTCTACCATTTGCCTGAAGCACAGGCTGGGGAATTTGAAGAACTTATTTTAAAGTATTCAGGTTTGTTTGGTGACGTGCCCTCCCGCACTGATTGGGCTGAGCACAATATTGATGTGGGTGATGCACAGCCTATCCGTCAGCATTTTTATAGCGTTTCTCCTGAGAAGCGTAAATATTTAGATGCTGAGGTAGAGTATATGGTTGCGAATGAGATGGCGGTGCCTTCTTCATCCAGCTGGGCTTCTCCATGTTTATTAGTGCCAAAAAGTGACAAGACACTCAGATTCTGCTCAGATTTTCGAAAGGTCAACAAGGTGACGAAGCCAGACTCTTTTCCGTTGCCTCGTATGGAGGACTGCATAGACCAGGTTGGTGCCGCCAAGTATGTCAGCAAATTTGATCTGCTGAAGGGTTACTGGCAGGTGCCCTTGTCTAAAAGAGCACAGGAAGTGGCAGCTTTTATTACTTCATCTGGGCTGTATTCCTATGAAGTGATGCCGTTTGGGTTAAGGAATGCGCCAGCCACTTTTCAACGCCTGATGAATCGCGTGGTGGCTGGGCTGGTCGGCTGTGCGGTTTATCTAGACGATTTAGTGGTTTAGTGATTCGTGGTTTTCTCACATGCAGCGGGTTAGAGCGCTGTTTGACCGGTTGGCCGAGGCAAACCTTACAATAAATCTAGCAAAGTGAGTTTGCTCGTGCAACTGTGACTTACCTGGGTCGGGTGGTCGGACAGGGGCGGGTGGCTCCTGTGTATGCTAAAGTGATGGCCATTGAGCAGTTTCCGCGGCCTGCCACCAAAAAGGAGCTCATGAGGTTTCTTGGGATGGTGGGATATTACCGCTGTTTCTGTAAGAATTTCTCCACTGTTGTGGCACCACTTACTGACTTGTTGAAGGCCAGGGTTCAGTTTGTGTGGTCAACCAAGTGCCAGGAAGCTTTTAGTAATGTGAAATCTCTTGTGTTCCGCACCCGTGCTGGCTGCACCCTGTTTTGACCATTCTTTTGTTTTACAGGTGGATGCGAGCCATGTAGGAGCGGGAGCGGTGTTGATGCAGGCAGATGAGCAGGGAGTTAACAGAGCAGTTAGTTTTTTTTTCTAAAAAATTTAATAGACATCAGCTAAACTACTCTGTGATTGAGAAGGAGGCCCTTGCTTTGATCTGGGCCCCTGCAGCATTTTGCAGTCTATGTAGGGTCTGGGGTGACACCAGTGGTAGTCTATACAGACCACAACCCACTGACCTTCCTGCACACCCTGCGATGCCCTAACCAGAGGCTGATTAGGTGGTCACTGTTCCTGCAGTCCTATGATCTGGATATCCGATACATTAAAGGCCGTGATAATGTGGTTGCAGATGCGCTGTCACGGGCTCCAGTTTTGGAATAATGACTGGAAGGTTACTTATCTCCTGTTTTTAATATTTAAGTTGTGATATTTTGTTTATTGTGTAATTTTTTTGTTTTTTTGTTAGTAATTTTGTTGTGGTGACTGAGATCCTGTGGGACCCCTGTCTTATGGGGGGGGGTGTGACGACCCTCCCCGCCCTGTCTGTTTGGTTGGGTGTGGCTGCCTCCTTGGCAGGTGCTGGTGGGCGTGGCAGAGGGTCATCAGCAGAGTGAAGACACCTGGGGCTCGTCAGCAACACTGGAATCACATGGGCCTTGTGTGCCAGGGGTTTAATAAAAACCTAAGCTCAGTTGTTGTTCCCTCTCTCCTCTCTGAGCTACGCCTTTGGTTTTTGATTGCTGGTTTGTCTTTGTTTTACAGCACTATACAACATTGCATTCCCTCTCTTCCACTCATCCACTCACTTAAGCTACTGACTCATACTGATGTCACATACCATTGCTAATGTAAGTTTCTTATGTTACCAACTTTTTAATGAATAAACTATTTGCTAATTAAGCTTGATTGGTGTGCGTCTCCCTCTTTGTCACGGCCGTGCGGCCCGGTTTGTGACAAGTGGGGGCTCGTCCGGGAAACGGTGGTAAATTAAGTTCCTTGCACAGGGTGTCCAGCTGTTTGCGACACATCGCTATGCTGTTAACCAACAGGCTCCTGCGGCTCTCCTCCTCTGCAATCATCTTGTCCAGCAGACCTTTTATGACTCGTTACAACATCCCTCCTCTCCAGTTGCTGGTACTCTGGGACTCCCATTTCCTCCCAAATGTCGTTCAGATGGCACAGTGCTTTGTTCAGACATGATACCAGATTAGCTGCAGCAACCACAACACCACCCTCGGTCCTCATTTCTCTGCTCATTGTGCAATTCCTCTAGATATTCTTTGATGGTTATGAGTGGCGTGTTTTCTCCAATTCCGTTTACTGTAAAAAAATAAGCGAACTTTTCAGTCCTTTGTGTAGATTCACTTCTCATTGGCTATGACAGGCTAAATACATGCTCCTAGGTCTGTTTTTCTTGCAGTAACACCCCACCGTGTGTGTTTCTGAAAAGTCGATTCGACTGCGTTGTGTTTTTCCGTAAGGGAGCCATAAATGCAGATGTGCTCTTGTTTATTTGCCCAGCTCTGAGCACTGTAATGTTAGCGGTTAGCGACAGGTCAGACCTAATTGGGGCAGTTGATAAAATGTGTCGTCGGCTTTGTGGCGATATGGCAACTGCAGCTCCGTCACGCGGCCGCGATTGGCCGAGCGCGGCGGTAAATATTGGCGCTGGAACTCTGTTTGCTCGGCACGGCTTCTGTGCCGTTAGCGGACTCACCGTCTCGCAGAGCTGGAGTCGTGTCTGCGTGCAGACAATAAAAAATAAATGCGAAGATATAAAAAATACATGTTGGTACATGCACTATGTGTGAGTGTGTGAGATATACAGATATATCCTTTTTGAAATGGCTGTATCCGCTAGTCCTGTACGACATGCATAAAGATGCCTTAAGACGACTCTGTGGGACCAAGACGGGAACACACAAAAGGTTCACCAGCTGGTCAATGGAATGTGCATAATGATTACGATAATGATAATAATACCTGATTTATATAATGTCTTTTCAGATACCAAACAGTTTACACATCAGATCAAACATCAGTATTTACAAAAACAGCTGGGACAAGAGAGCACAACACGCATCAAGAGGAGGCATCAACAGTAATCTATTAAACATATTTAAAAACAAAACATATTTTACACTCCAAAACATAATAAACATAAAACCATAATAATAATAAACTCTACTTCTGTACTTAGGTCATGGGTACAAAAACTATTTTGCAATAACACAATAATGAAACGACATGCACAATAAAACAATACACAAACAAGACAGAGCAATAAAAACCAGGACATGTTATATAAAATGTATAAAACAAGACAGAAAATGTAAAAGAGTGGTTCAATAAATAAGGAAATATTAAATGAGACACTTTTCCAAAAGATCTAGCAAGCATCTTTACAAGGAGCAAAAGCTGCTTAGAGGACAGTTGTAAAAGCTAAAATGCAGTGCCGTGTACAGACAGAAATATTAACTACAGTAGTTATAGTTCATGCAAATGATACTCATATAAAGAATGGTGTAAAAAAATCAAGTTGAACGACCATATGCTAGTTTAATGGAATTAGTCTAACTTGGATTTTATTTTATTTTTTTAACTGGAAGTGAATCAGCCTATATATTTTGAAGAAGAGCATTCCCAAGTGTAGGTGCAGTAAGGAAGAAGTCTTGTTTGGAATTTGGAAGTCAGTGTTCAAGAACTCCGTTGCTTTCAATTGTCAGTAGTGATTGTTACATCAGCGTTAGAATGTTCAGTTAACATTCTAATCATATGCTAAAATGGTTACGTGTCTCGTAGGTTGGTAACAGGAAGCCAATGTGGCCTATAGAAAAGGAGGATGGGTGTAATGTGTGTCTGGGTTCTGTTGTGGGCAGAAAACGTATACACACAGCGTGGCTTGTTGGCTAAGACCCCACAGATATGCACTGCAGTAGTTGAGGCTTGTGGAGATAAAATACATTTTCTGGGGATCCAGAATTACAAAATGATAGAGCTGGCCTGAGCAATGTTTCTGAATGCTTAATATATTATTTTAAAATATATACATTTGCAGTAACTTAAAGTGGGTATAGTTTTGCTTGTATTTTGTGTAGTGTTGCAATGTCTTTTCTGGTCTTGATAATGTCTTTTAATTTAATATATTTCACTGTATTCCACTTCTGCAAGGGAACTGAATTCATGGGTGCTGCATCGCTGAATTCATGCTCGTGACCGTGGGCTGCCGTAAGATCATATCGGATCATGTCATTATCCAGTCAAACATTACATTGAGGATTATCATGTTTCCCACCTCCATTACAACTCCCAAACAGGCAAAAAAAGAGAAGAGAGAGATGTGCTCTAATCTTTTAAAGATTATATTATAAAAGTGAACTTTAATTACAATGCTAACGTTTCAGCAGCACGGCATCGCAATTGTGTTGACAATGGGGAAATCGGTAATTGTTTTTACTGGACGGCAGCCGTAGTGAAGGCACAAAATCAGCGGCACTGAGCGGAGCAGCGGCAGAACGACAGCGTATGAAACGATCGCGATAAGCGTGGCAGTGGGGTGAACACGGAGAGCAAGGACTCGGTCGATTCTCCGTACATGCGGATTCTGTACGGATAACAATTACGGCCCCGGTTAGAGTCTGTCTGCGTCTCACACCGTGCCTCTACCTGACTCTGTTTGTCTTTGTTCCCGACTCTAATTTATTGATGTAAAAATGGGACTAAAATGTTACTGCAAATGTCATTTGATGACAACAAATGTGTGAGAGCTATCTTTCATCGTGCACCTTTTTCCCCCCATTAATTTCAGTGGCAGCTAATTTTGTTTTAGAAAGGAGTCAAATTAATTGCTGAGAGTAATGGACAGGCACAGGTGCTTGGTGTACTTAAATTAAACAGTGTCCTTAGTTTATAAATGACATCATTCATTAATGTGCATCAGTGTCAATGCATCTTACTGATGGGTGCTACAGTTATCCGTGCAGGAACAAGGTCTATAGTGGGAAAAGTACCCCTGCAGCATGAACAAGGTCTATAGTGGGAAAAGTACCCCTGCAGCATGAACAAGGTCTATAGTGGGGAAAGTACCCCTGCAGCATGAACAAGGTCTATAGTGGGAAAAGTACCCCTGCAGCATGAACAAGGTCTATAGTGGGAAAAGTACCCCTGCAGCATGAACAAGGTCTATAGTGGGAAAAGTACCCCTGCAGCATGAACAAGGTCTATAGTGGGAAAAGCACCCCTACAGCATGAACAAGGTCTATAGGGGGAAAAGTACCCCTGCAGCATGAACAAGGTCTATAGTGGGGAAAGTACCCCTGCAGCATGAACAAGGTCTATAGTGGGGAAAGTACCCCTGCAGCATGAACAAGGTCTATAGTGGGAAAAGTACCCCTGCAGCATGAACAAGGTCTATAGTGGGAAAAGTACCCCTGCAGCATGAACAAGGCCTATAGTGGGGAAAGTACCCCTGCAGCATGAACAAGGTCTATAGTGGGAAAAGTACCCCTGCAGCATGAACAAGGTCTATAGTGGGGAAAGTACCCCTGCAGCATGAACAAGGCCTATAGTGGGGAAAGTACCCCTGCAGCATGAACAAGGTCTATAGTGGGAAAAGTACCCCTGCAGCATGAACAAGGTCTATAGTGGGAAAAGTACCCCTGCAGCATGAACAAGGTCTATAGTGGGAAAAGTACCCCTGCAGCATGAACAAGGTCTATAGTGGGAAAAGTACCCCTGCAGCATGAACAAGGCCTATAGTGGGAAAAGTACCCCTGCAGCATGAACAAGGTCTATAGTGGGAAAAGTACCCCTGCAGCATGAACAAGGTCTATAGTGGGAAAAGTACCCCTGCAGCATGAACAAGGTCTATAGTGGGAAAAGTACCCCTGCAGCATGAACAAGGTCTATAGTGGGAAAAGTACCCCTGCAGCATGAACAAGGTCTATAGTGGGAAAAGTACCCCTGCAGCATGAACAAGGTCTATAGTGGGAAAAGTACCCCTGCAGCATGAACAAGGTCTATAGTGGGAAAAGTACCCCTGCAGCATGAACAAGGTCTATAGTGGGGAAAGTACCCCTGCAGCATGAACAAGGTCTATAGTGGGAAAAGTACCCCTGCAGCATGAACAAGGTCTATAGTGGGAAAAGCACCCCTGCAGCATGAACAAGGTCTATAGTGGGGAAAGTACCCCTGCAGCATGAACAAGGTCTATAGTGGGAAAAGTACCCCTGCAGCATGAACAAGGCCTATAGTGGGGAAAGTACCCCTGCAGCATGAACAAGGCCTATAGTGGGAAAAGTACCCCTGCAGCAGGACACTGGAGTTATTTTGGAGTGAGATGACTGTGTGTGTGTGTTTTTGTGTATGTGTGTTTGTGCTTGCATGTGTGTCTATGCATGCATGTGTGTGTGTGTGTTCATGCATGTGTGTCTGTGCTTGTGTGTGCGCCCATGCGAGTGTGTGTGTGTGTCTATGCATGCATGCAGGCATGTGTGTCTATGCGTGTGTGTGTGTTTGTGTGTGCGCCCGTGTATGTGTGTTTGTTCGTGCACGTG
>CM040397.1:7349776-7514776 GCA_022702515.1 Ilyophis sp. 1 JC-2022
AGAGAGAGAGAGAGAGGTAAATAATAAAGAGTTAGGCATGGGAAGAAAAGTGAGTCAGGCAGTAGGAAGTGGGAGACAAAAAAGAACGACTGAAAAAGAGAGCGAGAGAGAGAGAAAAAAGAAGGAGACGTGCTTATATGGGCAGATGGTGGAGTCCAAGTGTCATTGGCCTCTAAACCCTTACCAGATGGAGACATGCAAGGAAATAACTAATAGAGCGGGGGTCAACAGTCGAATTGCTTACAACTGCACTTCACTAATCAGCCCAAAGAACAACAACAGCAACACTATTCTGTGTGCTGTAAACTTCCCACGGCCACGTGCCGTGTGAGTATAATTAATCAAACAGAGTGACGGTTTAAAATATTTTAGGTTTATTTTAGGGGGGGGGGGGCGGCTCCTGGGTGCTGTATCTATCTGAGTCATTCTGTCTTAAAACATTGCCCCCCCCCCCCCGGGTGATGGCTGTGGCTGAGTGTCCCGTAGGGAGGATTTTTGTATTTCCCCCACCTCATCGCCAAATGGCAGCTCCTCTGGATGACCAGGGCATCGGTCACTGCAAAACGCAGTCAACAGTGGAGACGCGGCAGCTGGATTTGGGGGACGAGTTGCGAGTTGCTCGTGTGGAGGCCCTTCTGAACGTGACAAGCATGTCATCTTACTTCCCCCAAATGTATGAATGGGAAAATAATACAACAAATTGTTTTGATGCAAAGAATGTCATTTCTAAACACAAGAACTGGAGGTCTGGGACAACATGTCAGTCCTGGCAGCGAAAGATCACTTGTGATAGGCTGCCTACTAAACGAAGGCATAACTGATTGGTTAAATCACTCTGCTATGTACTGTATGTATATAAGCAAAATTGTCCCCAAAAGACCAAGACCAACTCCTCCTCTAGTAGGCAGTGTAAGAATTTATGTAACATCCGCCGTTTCCCTCCAGTCCACCTCTCTTTCTTTCCTTTGCATTCCCATTCCTTGTGTTTCATGTCACGTTTTTAAGTTTACCGTGTTCGTCTTTGTTCCGTGTATTCGTGTGCAGGCTGTTACGTTCTCCGTAGCGGGAGGGGTAAGGACCCAGACGCAGACCACAGGATTAGGCAAAAGGAGTTCTTTATTCCGTTCAGGGGTCAAGCCAGGAGATCAGAGGTAGGTAGGTACAAAACAAACGATAGGCGATAGGGCAATGAGGGACAATCCAGAGAGTCGAAAACCAGGGAATCAGAGTTCAGGCAGTACAAAGGGATCAGGCAGGAGAATGGTCGATATACAAACGAGGTCAAAAACGAACAGGCAGACTGGACAGATAAGGGCAAGGCAAAAGAATAGTAGTTCAAACAGGTGTCGCGGAATAATTCTACAGATCTCAGGCTTTCGAAAATAGTAGGCACTGGAAAAGGTAATCACAACAATCCGACACAGACTGGGAGTAACAAAGGGCTTAAATGCACAAGTAACTAATGACACAAGAGGAATCAGGTGTGTGAGGGGCGGGGTTCCAAACGAGAGACAATGAAATACATCTGGGAAACAATTAAACAACCACAGAGACAACTAGGGAAAACGCGGACTGGATTCCAAACATACACAATGACAGATGACCTGGAGTTTCAGGAAATCGTGCATAGAGTAAGATGACAGGAAGAAGAGATCAGATGCAGCTGAGAATGATTAGCAAGGACAGAACAGCATGAAAATGTGCGCTCTAATATGTTAGTGAGATTAGTAACTATACACACCCCTGCCGTTAGTATGATTAGTAAGTATATACAAATTAGTTTGTTAATGGAGTTAGTAGATCTTATCTATCATTAGTATGTTAGTGGTAATTAGTAAATCTAAGTGCACAGAGATAGGTGTGAAGCAAGAGGGAACCCGAACACCAATGAGATCACCGGAATGGTACAGAGACGTAAACGGGGAGTGACAGATCAGGTGTAAACAAGTAGACACGGGACAACTAGGCAAAACCGGAAAATAAACAAGTCAGGTGAAAACTAAGAATAAACAATACATACAAAATAAAGATACAAATAACCAGTAGAACACAGATCCTTACACAGGCTGGGCGTGATCCTCATTAGTTTCCTGTTTCGCCCCTTGATTTGCCAGCCTATCATGTCTTCTACTCGCTCACATTCCTCACTCCAATTCAATTAGTTCTTTCACCTGTTCCCCTGCACTGTTTAGTTTCTCTTCTCACACCTTTTCGTTGCCAGTTTGTTTTCTCTGCCCCGTTTGAGATCTCTCCCGGCCTTTCTGATTATTATTCCTGTTGTTCTCGTAACCTGTTTTGTTCTGTTTCTTTATTCAGCCCGTCTAGCCTGCCCCTACCAGTCCTGACTCCGCTCCAGCCCCGCTTTAGTTCGCCAACCCCGTATCCAGCCTTCCTCTCTTTAATCGCCCTTTGCCTGCATTTCTTTGCCTTGCGTTAAATAAATATTCTCCCTAGTGGAGTGCTTGCATCGAGTTCTGTCTCAGAGTTTTGCATTTGGGTCCAGTTCTGTACACTGCCATAACAATTTAGTTACTTTCAGGATAAAAAAAATGAATGTAGGCTTTTTTCTCAAGAGGACAGGCTTAATATCATAATTCGTATTTTCTAATCTATAATATAGACTAACTATAAAAATGACTATGTCCATTGCACATGGTCTTTAAAATGGCTACCAGTTGCAGCTGTAGTTTACTAGTTCCATAAGTTGTAAACGCAGTCAGAAACAAATGACCTGACATTACATGTAAAAAGTTATCGGCACGTTCCAAATAATGGTGTCATGTTGGAAAGGTTGAGTATTTTCTAATGCACGTATTCCAGTGTCTATTGCACTCTCCACGATGGGTGGTTGCATTTGACCAAGCCTTTTATTCAAAATCCAAAACGAGCAAATGTCATTGACACTGAAATTTTTTCGCAAACCTTTTTCAGAAGGCAGGTGTGGTGCAAGAGACCTGAGGTTTTTCCCAGTGCTAATCTTTATCAGTTTACCACAGCTTCCCCGTTATTTGTGCGTGTTAAGACTACTAACTACTATTAATAATGATATATAACAATAATCACAATAATCATCATTATAAATAGACAAAATATAAGCCCAAATGCTAATTTTCTTGCCAGTTTGTTTTCTCTGCCCCGTTTGAGATCTCTCCCGGCCTAATGATGTGATTGCTGTAAAAAGTTACAATAAGAATCGCTGTCGGATTAGCATTCTCTTTTTCGGATCATAACGGCAAGACGGTGAGGACAAGGCACGAAATTAGCTCCATTTTCTTGATACAACATGAATAATAATAATTGCGTTATTACATTTATTATTGCCGCTCTTTTTCTTGTTGTTTCTTAACTTCTCTCACATTTTTACAGACCGAGTTTATAAACCAGAAGTGTGACGCTCTTACATTCGCAAACGTGGTTCTGCGAAAGACGGCGCCAGAGCCTGTTTATCTTTTCCCTCTAATGGCAGTGCTGTTAGTGGCTAGGGCCGCACGTTGCTATGCCACAATGGAGTGCCTGGGCAAAGCGCACGGATTAATAGAGCTATGCATGCTTGTAGAGGAGAATATAAAGGCCTTGGCTGACGTTTTGAGGGGCTTTGGATGTCGAGATGATCAAGAGTGATCGCGAGCCGGCACACCGTTGAGCACTTACAGGAAGTCCTGAATAACTCATGATGACTCGTGTCTTTGAAGCACAGTTAGATTTTTTGGATGTGGGGTTGGGTATGAGGTGAGGGTGGGAGGTGTACTGGCTTTAAAATATATGTATATGATGTTTATTAGATCTCGTTTCCATCAGATGTAACAGCCCCGTGTCCCCTCTAGATAATAATCTTATGTCCATAAACGAGAATGTGTCCTCGCGTCCCTTTGTTGTCTCCGTACGTTCCACGTGCTATGCATATTGTTGTACCCCTGACCCCAGAAACACATAATGTGCCAATTAATTCTTACCCCCCTCCATGTATGCTTCTAGAGTATCGTGTCTATACTGTACTGTTTCTCCGGAGCCAATCACTGCGCAGCATCGCCGAGTGAAATGCGCCGTGCAGTTTGAACATAAGCAGTTTGTCACCTTCGATCGCATAACAGCACACGACTGGACTGCCTGTTCAGCTCGGAGGGGGACGGGCCAGACCGATCCGTGTCGAGAGAAAGCGCATCCGTGGAAGGATTTGCGCTGAGCTTAGGGGCAGGACAGGACGAGCTCCGCTCCGTTTATCACCCACCGTACCCGGGTGACCAAAAGTTTCGGAGCGTAACCTCGCATTTCGTCCGTGAATGAATGCTGTCGACGGGCGAAAGGTTGCACATGTGATGCACGCAATCTCTGGAAGATTTGGGGATTCTTTGTGTTTTGTTACTAATTTTGTATGTCAACATCCGCCACGTTGATCGGATCGGTGCGTCATTAAACTTCAGTGTTTTTGCCTGGCTGTTTGTGCTGTGGGATTCACCTTCAGTAGCTCCCACACACAAGTATCCAACCCTTTCCCAGTGGTCCCGGGGAAGAGCGCGGCGGCGGCGGCTGGATGTATGTAGCGGGCGGTGGGTCTGTGTTTGAGGGAGAGTAAAGTACAGCGGGGACCGAGCGACCAGCAGAAGTCGAGAACTCCCCGTCATCATTCACCCTGTGTTCGGCTGTCTCGCGCTGTTCTACTGCGGACAACATGATTTTCCTAGGGGTGCTGTTGAACGTCTTCATTCGTGGTAAGCATTGGCCAAGTGCAACTGTTTCTTTCGGTGTTCAAATAGTCTACCTATCAATTAGAAATGTTAAATTTAATTTTACCTTATTTCTATTGCGTATTCATTATTTTGTCTCAATGCATTATTTCAGCGCAGGGTGTCTGTGGCATTTATTTTTTTGTAAAAAAAAAAAACTGTGCGTGTGTGCGCGCGGACGTGCGCGCGTGTCTATATATTCATGTGTGCATTTGACTTAAATAAAGAAGTAGCCTATGGAAGGTAGGTTTTCAAAGAACAAACCGTAATCGTTTTTTTTAACGTTTTCTTTTCAATTATCAATGATTACGTATACGCACATACTCTGCGAAGCATATCTAAGTACAACATAGGTGAGTCCGTATGAAGAATGACTACAATTTAAGGAACAGTCATAATCTCCTGGTAGGGGTTGCTACAGTTATATTTCCATACGAATCATAACTTAATCACCGTGAAATCATTTGGGAAGAGACACCTGTATTCGCTGCACATATGGCTTTTCATTGTAAATGTAAACTTATCTCTTTGGTGTGTGTGCGTGTGTGTGTGTGTGTGTGTGTGTGTAAACCTCTGACGCGTTTACAATGATAACGTCTCTGGTGTTATGAGAAGAATATAGCCTTAATACAGGAAAGTTTTTCGTGAAATCTAAAGAGGGTAAATGATGTGCCCTTCTATGTTCTCTGTGGTTCTGATTGATCAGATATATCGAACTGTTTGCGTTTGATTTAAGTGATGCGTACTACAGAATTATAATGAGAAGGTGAGATATTGTATGAAGCTCGCACAATAGCGCATGTGTGAACATCCCCACCCAGGCCCACAGGCAGTGTCCCAGGAACATACGTCTACAGGAACACGATGGGATATAGAGTATTCTGATGGTTTGCCTTGGCTTAAGAATAACTTTAAAATTAATTAGAGTTTTTTTTTGAAAATATAACAATGCCTACCATGGCCTAAATAGTTCTGATAGCAGTCGTTGGCTATGTCATTGCGCGGCTGATTAGATAGATACATGCACCAATGAGAAGGCGCCATATAGATTCAATATCTTGTCCCGCAGCGGACGGCGTAACCCTCGAAGCCAAGTCTTTGTGTCTGAAATTAGAGCACTTAAATCTGCTCCGCGCGCCACGCGTGTGCGCGAGACAGTGATCTATGACCATAGATACAGTTATGACTAGCTATCCATGACATCATTTCTAAAGGTCTTAAATACGATCGTCGTTTTCCTTTCGCTGTGTAAAAATACATAGGCTGCTTATGGGCCGCACTGCGCGCCAAAGCCACGTACGAGTGAGTCCGTCAGGTTGTAACGTGATGTTTTGTAATGATTTTACGACCGTGTCACGAGACTGTATAATTAATTGTTATGTCCCAGTGCCTTCAAACTTCCCCATTTCTTCCTTTCCCCTTTCTCCTCGGAGTATGAATCACTTCTCCGCCTCGGCACTTTCCAACGTGCCCCGCAAACACATTGCAGTTAATGGGCCAGTGGCTTTCTATGGACGATGCAATTCATTTTTATCAGTAGACACGGATATTATCCTGTTCAGTTACGTTTATGTGATTCCTTTCCAAATAATTGATTAGAAATTGAAGGACTGGAGCTATAACCGAAGTTGAGTGTCTTTAGCCAATGGCCGTGAATAGCCCCACGGGCGGCTCTTGGGTGGCCCGATGCCGAGCACGGAAAATTCATGACAGTGACGAGAACATGACGGTTAAGACCTAATACCATCCACCTTTTACCTCGAATCGTCTGGCATAATATTAGACACGCAAATGCATATAGCCTACAACATGTTCCCTAATTCAATTTTATGCATTTTTATTTCTTTAGAGCTGGCATATCCCGAACGTTCATTAGCTACAGTCCTGCATTTACCGCGAGTTAACGGAGCCTGACTAACACGCTGTAATGCCCAGCCGGATTGACGGAGGTTATTTATTAGCGGTGTTAATGATTGCAGATTTGATGTGGTGGTGCGTGGACTGTTTCCCCAAGGGTCGGGTCGTATATCATCGGAGCTCCGCGCATCACTTTCCCCTCTCACTCACACTCTCACACCAGAGTGGAGGAGACAGGCGATTAGACTTACTGGAGTGCTGCAAAATGGCAGGGTTTATTTTTAACTTTTTAAACGTGTTTTTGCAGCTGTAGCCGGCGGTGTGTGTGCCCCCCTCAAATAGGGCTCTCTAAATAGACTGACGAAACCATTTGGCTGACAGAGTTGCACGATCTTTCGTGCAGGAAAGGTATGCTTACTGTAAAGCATATTATCTAGCATATTGCTTTGTCCGACGAGACATTAGTGAAAATTCTAAATAATTAGCATTGCACAGTGAGCTTGGAGTCTCCAGACGATGTAATGCAGTTTTTTTGACAACAATGTAAAGCTGAAATAGCCTACTACAGCCTCGTGACATATTCAGTGCCCGCACCAACCTTTATGTTTTGCGTGTCCAATAAATACACCAATAAATATAAACATCTCCATCTCATTTAAAACATAAAGCTCTTAAATGGCTACACGTATGACCAATAATTTAATAAAAATGAACAACGCAGTTATAAATTACTCTCTGTATTAATTGTGTTCCAACACTGGTGTAATTTTAAATTGCAACCACGCAACAACTAATTGCAACTGCGGCTGCTTCCGTCGCTTCACCTCGACCATATGTGGGCCAAGACGTTGCGCTACGCTGACAACTGGCCTCTTTGCACCTGAACTGGGATGCCCATTGTAATTACCATTGAGTGCCTCTAGAGGGAGCACTATCACACGACATTGACGCTGCTCCAGTGCTCCAATATCCCGCGTCTGACGGCCTTATCAGAGTACTGTGCGCCAGATGCTTGTCCAGGTGTGAGTATGTAAAGAGAGAGAGACACACACACAAGACGGCATCGCTTACTGTGTTTCCACCGCAATGTTTACATTCACCCTCCCTTCCCACCTACTTATTCTCCTCCTAACGCCCGTGAACAGGTGTAAAGTGCAGGTAAACAAGGTAGACTTGCTGTCCGTTTGTACCGCGACGCTATGAAAAGCAGCCAATTTAGCCTGCCTATTTGCGAACGAGCAATAAATATAGGCCTGCATCGTGTGCACAGCATCCAAGTGCCACGTGGAAAAGACATTTGTTACACCGCAAAATAAATGTTTTCAGATTGTGGCCTTTTAGGTTCTACGTATTTTAGGTGGTTGTTCAATTTTCAAATTCAGAACTCAATTCCAGTTCAACACTCATATCATGAAATGGCATGTAACCCGTCATATCCACGCATATGGCATATCTATAAGTGACATTGACAACACACACACACACACACACACACACAGAGCACATGTGCATACACATACGGGCAATACTCACTGGGCAATTCTCCCAGTCAAAGCCTGAGCTTTGTGCCATCTGCTCCCAGGAGTGTTTTCCAGCCTGATTATCAACAAAACACACACACAAACACACACACACAGACATGCGCACATATACACACAAGCATGTACACACATCGCATGAGTAATTTGTATATCTGTGCACATGCAAGCAAAAGTGTTTGTATTCGAGAAAGCAAGAGAAAGCGTGTGTGTGTCCATGTACATAGAGTGGTCCCGCCACTGAGAGAGTGTGCTGTCCATGGGAGACAACATGATCACGTAACTGTGGCATGCATTATTCCCACATACCCTGTGTGCAACTAGGCAGGGGATAGATTTCTGCAGAATATCCTCACCTAAGTACCAGGTTCACTTCGGGTTTTCTTTCACAATTTTACCTGATACTGTAACAATTGTCATGACAAACATTCATTAAAATTTCCAAAGTAGCTATGTGCCAAATAGTGAAAATGCAAATATAATATCCTAAAAGACTGACATCCAACAACTGTATTTACATATTTACAAATGTAAATAATAATATAACATGATGAACTAGAGATAAAACATATAGCATAAAATATTCAATAGTAGTAAAATATATAGTAGTAATACATTTTTTTTAAAAAGGTTTAATATTAAAGGTAAAATTTAAAATGAAACTATATTTGAAAATCTCTATATGCTGTGTTCTTTCTTTGAAAGGTGAGCATGTGTGTGTTTTCCAGCGAGCGGGTTAAACGATTGCTTTGATTACAGTGCATTACCTGACCTTACATTATTCATTAACTCACCGGACTCACTTACCGCACTGCCACTTACCGTACATTACTTCCATTTTACACGGTGCACATTTTCCCTGAGCCCATTTACACAGCCGTGCTCTTAGCAGAGCCGAGCCAGGTAAAGTAGCTTAGAGTCATGTCTAAAAAAAGGTGCAGTGTAATTTCTCATTGCCGTTTTAGTGCGGGCCACGGTGAAGGACATATTACTGAATGTTAGCTGTGCGTCCCTGGTGTAATGCTGCCTGCGCGGCTATTTCATATCTGCTGATCATACCCCAGCTTACAGGGACTGTTCAGTGAGTTCTTCTTCTTCTTCTTCATCTTCTTCTTCTTCTTCTTCTTCTTCAACTTCTTCTTCTTCTTCTTCTTCAACTTCTTCTTCTTCAGAATTAACCTGCTTTTAGGCCTGCTTTTTTTTTCGTGATGCAGTTCCCTTGAAACTGGATCAATTCAGATAATGGATTTCAATTAAATTCATAAATAAAAAAATGGGCATAAAAAAAGTTTTGTCAGTTTATGAATGGGAATTGTACGTTCATTTCCTGTGTTGGCTGAATTGAAACGGAATTGACCACCAACTATGTTGTGGACATCTTCTTCTTCTTCTTCTTGTGTTTTATAGGCAGTTTACATCCGTAACCGTTGTATTACCGCCATCTTTTGGTCTCAAATAAAACAATAAACCCAAAAAACAAACAAAAAAAATAAAATAAACAAACAAAATTATAATAATTAATACATTTCTTCCCTTCTATATCAGATTCTCGTCCTTTACTCTGATTGAATACTTATTTCAGTTCTTTTCTAAATTCTCTTTATCAATCCTGTATCTTTCAGAAAATCTATTACTATTCTCGATTTTCTAACATCCTCAGCTAAATTCAATAATACTTCTAAGCTAAATTGCTGTTCTCCTGTCTCTATCATTTTCATTTCCATTTCCTCTCTTTCAGCACTATACTTTCCACAAGTCATTAGGACATCTTCCACTAACTCTTGCACAAGACAGTTCTTCCCTAAAATCTTCAGCTTGTTGTTCAATGTGCAATGTCCTAATCAAAGTCTTCTTATGATAATTTCCTCTTTCCTGTTCCTCCCAAATTACCTAAATAATTTTACTTTATTTTGAATCTTATATAGATGTCTCCCTTTAACTTCTGAATCCCAACAAGATTGCCACATGTGTATTGCTTTCCTCTACACTAACTGTTTAGCCTCTAATTTACTTAATGCTATATCTATATTGATCTCCTTTTAGTGCAAAGCCTTCTTAGCAATACTGTCAACCTCTTCATCACCCTTCACTCCCACGTGAGATGGGACCCATACAAACTGGATGATAATTCCCAGATTCCTAAAGTGGGAATGCCTTAAAATAACCTCAAACAATGCTCTGAGAGAAGGACTCAAGGCCACTGCAGAGCCATCCATACTGCCAACATCTCTACTGAGTACACACTCAGAGCCATCCATACTGCCAACATCTCTACTGAGTACACACTCAGAGCCATCCATACTGCCAACATCTCTACTGAGTACACACTCAGAGCCATCCATACTGCCAACATCTCCACTGAGTACACACTCAGAGCCATCCATACTGCCAACATCTCCACTGAGTACACACTCAGAGCCATCCATACTGCCAACATCTCTACTGAGTACACACTCAGAGCCATCCATACTGCCAACATCTCTACTGAGTACACACTCAGAGCCATCCATACTGCCAACATCTCTACTGAGTACACACTCAGAGCCATCCATACTGCCAACATCTCCACTGAGTACACACTCAGAGCCATCCATACTGCCAACATCTCCACTGAGTACACACTCAGAGCCATGCCTGCCAACATCTCTACTGAGTACACACTCAGAGCCATCCATACTGCCAACATCTCTACTGAGTACACACTCAGAGCCATCCATACTGCCAACATCTCTACTGAGTACACACTCAGAGCCATCCATACTGCCAACATCTCTACTGAGTACACACTCAGAGCCATCCATACTTCATACCTCTCCACTGAGTACACACTCAGAGCCATCCATACTGCCAACATCTCTACTGAGTACACACTCAGAGCCATCCATACTGCCAACATCTCTACTGAGTACACACTCAGAGCCATCCATACTGCCAACATCTCTACTGAGTACACACTCAGAGCCATCCATACTGCCAACATCTCTACTGAGTACACACTCAGAGCCATCCATACTGCCAACATCTCTACTGAGTACACACTCAGAGCCATCCATACTGCCAACATCTCTACTGAGTACACACTCAGAGCCATCCATACTGCCAACATCTCTACTGAGTACACACTCAGAGCCATCCATACTGCCAACATCTCTACTGAGTACACACTCAGAGCCATCCATACTGCCAACATCTCTACTGAGTACACACTCAGAGCCATCCATACTGCCAACATCTCTACTGAGTACACACTCAGAGCCATCCATACTGCCAACATCTCTACTGAGTACACACTCAGAGCCATCCATACTGCCAACATCTCTACTGAGTACACACTCAGAGCCATCCATACTGCCAACATCTCTACTGAGTACACACTCAGAGCCATCCATACTGCCAACATCTCTACTGAGTACACACTCAGAGCCATCCATACTGCCAACATCTCTACTGAGTACACACTCAGAGCCATCCATACTGCCAACATCTCTACTGAGTACACACTCAGAGCCATCCATACTGCCAACATCTCCACTGAGTACACACTCAGAGCCATCCATACTGCCAACATCTCCACTGAGTACACACTCAGAGCCATCCATACTGCCAACATCTCCACTGAGTACACACTCAGAGCCATCCATACTGCCAACATCTCCACTGAGTACACACTCAGAGCCATCCATACTGCCAACATCTCCACTGAGTACACACTCAGCCATCCATACTGCCAACATCTCCACTGAGTACACACTCAGAGCCATCCATACTGCCAACATCTCCACTGAGTACACACTCAGAGCCATCCATACTGCCAACATCTCCACTGAGTACACACTCAGCCATCCATACTGCAACATCTCCACTGAGTACACACTCAGAGCCATCCATACTGCCAACATCTCCACTGAATACACACTCAGAGCCATCCATACTGCCAACATCTCCATTGAGTACACACTCAGAGCCATCCATACTGCCAACATCTCCACTGAGTACACACTCAGAGCCATCCATACTGCCAACATCTCCATTGAGTACACACTCAGAGCCATCCATACTGCCAACATCTCCATTGAGTACACACTCAGATGATTTGAAGCTCTTTTTAACTTTTTAACTTTTAACACCATATTTTGGTACAACAAAAACTGATCCTGTTATTCCTTTATCGGGTTCTTTAGAGACATCTGTGTAAATTTGGAGGACATGTTATGGACATGCCTGACCTTTGACCTTTCATCTTCACCAACTTCCCCTTTGGCTCATCTGAGCTGGTGTTTTTCTTTCGCGTAAAGATCTTTCTCCATTTTCT
Source organism: Ilyophis sp. 1 JC-2022 (assembly GCA_022702515.1). Taxonomy (NCBI): domain Eukaryota; kingdom Metazoa; phylum Chordata; class Actinopteri; order Anguilliformes; family Synaphobranchidae; genus Ilyophis; species Ilyophis sp. 1 JC-2022. Next base: position 7,362,208 of record CM040397.1, read on the forward strand.
TTACCCTCTCCTCCATTTGCTTTACCCCCTCCTCCCCTTTGAAATCCTATCTGGATGTGACCTTGTAGCCCCCATCCCCCCCACCACATGCCCCATCCCCTCCACCACATGCCCCATCCCCAAAACCCAAAAAAGCCCCTTTTATCTGGGCTTGTCCGTCAACATCCAGTCCCCTGTTACACAGTTGGAGAGGCAGAGGCAGCGGTGGCTAAAAAACTAAAATGATTACGTTAATGACGGCTGGTGAATCTGCTCATGCAGAAATAAAGACTGCCTGCCATAAAGAAGCATTTTAAATCCCCGGTGCGACTGTTTTACCCTTTATCCCAAGACCCAACCACAGCGGCTGCTGTTGAGCAACATCCCCCCAACCTCCCGCCTGACCCCGACAGCTTGAGGGGTACGGGGAGAGGGGCCGAGGCCTGTCCCTGCCTGCTGCTGCTGCAGAAGTCTGGGACTGTAGAGTCACGGATTCACTGAGGTTTAACCCTTTGAAGAGCAGGTTTTTTTAGAATGTTTTTTTTCCCCAAAATTCTAAGTCAGTGTTCTAGAACTCTGTTACTCTGCGATTGTTACATCACCACTAGAATGTTCAGTTAAGAATTTTTGGGTAACACTTAAGTTGCACCTATACCTGTGTAGTGTAACTAATTTGGTGACAAGAGGTTATTACTGAGTAACTCCAACATAGGGAACATGGAGCAACAGTTAGCGGTATTCTTAAATACATATGAAAATGCTTTGAAATATTTTATTTACACTCAGGCCACATGTTCATGATACACAACGAATAAACCTTGCATGTTAATTTCACAATGCGTCTTTATGATATGGAATTTCATTTCAGCAGGAGAGATGTAACAGCACTGGCTGCTGTTCCATGTTACCTACGTTGGAGTTACTCCGTAATAACCTCTTGTTACCAAATTAGTGACAATTTAACTGCACAGTTATAGGTGCAACTTAATGTAAAGTGTTACCCACGTTTGTGATCTTATACCTTAAAGGGTTAAATCATGTGGATGGCTTCTCCCATTCGCCTAGCCCACCGCGTCTGCTGATCCAGGTGCTATGGAGACCTGCGTATCCGTTCAGTGTCCAGACTGTGTCTATCAGAAATAAACCAGCTCTGAAACCAGCAGACGCCACAGGGCGGGTCTGGCGAGACGGAGAGACGGAGGGACTGATGTAGAGCTTGACTGGGATCGGCTACGGGGCCTAAGGTTCCACTGCAGTAATGAGCCACAAATTCTGTCGAATACTGTGTGCAGGACAGTAAAAAAACTGTGAGTGCGTGTGCGCTTTTAATTTATTTGTCTGCGTGCACACACACACACACACGCATGTGTGTGTGCGTGTGCCAGTATGTCGTAGCGTGTGGACGGTCTCATGACATTAACCTTCACCACACCTGCGAGCTGTGGAACCGTCGTCTCTGCTTCACGACTTCGATAAATTCCCACACGATTAAGAAATCAATAGTCCGCATTAAGATTCACATATTCCAGGCATAAATTTTGTCCTGGTCATATTCTGGAGATTTAAAATAAAATTTTATTATTATTTTTTTCTCTCCTTCTCTCCAGATCACTCTTATCCTTCGACATCTCATCGTCGTTTTCTTGTTTTATTTATTTTCTTGGGTTTCTCCAGCAGAAGGGCCGGCGGGGGCCCTTATCGACGAGACAACCAAGCTCTCCATCATTGTGCCGATACGCCCCTCACATAATTATTATCATTATTATGGCTTTGCCCGTCAGGCCCGTCTGATCATCAGAATGCGAATTAAAGCACCCCCCCACCCACAAACTGAAGCGCCCGTCCACGTCACGTTCAGGAGGGCTTGTCGATAGTCCAGGAAATCAATCCATAGCCTGAGTAAGCCTGAAAAAAAGGGAAATTAAAGCCAACGCAATATGTGGGTCCATGGGATGGTAATTGAGCTTTGGATATAGCCTCTGGCTCTGTCTGGTGTGAAACGTATTCGAGGTTAAAGAGTAACTACACCCGCTGTCTCAGCCTGTCTCCGCCTACTACACAATTTTGAAAAATACTTTGTGGGGTGAGTGAGGGAGAGGGGTGGGGACAGAGGAGCTGCCATCGTCATTTGCATAAATTAACAACATACATTGTACAAATGATTTCGTATAACTCAGATTCAGCAACTGCGTGGCCTATTTCTCACCTCAAATATTTTCAGAAAGTGGACTGTTAGTGGACTATTTAGGTGGAATAAGAGAATTGAACAGGACGCCACGTTGTTTCCGGTTTAAAAACGTGGAGGCGAAACGAAAGTAACGTAGCGGGTCTAACCAATCAGATGCCGGCTGTTTCTGTTGTGGGCGACAACAATTATCCATATGACGTAGAGGTACCTCCAAGAGGTACTCTGACATCACGATTGGGGCGGGGGCAGTGTGCTTTTCTACCAGTTTCTTCTGATTTATGTTATTATTTCAGAATTGTTGAAATAACAGAATGGAGGAATACGTTTCATTATATGGTAGGCATACAAACACGTTTACAGCAAAACAAAGTGATCTAGGGGTTAGTTACCCTTTAAGTTTGAGATGTGTGTGTGTGTGTGTGTGTGTGTGTGTGTGTGCTTCCAGTGGTACAATAAAGCAGTGTTTTCCATGTGCACAAAAACCAGGTTATGCACACACACACACACTGAAAACATGCATATGGGCAAATGTGTACGGTATTATATTATACCTTTTTTGTGTTCTCTATGAGAAGTCTTGTTGGAACGCCAGTATGCTGTTGTGTTGCAATCAAAATTATTTCATTTCAGACATGATTTTAAATATGAATTGAAAGGCACAGAATAGTCTATCAGGGTGTTTTGGATTATCACCTTTTAGGATTCGTACAGTACTGCAATATGCTTATAGAAATGTCAGCATTCTACAGGGAAGTTCTAGGAGCTTCTATCTTATTTCAGTAAGATGTTTAAAATGCATGAAGCCAATTATACCTATAGGTGAAATGATTGGTTCAGTGATTACATTGCATTTTATTTTATTCATATATAGATTAATATGATGCTTTATCGTTTATGCTTTATGATAATATATTGTGTATTATGTTAGTTGTTAGATGCATAGTGTACCAAGGTGGTTCTGCTGAATATATAAAATAACTCATGGAGAATTATTGTTTGGACATAACAAGAATTTATAACCCAGCCCGTTGGCTTAGATTACTTCCAACCAAACACTTTACCGGATATCACTCTCATTTCAATACAACGCTTTCCGCCAGCAAGCCTGGAATTGATTTTAAACTCCAATTAGTTATCCATGTAAAATGATAATTTGACATTAAAGTCCTGATGATGTTGTTCTAAGCACAGCCCAAAGGGTTTCTGTAATGGGGTGGATTATGCTCATCGCAACATGCTGTGAAGCAGAGTGGTGTGCCTTGAAATTATCTGAGCTTGTGTCCTGTGGCCTTCGAATGAGGACCTAGGTTTCTAACGGCTAGAGTGTGCTTCGCGGAAATGGCGGACTGGAAAATTGAGTAACGGCGCAGAGTGTAACAAGCTTGCGAGAGCACGCACCACTTCATCAATCTGTGAGAGTTTAGACAGGACGCGCTTTGGTCCAATTTGAGTTCACAATTTATGCGGTAAATGTGGAATAATTTAAACCAAATTATGAGAAACGTTCTTATGTTAGAAGGCTTCTATGGGGTGAATGGTCAGTTTTTAAATGTATACCGAAAACCTGACTGTTTTAAGATGTTTTAGTTGTACATTTTGTAAACTGCCAGAGAGACCTTTAGTTCCTGTATCAGAGAAGAGCTTGAGGTCTGATTACCCAGCACTAGACTTGGAAAGACAGAGAGTAACCAGGGCTGTGTCCGAATCAGAGCCCTATCTACTGCGTCCTGTCTCCTGTGCACAGTGTACTGGCAGATGCGTGATGTTTAATGTGCACTGTTTAGTACGCAACGTGCAGTACGCAAAATAATATTCTCAATACTATTTTCCAACCGTACTGTGGAAGTATTGTAAGACGTCCCACCCTTGCGTGGCCACGTGACGTGTTGTTGTTGTTGTTATTGAAGGAAAACGTCAGCGAAGCTGCGCGTCATATTTATGCGACCAGTGATAAGGAGTTACCTGTTTGGGCAAACGTGTGTCAGGGCATGCCTTTTTAGGAAATGTGAATAATGTATGTACTTGACATAAAGTGGGTTTGAGTATGATATGTGGGGGTGATTTAACTCCTCTAAGTTGTATGTGTGTATGTATGTGTGTGTGGGTGGGGGTGTGTGTGTGTGTGTGTGTGTGTGTGTGTGTGTGTGTGTGTGTGTGTCACTCTCAGCCTCTCCTCTGGAGTGGGTAAATGCATCATTAGCACTCCACTCTCCTGATATATTAGAGACATTCTGCATGAAGCTGCAATCCAATAAGTATTTTCATTGAGATGTATGTGTATGTTTCACATGACGTCCTGCTGTGGATATACATACAGTGCCCTCCACTATTATTGGCACCCCTGGTAAAGATGAGTAAAAAGGGTTATAAAAATGTCGCCTTTTGGTGAATTAGCTTAATGTCACACTGAAAAAATCCAACCTTTAATTGAAGTAAATTTATTATGAAAAAACAAAAAATCTCATCAAGAAATAATTATTTTTAACGAAACCATGTGTGCCACAATTATTGGCACCTCTGCATTTATATATAGAATAAAGTAATATATTTTTAAATTTGGTCACATATCCTTTGCATGCCATGACTTTCTGATGTCTGTGACCCAACAACATCAAAATACTCTTGATATCTTATTATCTGGTACTCTTACAAGCGATACTATAACGTCTCTGCATTTGAATGGATCTCTATGGGAATTGGGGGGTGGGACTAGATTTAGCTATAAATTATGCTGGAACAGTATGGAATACATGGTTGGTAAAATGGCTATAATTCATCAAGGTTCTGACATATCAAATGAGCCTCAAACCATCACTCTGCTGCCAAATATGCAGTAGATATGGATGGATAACTTCAAGGGTTGTTTCTGCTGACAAATGTGTCTATTGAACTCTATGGAAAAATAAGTCAGGAGAAGAAACCATTCAAGTTATCCATCCATATCTACTGTATTTCTGGCAGAAAAATGATGGTTTAAGGCTTGTTTGATATGTCAGACCCTTGTTGACTTAGAGCCATTTAGCCAACCATGTATTCCATACTGTTCCAGTGTAATGTACAGCTAAACCTAGTCCCACCCCCCAATTCCCATAGACATCCATTCAAATGCAGAGACGTTATAGTATCGCTTGTAAGAGTACCAGAAAATAAGATATCAAGAGTCTTTTGATGTTGTTGGGTCACAGACATCAGGAAGTCATAGCATGCAAAGGATATGCGACCAAATATTTAAAAGTATTACTTTATTCTATATATAAATGCAGGGGTGCCAATAATTGTGGCACATGTGGTTTTATTAAAAATAATTATTTCTTGATGAAGAAGTTTTTCTTTTTCATAATAAATTTACGTCAATTAAAGGTTGGATTTTTAAAATCTTTTCAGTGTGAGATTAAGCTAATTCACCAAACAGTGAATTTTTTATAACCTTTTTACTCATCTTTACCAGGGGTGCCAATAATACTGGAGGGCACTGTATGTACACGTAGATGTGTGTGTGTGTGTGTGTGTGTGTGCATGTGTGTGTGTGTGTGTGTGTGTGTGCTTGCTGCTCCCTCCCTGTCGGTTGTACAGAAACATTGCGGCCCACATGGGGAGTTTGTGATTGTAACCACGCTGCGTCTGGATGTGGCTTTCAGCACGATGTGTGCTCACTGCCAGCATGGGTGTAATTGCCGTGCGCCTCTGTTCAGCCACATTGTCAATTTAACAAGCGGTTGGTTCTGATGAGGGAAGTATTTCTTTTGCGCGTATGCGTGAGCTTGTCCGGGACGTCTCGTGGAGGACGTCGGAATTCCATTGTGCTGAAGAGTACAGCTCGAAGGCACCGTGCCCGTCTCAGGCCTACCTTAACAGCCACCAATGGACTTAACAGCGCAACGCAGTGCCAGCCTTCAGCCTGAAGCAGTCAGGGAGCTACGGAGCTCATGGCCATCTCTTTAGTCCTAGTGTGAGTCATTCATCACAGAGGCCCTGTGAGATTTAAGACAAGCCTTTTTATTTTGCACTGCAGGTCCGTTTTTCTACCGTTGTGAGGTCCGTTTCGCCTCGGTGCCTCTAACGCTTCTCCCGCCTCCCCTCATTCTTCTCCTCCCTCCCTCCTCTCCAGGCAGTGTCCAGGCCTCCGCATCCCGCCCCCTCCCTGTCATCGACTGCCTGGAGGCGGAGCAGGGCTGCGCCTCGGACCCCGGCTGTGAGGCGGCCTACGGCGTGCTGGAGTACTGCGCCGCCGAGGAGGCCGTGGCCCCCCTGGGGCCCGAGTCACGCCACGAGTGCCTGGAGGCGCAGGACTCCGTGCAGCAGTACCGTCCCCTGCTGGCCTGCAAGTGCCAGCGCGGCTCACGGCGGGAAGAGACCTGCCTGAGGGTGTACTGGACAGTCAGGTTCTCGCAGGGTGAGTTGGCAGTGTGTCATAGGGTCACGTCTCACCTGCAAGCATGTTATGTATGTGTTCGCTTGGGGGAGGGCTTTCCGGATTTTATTTTTAAAACCGGGGGACTCACACTCGAGTGTGCTGACAGAAGAAACCTGCTTTCGCCACGCTCTTTTGCCTGAGCTTGACACAACTGACTGGACGGTTCAGTCATTTGGTGGTACAAGCACCCCTCTCTGTTTCCACAGAACGATAAATAATTATTAGAAGGTCATTAAACGCCTTCAGATTGTGCGGATTTAATGTTAACGTGAAAGATCCGCCAAGGCAGAAACCTGACTAAGATGGCGGAATTGCCTCTCCGTTAAGACCGATCCACGGTCGCGTGTCTTTGGTCGTTTTGCGTATCTGCCAATCAACATTTTACACAATGTCGTTTACGCATGTCGCTCCTCCCCCTCTTTGCCCTTTGCTAGGATACGATGAATACGAGGCTTCTCCTTATGAGGACCTGGAGATGGAGCTGGTGAGAAATATAGAGATGTCACGGATGGCCTCCATAGTGGCAGGTAAATACAGGTGACCTTTGTACAATATAATTAAAATATGGGTAGGGGTATTAGTTCATTTGCGCCTTGCGCTCACTGGTCTGGAAATGTTGTTAGCAAGGTCTGGCGCTACCAGGTAGATGCACTTAAAGGGATATTTCACCTTCGTGTGACAGAAGTAATTTTGTGGAGCCTACCCCATTATATTTGCATAGTGTGAATACAGCGTCAGCTGTCCCTGCTGACCGTTAACGGCATCCCTGGTAGTCCCTGTTGTCAGGCTCCCCATTCACTCCCGTTCATTTTAGGGACCTCACCAAAATGAATCATTTTAAAGCACACACTTACTATGGCAGATAATACATCGATAAAAGAGAAGACAACGGTGAAAAGGTACGTGTTTGTTTTGAGCTTATAAGATGTTGTCACGTTTAAATGAGTTATAATAGTGGAACTATTTTCGGATATGCTACTGTGTAGAAATACAACAAGCCGTAGTTTGATTTTTAGTTATATATGTATTTACACAAGAATTCTTCACTGAGTTAAAATAACAATTTTTTTTGCCGGATCTTCTTTTTCTTTTAAACGTTGAAAATACATTAAATATCAAAACAAACAAAACAATTTTTTTTTATTGATATCAAACTCTGCCATAGTTAGTGTGTGCTTTAAAACGATTCATTTTGATGAGCTTTTTGATTTTCTTAAATATTTATTTACTTACTATTTTATTTATTTATTTTCTCCATTGATGTTGATCTTACCTGTTTACCCTTCATTCATTGTTATCTCTTAACTTGCTCTATTATTCTAATATTCAAATTTTCATTTTCTATTTCATGCTTACTGTAAAGCCCTTTGAGCTGCAAATCTTTGTATGAAACGTGCTATACAAATAAAGTGTATTATTATTATTATTATTACACTATAAGTGTCTCTGGACAAGAGCTTCATCTAAATGAATGTAAGTGTAACATAATGTACACTTCACAATATATGGACAGATATACAAATCATTGCTGTCAGATATTGCTATACAGTTTATCTAGATATGTTTTGTAGAATCCACTGCTGTGAAATGTATTTATTGTTACATTTTCAAAATAGTGCACACATTTACTGTATATTGCTGTGTAATCCATTTCTTTATTCCTCACTTCAACTTCACACCAGTGGTCTCTGTTTTTGCCTCCCATGTCTCAATGATGTTTATTTGTGATCTCTCAGTCTCATATCAGCCTCAGATAGTCTCACATCAGTCTCATATGAGCCTCAGATAGTCTCACATCAGTCTCATATGAGCCTCAGATAGTCTCACATCAGTCTCATATGAGCCTCAGATAGTCTCACATCAGTCTCAAATCAGTCTCAGTCTAACATTAATCTCAGTCTTTTGGTCTTGGTCTCATTCCTAACCAAAGCAGTGCTCCTTATAAGCAGTATAATGCTATCTGTGTCGTCATCCTTTACTCTCTCTTCTCCACCTCCGTCTCTCCTTCTGCAACCTCCCCTATCCACCCCTCCACCCCTCCCTCTCCCCCGCCGTTCATTCCCCCTGCTCTTCAGCCTCCTCTCTCCCTCTGGACGGTCAGAACCAGTGCCTGAAGGCGGCACAGGACTGCGGGCTGTACGAGAAGTGCGGCTCGCTCCGGTCCGAGTACGTGCTGGCCTGCACCAAGCGGGCCCCCGGCTCGGACCACTGCAACCGACAGAAGTGCCACCGGGCTTTGCGGCGCTTTCTGGAGCGCGTGCCGGAGGCGTACAGCTTCGGCGTGCTCTTCTGCCCCTGCACGGACGCGCTGTGCGGCGAACGCAGGCGCAAGACCATCGTGCCGTCCTGCTCCTACCAGGAACGGGACGGGAAACCCAACTGCCTGAGCCTGCAGGGGTACTGCATGAAGGACGAGCTGTGCAGGTCAGTGGGGACGCCTTTAAAACGCGCACACACGGGACACATTCTACATGTGAAAAGAGGGGGACACATTTTAAACGTGCGCACACGCGGGACACATTCTACATGTGAAAAGAGGGGGACACATTTTAAACGTGCGCACACGTGGGACACATTCTACATGTGAATAGAGGGGGACACATTTTAAACGTGCGCACACGTGGGACACATTCTACATGTGAATAGAGGGGGGGGCACACATCTTTTACAGATGGAGGGGGGGCACATCTTTTACAGGCAGGGGGACGCTTTTTATACATGCACAAAGTAGGATGCAGTTTGCATATTTCATATTATAACTGTGGGGATGCATTTCATATGCGCGCTAGAGGTGATGGGGGGTGGGTAGGGGTGGGGCGCATCTCCCACGGGAACAGACATTGATAAATTTCACACGTTTCCCGTGTAAAGGCGGAATCATTTCATACATACATGTAGGAACAGGAAGACGTTTCCAACACAAAGCATTTCATTTTTAAAATGCAGACAGACGTGTTTCAGATGCAGATGACGGCTTTTTGTTCACATGCAGAGGTGGGGGGGCATTTTTCACGTGCGCGCAGAATTGGGAAGCGTTTCATAGATGCGCACACAGGTGATAAGGACGCATCAATGTGAGCCTGACTGTCTGTGCGTATATTTCTTTCTATTTGTCGATGCAACGTTTCTCTTCCACATTTCTTTCTTACACACTCTCCATCTTTCTGCATCACTCTTTCAAATTTAAATCTTCCCGTCCGGGTGCACGACTTTACTTATTCTTAAAAGCTAGTGGGAAGGAGACAGAGATTACAGGGAAACAATAAAATAAAACAGAAAGAGAATAAGGAATAAGAGAGAACAAAATAAACGATGGAGAGAGAGAGAGAGAGAGAGAGAGAGAGAGAGAGAGAAAGAGAGAGAGAGAGAGAGAGAGAGAGAGAGAGAGAGAGAGACAGCAGTTGCAGGAGTGTGGGTTGATTTAATTTAAATAGTGGCTGAAAAGGGATGTTTGCTTGTTGATGCTACAAAGATGTTTTGGAGATTAAGAGGGAGATCAGTGTCACTTGGTAAAATAAAGCTGTCATTAGCATAGATGGAAAGAATAAGAGAGGTGAACGGAGGAGAGGGGGAGGAGCTTATTGTTGACGGAGAGGAAAGAGGGAGAGAGGGAGAGAGATTAGGGAGCGAGAGCAGACGGGGGGATGGGATGGGAAGGGACATTTTGAGGTTCAACTGTAACGGGATTTAATTTCCAGATAAAATTACTTTCCACATATATATGGAAGGCACCCAACAGACTGTGACACAGGGATTGAAATCGCCACTCGTTGAGGGTCCACTCGTGGTTATTACTACCACCTTGTCTTTATTTGGAGTGGATCGGGTGAGTTTGGGAGGCAGGTAGGGGGGTATATCTGTTCAAATGGGCTTGTGTTGGTTATGACACAGAGAATGGTTATATCCACCGTCCATCAACATACTGCCTTCTACAAGGCCTCATATGGATCCTGACAGACATTAAGGTTGACTAAAATCCAATATTAATAAACATCTCTCTCTCTTTTCCCTGTCATTTCCCGAATGTACTGGAGGGTATCAGTAATGGCAACTGATACAATCCATTTCGACACTGTCAGCGCAGTCGGTTCACTGTTAGCCTACTGCTAAGTGAAGCGAAATAAACATCACTCAGCAACAATATTTATTTCTTCCCCGTCTGTGTAAATCCCTCCGTGTGTGTGTGTCTAAATGTGTGTGTGTGTGTGTGTGTGCGCGCGTGTGTGTGTGTCTGTCTGTCCATGTGCCTGTGTGTGTGTGTGTGTATCTGTCCACGCGCACGCGTGTGTGTGTGTGTAATGTGTGTGTGTGTGTGTCTGTCCATGCGCACGCGTGTGTGTGTGTGTGTAATGTGTGTGTGTGTGTGTGTGTGTGTAATGTGTGTGTGTGTGTGTGTAATGTGTGTGTGTGTGTGTAATGTGTGTGTGTGTGTGTGTGTGTGTGTGTAATGTGTGTGTGTGTGTGTGTGTGTGTAATGTGTGTGTGTGTGTGTGTGCGCGTCTCAGGTCAAGGCTGGCGGATTTCCAGCACAACTGCCAGGCATCCTCCTTGTCTGCATCGGGGTGTCAGAGAGAGAGCGGGGCTGTGTGTCTGAAGGCCTACTCCGGGCTCATAGGTGAGGACCCCACAACGCTGTGCTTTCCCCATTACAGTGTGTGTATCATAGACCAGCCTGGGCACTCCAGCACATTCAGTACGCTTAACCCTCTGAGGGGGCAATACACACTAAATCACATATTTTGAGTTATAACGCCTCCATTTAATAAATCACATATCCTATTGTTAAAAAAACTCAAATGTAATTAAGCCGTGCCACTGCATTATGTGCCAAAAAAGAGGCATTCACTGCAACCCAAAGTGAAAAGTTTCGTTTGAGCCACGCCCCTATCCGGGACGGGAAAAAAATGTAAAAACCTCTTTTCCACCTAAGCAAGTCAACGCCCCATCTCCCCCCTCTTCTTCATTGATGGGTATTCAAACTGCGAAAATGAACGCTTGCCCTTTCATTTAAAATGGTTTTCATCCCCTTCTTGGCTCCGCCTATGTGCGCATGATGCATTACCGAATGGATCTATAGCCCCTCCCCTCAACTGTAACTCCTCCCTTCTCTCCCCTCCCGTCTGTGCGCTCTCACTTGAGCCCAATTCGCGTCTTTTGAAATTGTGAAGGGCGGAGACTGGACAAAAGCCGATGTTTATTACCCCTTGTGTGAGGTCACAAATATGTGATTAGAATGTTCCTAACTGAACATTCTAATGCTGATGTAACAATCACTACTGGTAAATTGGAAAACAATGGAGTCCAAGAACACTGACTTAGAATTAAAAAAATAAAACATTTAGAAAAACCTACTCTTTAAATTGGGACAGAGCCAGGCCTAAGTGTCAGTCCCATCACAAGTGAGACATGACGCTCGCACAATCCTTTAGACGGATGATGACTTGCCAAAAGCTTGCTTTGCAAATTCTCCCTATACCGTAAGGAGCTTGTCACTTAGCGGGGGGAAAAAAACACGCTGATGATTTCACAGGTTTTTCTGCAAGATTCTTGGCGTGTTAAATAATCAGCGAGCCATCCATGGGGGAAAAAACTGCTTTTTTTCTCAAATGTTCTTTGTTTTTTTTCACAAAAAAACACCTCCCACCCATTTGAAATGTATGACTGTGTCTCATGACTTGCTTCTCAGCCACCTGGACCTGTCCAAAGAGCTCTGCTCACTCACCTGCTAGCTAGTGGCCATATTACAATCCATTACAGGAGAGCTACCTAAGGCTCCAGCCTGCAGTTCTCTGCCAGCCCAATCACCTGGATATACAGTTTGTGCCAAGCATCATAAATTCAGCTTGCGCAGGTCAAAAGCAGTGAGATCTCTAAACACAGACTATCATTTCACCGCTCTGCTTTTTAATCTGATAGAAAATGCATTTGATGGTAAAACTAGAAATTACTGAATGATTTTGCAAGTGCGATTGAGCAATCATTTGCAGTTAGATTACAGGCGAAGCATTGCTATCATTTGGAAAATGCTTTCTTTTCTTTTACAAGTTAATTAGGCTAGCAGCTTAGATATGTTGTTCCGATGATATTCATTTGTAAGCATTTAAATGAGGGTATCAAGATGGGGCTTTTATTTGTGAATACAAGGAAGGCCAGTGCGTGAGGAAGGGCTGGTTAAGGAATGGATGGATATTTTATCAAAAGCAGGGCTGAAGGGACGTTTGTAAAAACATTCACATTTTTATTTTCTACATATTGTTTTTATAATTCTTTTACCTTTACTACACCTGTTGGTTAGATTGCTTCTGTGAAGTACTTTCTGATGCATATTACTGATAGCACAAAAGACTTTGTGCAAATATTATAAATCCTTTTGTCAGTATTATCATTATTTTTATGATTATAATTTATCATTATTAATCATTGACCTTTGACCTCCCCTCAGGCACTATTATGACCCCTAACTACGTGAGTAACAGCAGCATGGAGGTGTCCCAGTGGTGCGACTGCCAGGGCAGTGGAAATCAATGGCAGGACTGTCTGCGCATCCTACACATGTTCAACGCAAACGTCTGCCTGCGTGAGTGTTCACAATAACACACAATAACACACACACACGCACACGGTCAGACACAATAACACACACGCACACGCACACGGTCAGACACAATAACACACACACACACACGCACACGCACACAGTCAGACATAATAACACACACATACACAATAACACACACACAGGCACGCGGACACTGTCATACACAAGTACATGACATTAAGCAGACATTCTTATCGAGAGCAATTTACAGTCTCACAATTTTAATTATCACCTGAAGTGTAAAGATTACAGTGTCCAGTGTTATAGAGCAGTGTAGAGATTAGTGTTCAGTGTTATAGTGACTGTAGAGATTACAATGTTCAGTGTTATAGTGAGTGTAGAGATTACAGTGTTCAGTGTTATAGTGAGTGTAGAGATTACAGTGTTCAGTGTTATAGTGAGTGTAGAGATTACAGTATTCAGTGTTATAGTGACTGTAGAGATTACAGTGTTCAGTGTTATAGAGCAGTGTAGAGATTAGTGTTCAGTGTTATAGTGAGTGTAGAGATTACAGTGTTCAGTGGTATAGTGAGTGTAGAGATTACAGTGTTCAGTGTTATAGTGACTGTAGAGATTACAGTGTTCAGTGTTATAGTGACTGTAGAGATTACAATGTTCAGTGTTATAGTGAGTGTAGAGATTACAGTGTTCAGTGTTACAGTGAGTGTAGAGATTACAGTGTTCAGTGTTATAGTGAGTGTAGAGATTACAGTGTTCAGTGTTACAGTGAGTGTAGAGATTACAGTGTTCAGTGGTATAGTGAGTGTAGAGATTACAGTGTTCAGTGTTATAGTGACTGTAGAGATTACAATGTTCAGTGTTATAGTGAGTGTAGAGATTACAGTGTTCAGTGGTATAGTGAGTGTAGAGATTACAGTGTTCAGTGTTATAGTGACTGTAGAGATTACAGTGTTCAGTGTTATAGTGACTGTAGAGATTACAATGTTCAGTGTTATAGTGAGTGTAGAGATTACAGTGTTCAGTGGTATAGTGAGTGTAGAGATTACAGTGTTCAGTGTTATAGTGACTGTAGAGATTACAGTGTTCAGTGTTATAGTGACTGTAGAGATTACAATGTTCAGTGTTATAGTGAGTGTAGAGATGACAGTGTTCAGTGTTATAGTGAGTGCAGAGATTACAGTGTTCAGTGTTAGTGACTGTAGAGATTACAGTGTTCAGTGTTATAGTGAGTGTAGAGATTACAGTGTTCAGTGTTATAGTGACTGTAGAGATTACAGTGTTCAGTGTTATAGTGAGTGTAGAGATTACAGTGTTCAGTGTTATAGTGAGTGTAGAGATTACAGTGTTCAGTGTTATAGTGTGTGTAGAGATTACAGTGTTCAGTGTTATAGTGAGTGTAGCGATTACAGTGTTCAGTGTTATAGTGAGTGTAGAGATTACAGTGTTCAGTGTTATAGTGAGTGTAGAGATTACAGTGTTCAGTGTTATAGTGTGTGTAGAGATTAGTGTTCAGTTATAGTGAGTGTAGAGATTACAGTGTTCAGTGTTATAGTGAGTGTAGAGATTACAGTGTTCATTGTTATAGTGTGTGTAGAGATTACAGTGTTCAGTGTTATAGTGACTGTAGAGATTACAGTGTTCAGTGTTATAGTGAGTGTAGAGATTACAGTGTTCAGTGTTATAGTGAGTGTAGAGATTACAGTGTTCAGTGTTATAGTGACTGTAGAGATTACAGTGTTCAGTGTTATAGTGTGTGTAGAGATTACAGTGTTCAGTGTTATAGTGAGTGTAGAGATTACAGTGTTCAGTGTTACAGTGAGTGTAGAGATTACACTGTTCAGTGTTATAGAGCAGTGTAGAGATTACAGTGTTCAGTGTTATAGTGAGTGTAGATATTACAGTGTTATAGTGAGTGTAGAGAATATAGTGTTCAGTGTTATAGTGAGTGTAGAGATTAGTTTTCAGTGTTATAGTGAGTGTAGATATTACAGTGTTCAGTGTTATAGTGAGTGTAGAGATTACAGTGTTCAGTGTTATAGTGAGTGTAGCGATTACAGTGTTCAGTGTTATAGTGAGTGTAGAGATTACAGTGTTCAGTGTTATAGTGAGTGTAGAGATTACAGTGTTCAGTGTTATAGTGAGTGTAGAGATTACAGTGTTCAGTGTTATAGTGTGTGTAGAGATTACAGTGTTCAGTTATAGTGAGTGTAGAGATTACAGTGTTCAGTGTTATAGTGACTGTAGAGATTACAGTGTTCAGTGTTATAGTGAGTGTAGAGATTACAGTGTTCAGTGTTATAGTGTGTGTAGAGATTACAGTGTTCAGTTATAGTGAGTGTAGAGATTACAGTGTTCAGTGTTATAGTGACTGTAGAGCTTACAGTGTTCAGTGTTATAGTGTGTGTAGAGATTACAGTGTTCAGTTATAGTGAGTGTAGAGATTACAGTGTTCAGTGTTATAGTGAGTGTAGAGATTACAGTGTTCAGTGTTATAGTGTGTGTAGAGATTACAGTGTTCAGTTATAGTGAGTGTAGAGATTACAGTGTTCAGTGTTATAGTGAGTGTAGCGATTACAGTGTTCAGTTATAGTGAGTGTAGAGATTACAGTGTTCAGTGTTATAGTGAGTGTAGAGATTACAGTGTTCAGTGTTATAGTGAGTGTAGCGATTACAGTGTTCAGTGTTATAGTGAGTGTAGAGATTACAGTGTTCAGTGTTATAGTGAGTGTAGAGATTACAGTGTTCAGTGTTATAGTGTGTGTAGAGATTACAGTGTTCAGTGTTATAGTGTGTGTAGAGATTACAGTGTTCAGTTATAGTGAGTGTAGAGATTACAGTGTTCAGTGTTATAGTGAGTGTAGAGATTACAGTGTTCATTGTTATAGTGTGTGTAGAGATTACAGTGTTCAGTGTTATAGTGACTGTAGAGATTACAGTGTTCAGTGTTATAGTGAGTGTAGAGATGACAGTGTTCAGTGTTATAGTGAGTGTAGAGATTACAGTGTTCAGTGTTATAGTGACTGTAGAGATGACAGTGTTCAGTGTTATAGACTCACTTCAGGTGATGCACCGTGCTTGCTCAAGGGTACAGTGGCCGTGCTCTACCTGGGATCCGAACCTGAAACCTTTGGGTTACAAACCCAGTTCCCTAACCGTTGTACTACACAAGCAATAATGTGACTTCTGTCGATAAGGAACATGGTTATTACAATCACTTTATTACATTATTAGAATTACAATTATGTTATGAGTAATCATAAATGCTGTTCAGGAAATATGTACATAAAGTATGGATGTCACATGTAGACAAACTCAACCAGTCTGATGTGCAGGAGTGTGTTGGCTCTGAATTAGTGCTATTGTTGCGTGTTGGCGCAAAATAACCACGGGCAACTGCTGGTGCTCTTCCAGGGAACGCCATCAGCGCTATGGGCAGTTCGTCTCCTCGTCCCGTTGAGAGCACCCCCCTTCCTCCCCCGCGCCCCTCTCCCCGTATTCAGCACGATGACATCAGCATAAACATCTTCCCAGAGATCAACACTGTAAGTATTCACAATAACAGTGTGGCTGTGTCCGACAAAGTGGATCCGAGAAATAAGACGTGAGGCGTCGGTGGACATGCTTATGTGTTCAGCAGGCTATTTTTCACTGGTAGCCTAAGTCAAATATAAGTTATCAAATTGTCAATTTACGGCTAACTATATTGCTGTAAGTAACGCTAAAACATTTTGACCATATGCAAATTGTTTATAGTGGAATGTGGATAAATCGGAGTGCTATAACATTACAGGAGCCTATTATATTTGCAAGTGCTAAATATTATCATCCACTGGGCATCATCGTTGTATGTGTGTAGATTCCTAACAAACGGTGAGACAAAGAAAAAGCAATCAGCTTTCAATGGAAATCTCATGCCAGGTTTTTATGATATATTTTCTAACATTTTGAGAACCTTCATAAAATTGTATTTGCTAAAATAATTTTTTTAAATACAGTTGGTAATTTGGCCAGACAAAAAAAAACATGCAGGCTGTATCTGTTCAAGTAGGCAAAGCCAGCGAAATAGAACTAGCCTAACGTTAGCCTATTAGGCTACTAATAACAACAATAATTATTATAATTGTAGTAGTAGTACGCTATAACTTTACTAGTTGGGTGTTTTGATCTTAGATTAAACCATAATCTTACCTGCTGACATTTTGATCAATAGTTGTAAATATCAAAGTAGCTCTGCAACTTCTGGCCATTCCATGGGATCATTTCTCCAAGACGTGCAAGGAAAAGAGAAGGGACTTTGAGGGAGTCCAACAATATTGCATTTGTCAACATAGCCTACCTTTTTCTCTCTGGTAGACACAGGGTACCAAAATAGTCTTTTGACATGTTGAAATGTGGTGTTCTTCGCACTGACCTGAAATTAAATGTTCTAGATCAGTGGTTCTTAGCGAGCTACCGGCGTTTTCCCGTTGGTGACACTGTTTCGTGTGGATTGTTTCCCCCCACGGTGGGCGTGGTTTTCAGAGTATGACGCGGGGCGCTCTGTCTCTATGTCACGTGTTGTTTTTGTTGTTATTGAAGGAAAACGTCAGCGAAGCTGTGCCTCATTTTTTTTAAATGAAGCTGTGTGTCATATTTATGCGACCAAAATGTTTGCATACCTCTTGAAAAGTATGCTCAGCGAAACCCCAGAAGTAAGTGTATCATACGGGGGTTTTAAGTATACTACATTTATAGAAGATTTTGCCTACTTAATGACTTTCTTGTCCTGTCTACTCAAGAAGCCTACCTAATAGTATGGAAGGTGCTCATTTGGACAGCCTGGTTTTCAAACTCGTTCCTGGGGGCCCCCTGTGTAAGATGGTTTTCGAACCAACCACAATTGCAATCTCAGAATTCTAACAAGCTGTTAATTTTTCTTAACTAATAAAAATTAAAGACTGAGGTGAATCAATAGGCTCCTAATTTGTTAAATTGTGGACACATGGCCACAAAAACCAATCATAGGGGAGATAATGACGAAACGACAAAGCAAATGATAACGAGCCAAACCTGTGTTATGTTTAGAGAAGAAATGTTGAAGGAACTTAAACACATGCGTTCAACTATCTAATTAGGAGCCTATTGATTCACAAAAAGTGTTACCTCTTTTTATGTAATTATTTGCAATATAGCCCAATAAGTACAATGGGAACATGGGGATTGTATTCTACATGGCATGAATAGCTATTTCTGACATAATGTGGTTTAAGAGGGTAAATAATTCCTCTAAACATGAAAAGCACCTAATTAAGAAAAATTAGCAGCGTGTTAAAATTCTGGGATTGCAACTGTAGTTGGAAATAAAACCACTATGCACAGGAGTCTATAACACTGAACACTAATCTCTACTCACTATAACACTGAACACTGTAATCTCTACATTGTAATCTCTACAGTCACTATAACACTGAACACTAATCTCTACACTCACTATAACACTGAACACTGTAATCTCTACACTCACTATAACACTGAACACTGTAATCTCTACAGTCACTATAACACTGAACACTGTAATCTCTACACTCAATATAACACTGAATACTGTAATCTCTACAGTCACTATAACACTGAACATTGTCATCTCTACAGTCACTATAATACTGAACACTAATCTCTACACTCAATATAACACTGAACACTGTAATCTCTACACTCAATATAACACTGAACATTGTATTCTCTACACTCAATATAACACTGAACATTGTAATCTCTACAGTCACTATAACACTGAATACTGTAATCTCTACAGTCACTATAACACTGAACACTGTAATCTCTACACTCACTATAACACTGAACACTGTAATCTCTACACTCAATATAACACTGAATACTGTAATCTCTACAGTCACTATAACACTGAACACTGTAATCTCTACACTCACTATAACACTGAACACTGTAATCTCTACACTCACTATAACACTGAACACTGTAATCTCTACACTCACTATAACACTGAACACTGTAATCTCTACACTCACTATAACACTGAACACTGTAATCTCTACAGTCACTATAACACTGAACACTGTAATCTCTACACTCACTATAACACTGAATACTGTAATCTCTACAGTCACTATAACACTGAACACTGTAATCTCTACACTCACTATAACACTGAATACTGTAATCTCTACAGTCACTATAACACTGAACACTGTAATCTCTACACTCAATATAACACTGAATACTGTAATCTCTACACTGCTCTATAACACTGAACACTGTAATCTCTACACTCAATATAACACTGAATACTGTAATCTCTACACTCACTATAACACTGAACAGTGACCTGTGTGCTGACGGCTCCACCCACTGCTGGACACCTCGCTGAACTCAACACTTCACCCTAAGAGGCTCTGTTAGTCTGAGCACTCCAAGCTTATGATGTGAACATCTGTGTTTCAGTCTTCCCAATGAACACAAGCAGATTGTTCCCCCACACTGACCACAGCTGCATACACAACCGCACACACACACACACACACACACACACACAGCCGCACCCACATGCAGCAGCTCACAGCCGCACACCTATCGCAGTACATGGAGGACCGTACACACACACACACTCACACAGCCACAAACAGTCGCACACCTATCACGGTACACAGAGGAGCGTACACAATGTGCTCAGATCAGACAGTTACACTCTGTCATCTGCAACCTCAGAAAAAACGATTCAACCCCCTCACACCTACTTTCATAATCCCTTCTTCTGTCTCATGCTCTCTCTCTCTCTCTCTCTCTCTCTCCCTCTACTCCCGCTTTCTATTTCTCCTCTTTTTCTCTCTCTCTTTTTTGCTTTCTCTCTCCTCTCTCTCTTTCTCTTGCTCTCTCTCCTCTCTCTCTCTCTCTCTCTCTCTCTCTCTGTATGTGAGAGGATTAGCTGAAGGTGTTTGCAGGAGGCAGTGCATCAATCAGCCTGCATTAATATTCATTTATTCATTCCCATCTGTCTCTCTCTCTCTCTCTCTCTCTCTCTCTCCATCCTAATCCCTCCAACTCTTCCTTTCTCTGCTCTCCCACAGTCCTGCGTGCCCTCTCCTTCTCTCACCTCTGTCCCTCTCTCCATCCTTCTAGCCATCCTTTCCATCTTTCTTTCCCCCCTGCCCATGCTGTCTGTTACTCTTCTTTCCCACCCCACCATTCTGACGCTCATCTTCTGCATCTCTCTCTCTCTCTCTCTCTCTCTCTCTCTCTCTCTCAACCCATTCTCATCCCCTGTCCCCTCTCTTCTCTCTCTTTCTCTCTCTCTCTCTCCTCCTCTATTTATTTAATATATATATGTTTTTAACGTGTGTTATTATTTTATTCTTATTTTCTGGTGTGGGGGGCTATTTAGCATTTTATTTTTGCTTGTTTTGTGTGGGTTTATTTGTGTTGTTTTTTTACTCTCTTTTTGGGGTTTGCTTCTTGTTTTATTTCTGAAATGCTTGAGAATTGAGTTTGTTTGCCTCCTATATTGCTAATAATAAACAATCAAAGGTCTCTCACCTCTCTTTCTCTCTTTCTCTCTTTATCTCTCTCTCTCTCACGGTTTCTCAGGTGGAAGAGAGTGAAGAGAAGGAGGTGGTGGAGGAGGAGGAAGAGGAGGGGGTGGAAGCCGGACAGGAGTTCAACTTGATCCCTCCCTACTCCGAAAAGGCCACGGAGTCAAACGTGGACAACGGGGCCCCGGGGAGTCACTGGGGGGCAGCGGACTACACAATGTCTCTGCTACCCCCCCTGCTGCTCACCACCACCTTCAACTGGGGGTACCGGGGGTAGAGTACCCCCCAAACCTCCTCTCCACTTCTCATGCACACACTCACTCTACATAGTGACACTGAGAGAAGGATAGAGGGAGAGAGAGAGAGAGATGGATAGATGGATAGAGAGAGAGAGTGACAAAAGGAAGAGCCCTCAGAGGTTAAAAAAATTAATATCTACTCCCCTCCCCTCTCTTACTCCCTTTCTCCTTCTCTTTCTCATCTCTATCTCTTTCTTAAGGGTGTTGTTGTACGTCATCGTAGTCCCACATTAAAGCCCCTGCCTCTCTCCGCCCGGGCCGTCTGTCTGATGGCGAAACAGCCGATATTCAGACGCCTGGCGGGATATCTCGCAAAAAAAAAGAAAAAAAAGAAAAAGGGAGCAGAATGACGTGTAAATTGGCGGATTGATGACTAACCGCGCGCTGGTTGGTGCGGCTGAATCGATGCCCCCCCCGGGGCAAACACTCTGTCCGGCATCTAGGGCCGAAGCCCATTTCCTCCGCCCCGGCACACGACCCCCGTTGGACACAGAATATAAAGCGGTTTTGATGAAGGTCAATAATCCATGTGTGTGTCCGGCTTTGTTAGCACTTTTAATTACGCACCACCGTGCTCTCTGTCTGATAGGAGTCCTGTTAGGAATCTGCCATGAACACAGGAAAGAGCAGAAAACCTTATAGATTCAGCCATCTTCCCCTTTATCTCCTTGGGCTTCTATCCTCTTCACTTATTCTGTCTTTCACTCCCTGTTCTCCCTCCGTCCGTCCCTCCCTCCATTGCTTGGGGTGTTTTTCACTGTGGTTTTGTTTGGTATGCTCTCGTCCTGTTCACAGTTCCTGCCCCGTTACGGGAAAAAAAATATTTGGCCAAGTACTGCAAAATATAGGTTCTAAAATTAACTGAAAATATTTAAAATATATGGCATACATTAAAAGCACTTATTGTTTGCTTCATATTCTTTATTGTACAACATATTGAAGAAAAAAAAATATATATATATATATATAAGTGGTTTTACAGTACATTGTACAGTACAAAACTCTAGAAAGTGCTTGTGTTGAATTGTTTCCCGAAGTACGCAAGTCATATTTCCAACATTCATGAAACAATATTTTCTTAAGTTTTTATATTTCTTCTTACCAATGAACCCCCCGCTGCCATCTAGCCTTGCCCAGCCCTAAGCTAATTTATTTTACATCAGGATGTGGTCTTTAAGTGACTGTGCTCGCTGTTTAGCGGGGCCTGTTGGAGGTGTGCGTTAAGGGCTGGGAGGGGGTAGCGAGTGAGCGAACGGAGGAGGACAGAGGGGAGAGGTATAAATCAGGCCGCCGCGCATTTCGCGGGTTATACCGCGCGCGCTCGCCTCATTCCCGACACCGTCGGCGAGCCGTTCCCCGACCCCGTAGCTATTAAACATGAGATGGGACGGGACGGGGAAGCCGGCACGCTGCTTTATCGCTTCATCCGGCCGCTTTCTTTAATTGAGCCACCAGGCGAGGCTGAGATTTTAACCACGGGCATAAATACAAGATCAAATAAAAAAACTAATAATAAAAAAAAAACTAAAACAATATGAGTAATAAAGAAATAAAAAAAAGGAATAACTGGGCGGACAGGTGCTGGTACAGCTGCGGGTTTGAGAAGAATTCATTTACCGCCGTCTGGGGCTGCTTGTTCTTCTGTGCGGCGACATGGCTGTTTTAGCAGTGGGGAGATAATAGGTCACGCCGTGACACATTTATCTTCTTACTCCTGCTTTCTGAGGAAGGAGAAGGAGAAGGTGTGTGGGAATGAGAGCGAGAGAAAGAGAAAAAGAGAGAAAGAGAGAGAGAGAGAGAAAAGAAGAAGACGCAGAGAGGATAGCCCCCTCTGGCACAAACGGGGCATGGAGCCGTGCACGTCCCTCCCGCTCTTTTTCCCTTGCTTGATAAATCTTTTGCTGACGCTAATGTTTTTTCCCTCTTGTGCGTTTCTTTTTCTTTGGGAACTTGCAAAATTAACTTCCATCTGGAGGGGATGGAGGTGAGGGGGGGGGGGTTCAATGGGAGTCTTTCTCCCTCTGACTCTCTCTCTCATTCTCTCTTTCAGGTGGTTGTGATTATGTGAAATACAGGGGAAGAGTTAATCCTCTCTTCCATCTCTTTCTCTCTTGCTCCCTCTCTCTTTCAATCCCTCTCTCTTTCTCTTTCCGATCTATTTCTCTTGTACACTGTCTTGTTGCCTATCTCAATCTCCCCTCTCTGTCTGTCCTCTCACTTCCTCCCTTTCTCTCTCTCTCTCTATCTCTCTCTCTCCATCTACCCAGAGGCCTAAGTGTTTTCCAGAGGGAGACTGGCCCATAAAGACAGAGCCTAGCTTTAAAAATCAAGCATTAAAAAAAGAGAGAATATTAGCATGCAGACACATCCTCCCGTGCGTGGCGCTCCAGGTCAGTGCGTGGCGCTCCAAGTCAGTGCGTGGTGCAGGAGAGATAATTGAGGGGTTAATTGAGAAACCCCAGGACAGGTCGCTAGATTAATGTTCCTGTCCAATCTCCACTCTGACATTTATGACTGCTGTTGTTATTTTTTAATTGTTATTGTGGTCGTTTGTCGTCTGGTGACACACCCCCCCACACAGGAGCAGGATCTTGAGTTATGGGGTTATGGGGGAGATAAAGGATATGCCTGCACTGCCTTGATTTATATTAAAATATAGCAAATAAAAAATAAACAAGCCATGTGTTAAATGAATACAGGCAAAGAGGGAGCAGATTGCACAGACTAAATTCTGCACTTATTTTATTTTAATGTATTTTTTTTTTTGGTACCACTGTGTACAATTCACCCCCCCCCCCCCCCACACACACACACCCCTGACCCCATGTCCCACTTAACATTGATAATAATGTCAGTTGTTCCCTGAGCTTCCTTAAAAGCTGAGACAAGTGGCATTCACAATAACCCCTAGAATTACTGTGTGGGAGGGGAGAGAGAGAGAGAGAGTAAAAGAGAAAGAGAGGAAGAGAATGGAGAAGTGCTGAAAGCACCCGTGGGTTGTTTTGGGCTGCGTTAGTGTGTTCAGGCCTCTCGGATGTGTATCGATGCCTGGAGCTGAGAGAACCGATGTGTTCCGCTGTGGTATTCCAGCGCATTAATGCCCTGTGTCAAAGTCAGCCGGCTCTGCGACGCACCCCATTTTCAAACGCGTCATCCCAACTGTCACTCTTTTAGCTTTTTACTGGTCGGTCTTATGTAGAAAAGAAACAAAAAAAAACCAACAAAAAAAACAAGCACTGTATATTCCATTACATATTTAAAGCTATTTTTTCTATGCTGTGCGTGCTTATTAAAGTACAGATGTATTCTGTTCATTATTGCTTTGTTCTTCTTCTTCTTATTATTATTGGTGTTGTTGCTGTTGTTGTTGTAACCATGGCCACGGTTAGAACCTGTATCGCCAAACTCAAAAAAAAAGAAAAGAAAAGATGAGTCTCTTTCTCCAGCCGTCTCTTGCAGATGTATATTGTGTACATATGTCTGCCTGTCCGTCCGTCCGTCTGCCTGCCAGGCTGTCTGTCTGTACGGAAATCTTTGCCACCGTTCATTTATCTGGCTCATTTTATACTCTGTGTATGTTTACAGTGGGAGCCGAACGTGAAGCGAACAGCCTCCCTTCTCCTTGTTGTGGACGTGGCAGCCATTTTGAAAATGACTGATGTAAATGCAATTTTAATTTAAGGTTTCAGGATGGCCCGGGGGCAGCGATCTGTCAGAAAGTTGAAGATTCTTTGTGTTTGGAAAAACACAGCCTGTCGCAAGTCAAATTCAGAGCATACGGGATGGGTTTGCACTGTAGCTTGGAAGAAGGAGTCGGTTTGAGAACAGACGTCGGTGGTAACGCCAGCTTTTCCTGGTGGTTCCCGTTCTCCAAATTGTTTCAGTTAGACAAGCGAACGGAATTCAAACTGTCACTGACACAGGTCTGGTGGAGGGTGCTTTTCATGTTTTTTTTGTTTTTAAGGCTTCTCACAGTACCCCCCACCCCCCCCACCCAAAACTGAATGTGACTTCTTGTGACTGTGCTACCCTGGCCTGTTGCCCCCCTCTCCCTCTCCGCCCCCACACACCCCGCTGTCTACCCTGTCCTTTGGTGTCAGGTTTGCTTTTCGGGTGTATGTTTGGTGTTGTTTTCTGTCCAATGCAGATAAAGAGAAGCAACAACACTGTGTAAAACCAATCAAAACAAAAAACAAAAACAACATTCAATAAAAAAAGAGCAACCTTACATTTCCTTACCTGCACTTCCTGTCTCTTCTCTGATTGGTTGTATTTTAATGGTCACGGTTCAGTGCTGGATGAGAGTGTGTCTGTGGTTTGTTGTTTGACCGCTGGGAGCAAAAATTCACGACTCAAATGGGGATTCGTCAGGCCTAAGCGTTACATTATAGCTGGGAAGCCTGACGGAAAATTTCCAGAAAAAAATTAATTGCTGCCTTCAAGAAAATGAGGAGGCCCATTTAACATGAAGACATTTTTATAATTCGACTTATTTCTACCTCAGCAGCTGAACATCAGCTGATTTTTTAATAATTAAACAAATGCATTTATAGGCTAACAGCGGTGGATTTTAGCGGTGTTTATTTCTTCTTGAGATGATTGGCGCTTGGTGGAGTTGCGTCTTCTCGTCCACGAGCCACAACTCATATGTGTACCGTCTGGTGACATAAAACAAAACATCCTGGTGCTTGATCTTGTATTCTTAAATCTGTTTAAAAGCACGGGAACAACGGAGACGTGTCTCTACCGAGTGATACGTTGCCATTCTGCGCTCAAATGTGTTGAAAGGTGTTAAAAGACCATTTTTATGCGTTTTGTTCCACTTGTGGTTCGAAGTAAGTAAATTCCTCAGGGGACTGTTGAGAGCGTACCAGCAAAAAAAACGTCTGACGCTCCTGTGCCACACGAACGCTGAAATAATAAAGAATATCAGCATTGCACCTATACATCTGATATCTCCTTGTTCAGACCAAAGGTTACTTGTGTGAAAAGGCACGTTTCTCTCAAGAGAGTTAACCCTCCTGTTGTGTCTGGAGTCAATTTGACCCAATTCAGTGTTTTGACATAACTTAAAACCAGCTAACCTTATTTTTTTCCCCATTTTGTATGACTTCCTAACTTGGTGGGATTAAATGGTAAACATGCAATAAACATAATGCGGTTTTTGTAACAACTTTGTATACAGAGGTGTTGTGTGGGGCCATTTTGACCCCAGGTTCTGTAGCTGTATAAAATGAAAGTAAAAAGAATCTGGTGACGTTTCGTGCGACCACGCGCTTCATCAGGCAGATGTTCGTGCTACCACGCGCTTCATCAGGCAGACGTTCGTTTTTTTCTCTTTTTTTCTGTAGCTGTATAAAACATAAGAAAGTAAACAATTTTTTCACATTTTTATCTTTGATCCCTTTTTGTGGGTGATTCTGTGTATTTACAGGTTTAAAGCTTCAAAAACGTTCACTTACCTCTCTAAAAGTTTATCACAGATTTTTAACATTTACTGATAAAAAGCTCGTAATTTGGGAGTCATTAAGAAGGCAACACACAAAATGTCAAAAATCTTCAATTACAATAATTTTGTGTCGGTTGAAACCGTTGGGGTCAATTTGGGTGTCATAAAATCAGAAAATGTCAACATAATAAGTGAGTTAGCTTCGCTTTCACTGCAGGCTAATGGGTTGTATTTTTACAGCTGTTCTCCTCAGTTGTAATTCCCTCTAATAATAACTGTGAAAGTAATTACCAGACCCCAAAGGTGCCGAGGGGACAGAATTGGCAGGTAAGGCAGACAGAATCAAGGACCAAAAGAAGGAGACGTCTGCACTTTATTTTTTCTTTCAATTGCTGACAACTCTCTGAAATCATTCTGAAGTTCACCCACCCCCCACCCCGCGCTCACAAGAGGTCCCCTGGGACGCCTACTAGGAGTCCCGTAAAGTTTAATGACTCCTCGTTAAAAATACAAATTGTTCGCATTATTTCACCCAGTTCTTTGGCTGGGGAATGGTTAACATGAATACTAACAAAATTGATATCACGACCAGTCTCTTCCTCTATCTATTCACCAGTTAGTAAAATTGTGTACTTTCTTAAGTAATACAAATACTTTGGCTGCGCTCGCTACAGAGTAGGCCTGCCGGGATGCTATTCCCTGGAATGTTGGAAGTGTGACTGGAATAGACAACTCGACATTTCGCATTATAAGCAGCAGATCACAGGCACCCGTTTACTTAAGCTCGACTGCGTTTCGCTCAAGTGCAAAACTTTAATATTATTATGTTTTTGGTCATTTTCCAGAGCAAACATCACAGCGTAAAAGCTGAATATCAATCCGAAACATAATTGAATAATTTCACAGAATGTAACGTAATTGAATGTCAATATAAGTCTTGTTCTGGTAGCTTACACACAGTCAGTGCTGCCGAGGTTTTTAATAATATCCCCTATCATGCAAGAGTGGGTGGTTAGTGGGTGGGGGCCATTCGAGAGGGGAGGTTGGGGGTGTTGTGAATCCCTCTGGGGTCATGCAGTCTCTCTGCTCACCCATGTCTGACACAGTGAAGCAGATTGCTTCAAATCTCATGCGTCCCATCCTGTTTAATTGCACCTGCAAGCAAATCCACTGAAACACTGACCGCAACTGAATGGCAAAGAAAGAGAGGCAGATAACTGCATATACTTATAATCACCCTGAACCTGATTTTAATTATTTACAAAATAAACTTTTCAATAAGAATTAATCACCTCGTTATCATCCAATTTAATTTGAAACGGAACACAAAACTATTACATTTCACGTACAATCCTTTTAGATTCAAATATATTTTTTTCAAAATTGAAGTCTAAACTCGTTCAAAACGATGTAATGTGCAAGCTTAGCTCAATGTTTTCACTAATATGGTTTTATTTTAATCATACGTAGCCAACTTATTTACATAAAGAATAACTCAAACACGTAAAAAGTTAAACAAACAAAAATCAGCTGTTCGTGGCCGATCCCTTCTTCAGTTGGCAAGCCTTTTAATTATGAAGAACAGATGGTTATCAGTATAAATACTGCTACCCTGTCTTTTGTATTAGTGCCACCATTAACTACGACATAAACTGCACCTGAACTCACGCGCAAAGCAGAGAATGGTTATTACCATATTTCCATTTCTTCAGCTTCCAAGCAACATATTCCAAACCACCTCACCAGAAAAGTAAATACTGTGCTTAATTTTGAAATACCAAATAAAAAGTTGTTTGTAAATATATGTTGTCTAAGAAGAACACTTGAAATACTACATTCACAGATTCATGTGAAATCCCACAAAAAAATCTCGCAGGTCAGAAATTCTAATGCGTAATACATTGTTGAACCGCGGAGGCCCTGTTCAAACAAATCAAACAGAAACAGTCAGTGCGTAGCCGTTTATGCGAGTATTTTTAGAGTGGTGAATACATAAGGAGGACGACTGATATTATTTTACAACTTGGCCCATTAACCTCCTCTGATAAAAACTGTTGCTGTATTGCTGATGATGACATCACACCCACTTGAAAAAACAAGTTGCTCTCGTGCGTTCGAAGATCTGCCACCTATTTATGATTCAAAACAAACAAGTAAATATGCGTTGGCGTTTCCAGTTGCGCCGCGTATCTGTATGGCGAGGCTACAGTCGTTGTGAATATACAAATAACAGGCAGGCCTATAGAGACAAGACTCTGGAAAGCATAGAGAGGAGAAGGGAGGGGAAGGGGATGGGAAACAAAAAGGCTGTGTATGGATCAAATCAGTTACGGTCCCACAGCGGTGGATCTGCTCCTCGCGCACAAGAATGCAGAGCAGGTGGATTTTATTCTTGTGCTCAGCATTCAGTCACCCCCGCGCGCCCGCATTACCGCTGCGGTGCGCGTGTACCCTGACTTTACTCTGCGGAAGTGCTTGATAAGTACTTATCATGGTAATTTGCCAGACAGAAGCCTCTACACCTGGGACGTTTTTCTCTCGTATAGGAGCTGATTCACCCACTGTCTACCATAGTTATTCTCACTACGCGCTGGGTAGAAAGATTAAGCGCTCCGATTCCCCCTTTTCTCTCCCCCGTGGGAATCCATATTTTCTTCTGACTGTTTAAAAGAAAGCCGGGTGCAGAGCAACTGAAAACGACATAAAGCTTTTAATCTGTTAATGTAAAGGGTCTGCTGGGTAATTGAAGCACTTCGGTTATTTGCCCGTGTTCATAATGCTTCTTTAAATAATTATGATCACGATGACAACAGAGAAAATAATGCAGAATAATCAGAATGCGTTTACTGATCATGCTACGAATTCATTTAAATTTAAATAGGATGGCAGCAGTGAGAATAAACCTGACTTTTCATCTCAGCTTCGGAGAAATCAAACTAGACAGGCAGAGAAGAAAGAAAACGAGCAAGCGTCACACCTGGCAGGACGATTGGATCTATATGATAATAGCGTGGCGCGTGAATGCATATTTGACATGCTTTAGGCATCTCGCGCTGGCGCCTATTCTTACACAAAGTAGCTACAGCATTAAAGAGACGGAAATATAGAAGGGAATTTAAACTGAAAATAAAGCCAAGATTCTCGTATTTGAGGGGTGGGAAAAACCTTGAGTATAATACCTTGACAAGTATTCACTGTGACATTTTGTCTGGCTGACAGACAGAAGCAATGGCGGTTGCTCCAGGCAGGGAAAGTTCAAGCTTTCGGGGCAGCCAGGTGTGGCAGAGGAAGAAGCGCTCGCGTGCTCTCCCCGCGGCCTATCGTCTTTCGGCGCCAAAACCTTGACCCGCTCTTAACGGGTGAGTTAAATTGCTCCAAACGTCAATGTCACATATAGCTATTTGGTGAAATGACTTACCAACAGGGATAGAAAAGAGACAAAGAGGTTTGGGGAAAATTTGAACGTATTTAGCACTCAAATGTTTCACATCTGACAAGCAAATATTGATATAGCAATTGAGATAATTCGACATTCCAGTTTTTCTCCATGTAGGAACGTGTAGCCTTTGCGTTTAAGTCTATGAACATATTATAGAACATATGAGCGTCAAAATAACTGTGCATATTTATACATTTACTGACTGTATTTTAATTACAGCATATGATTATATAAAGTACACTCACTGTAATGTATTGATTGCAGAAATGCATTGTCTCCGAATACACTGGTTCTTTATTAATTTATATTTAATGATTTCTGTCAAGGTTTTTGATATTAAACAGGCCAAAACACCTTATCACTTGGGCCTGCGAACTCTGTGGTGATGTAGTGTCCATTCAAAGTCACCGTCTGTTGTGAATCATTGTCAGTCCCTGAATGATAAATTGAAGAAACTGACCTCAAAAACATTTAATCAATCTCTAAAACCCATTTACAGGCATTTTATTAAAAAAATGTGCCAAAGCTCACTTTTGATGCTTGTTGTGTACTATATATTTTTAGAACAAAATCAATAACTGGTGGACTTTTTTGGTGTGTATTTTTTCCTTTATTTCAGACAAACAAATATCAATTTAATTCCTGTCACAATAAAAACTAATTAAATGAGAAATTTTATGGGATGCTGGGTGGCTTGTCCTTCTATGACACTTGATCCTGAGTGTGGGTGTAATAACAGTTAGGGAAACTGGGCTTGCAATTCCGGGGTTGCAGGTTTGATTCCTGAGTGGGGCATTACAACGGGACCGTTGAGCGAGGTACTTTGAGAGCCTTTCTTTGGTAAATATCCAGCTGTATAAATGGATTGAATGTGAGCTGTGTCAGTCCTTCTGGATATGAGCATCTTATGCAAATCTGGCATGGAGTGTCACTCACAGAGGGGTGGGACTAATTTAATTTGGCGGGATTGTTCTCTTCTCATCACACACCTGTGTCACCTGAGGTACAAAGGTAGACTACACAGTGAAATTAGGTGACATCTCTTTTTAATGGAGGTCATTGCAGTGATAATATTGGCTCAGAAATCCCTAATTGGGAGAAAAATAAATCTTGGTTTACAAAAAAAAAAGAACCTAATTAAATTAGAATTTTTTTTATGTTCTTGCAGTAAGCATGTTCCAGAAATGTAAAATAATTAAATAATATTGTGATCATTATATGAGTCCCAGGCCAGAATTACAAGCCTTGCGCATCGGGTTCCAAAGCTTATGTCAGACACTGTGGGTTCAGTGTGACTTCAGAAGTGTTGACCTTGTCAATGACCTTGACCTGGTCCAGTCTAGTTTTAGGGCCTTAATCAGAACACGAGGCAAATAATTATTTTTAGTAAAGCTAATTGCCCAATGGTGTCCGTGTGTATGATTGTGTGCATGTTTGTTGAATTAATTAATTAATTTATAATGTATTTCATTGTGGAAAACCATCATTAAAAAATCCTCTGTCTGTGTGTCTGTGTTTGTCCATCTCTCCCTGTATATAAGTTTGTGTTTGTTTCTCTAAAAATGTAGGTGTGTGAGTGTGTGAGTGTGTGTGTGTGTGTGTGTGTGTGTGTGTGTCCGTCCATTTGTGCATGTACAGAGTGGATTAACAGCTTGGTTATCTCAACCTGCAGATCCTGAATGAAACACCCTCTTTCCTTCCCTCTCTCTCTCTTTCTCTCTCTCTCTCTCTTTCTCTTTATTTCTCACTCACACTCACACACACACACACTCACACACGAACACACACACACACACACACACACACACACGGACACAAGTAAAGTGAAATAACTTTAATAGATAAAATGGGCGAAATTAAATTCAGTAGCAGGTGCAAATGGAAATAAATAAATAAATAAAGAGAGAGGCAGCAGGCAGCTTAGCTTTAGAGTGCACAGATAAAGCCCCAGGGCTCTGGAGGAGGTGATACCAAGGTAGATACTTAACCTCCTCCAGCACAGTGTCTGTCTGCAACACAGCACTCAATGTGAGGGATGGATGTGGAGGCCTGGCAGCTGCCATTAATAACACAGCTTTGCACACACACACACACACACACACGTATGTAACCCCACATACATGTAAAACCACACACACACGTATGTAACCCCACACACATGTAAAACCACACACACATGTAAAACCGCACACACACACACACACACACACATGTAAAACCACACACTTGCCGTAACCCCACACACATGTACATACAGACATATGCAGGCACACACACATACACACATGCACAGTTACATAGGTAGCTGTACATACAGACATATGCAGGCACACACACACACATACACACACGCACAGTTACATAGGTAGCTGTACATACAGACACATGCAGGCACACACACACAAGCACATCTCTTCCCCATTAATCATCATGGCAATGCATTTACTCTATACACTCTTGGCGAGGCTTACATTTCGTGTGAATCTACGAAAACATGTTATTATGGTGTTTGTTAAAAATAAATAAATAAATAAATAAATAAATGTGAATGTTCTGCCGCTGTCAGCAGATGCGCGCCTCGGGGCCTCGGGGTCTCCAGGTTCTGCTTGGCCGTGCAATTCCAGCCACGTTCCTCTGCTTTCACACTCCTAACTTTTTACTCTTTTTTTTTTGTTGTTGTAAATTTTGTGCTGAACCTGGAGAGATTACGGCTTCCTGGAACTTAATCGGAAGCCCTGACCCCCGTCCTGTTCAGATGGATGTATCCCCCTGCTTCTCCACCATAAATTATTGGGGAGATAAATTATAAAGAGGAAAATCCCAAGTTAACGGGCTGCACTCGAGTTGTGAAATTTCCAGTTTGGGTGTGGGAAGGGGGGGGGGGTTGACCATTTAGCCGAATGAGGACTGTAGTGTAAGGGGGCATGGGAAGCCTTACAAGCAGACAGAATTCAGATTCTCTATTGAGTTTGTGCATTTTGAGTTAAGTTCTCTCGTCTGCCATGTGTGTATTTTTTGTTGTTCCCCAGACAGAGACCTCGTGGTTGTCGGCTCTGACTTTATTCCAAGTGTAGCCCACACGCCATGGCATATTCATATTTTTTTGATTTCCCATATTTCTCAAGCTCTTTTTTTGCCTTTTTTGTGGCTTAGGCCAATATATTTCTGGCGGTTTACTACTGTTCGTAAATTCTATGTGCCGGCCCTTCCGCTGCCCGCATAGTACGCCGCTGACGGGAGTGCGTTTACTGCGGCACGGAGTCCCTTCCCTAAACACCCGCCATTATCCGTTAGCTCCGTGCTCCGCGGTTTCATTAGAACGTGGGTTCTTCCGTCGGGTTCTTCTGAGGACGTGTCAGTTATTGGCAGAACAACCACGCGAGTATCGCCAAAGGATATACAGAACATGTAAATGGCATATAAACGGCGGGCTTAAGACGGTACCGTTAAAAACACGGTCATAAAAAAGAAAACGGCAGCACTAATAACAATAATTATTATGATTACTTTCTTTCTTTTCTCTCTTTCTCCTCATCTTTCTCCCTCCCTCCCTCCCTCCCTCTCTTTATGACTCATCTACCTGTGCTGTGACTCTGACAGTGACTCATTAGTATGGTACGGGAGTCTCGTTTAGAAAGCGCTGGAGCCGCCTTAAGTCACAGGCGCATTTGCAGGCCCGGGCCGGGTTTTGACGTAGTTATTTACGGCGTGTTGTCTTTTACCGAGATATTGACTGTATTTAATACACCTGCAGCCCCCGACAGTCTACTGGAGCCTGAACTCATCCGTATGTGTCCCTCTCTCTCTCCCTCTCTTTCTCAAATCTCTCTTTCCCTCTGTCTCTTTTCTGCACCTCTCTCTCTCATCTCTTTTTCAATCTGTCAACCTCTCTTGCGTAAAACCTCTCTATTTCTCTGCACCCCCATAACTCTGCTTTCTCTGTTTATGTTTCCCCCACCATCTCCCGATTCATCAATTGGATGAGATTTGGCACCTTCACCCCTCCCCCCTCTCTGCTGCCCCTTCGTTTTCTCTCTGGGGGGGTGGGGGCTCACCTCTCTGGGAGGCCTCTGGCTCTCTCTCCATCTGTCAGCTCCAATCGCTTCCTCTACCCTTCCCTCTCTTTCTATCTCTATCTCTATCTCTCTTTCCAACTCCTAGGTGCGTCAGTGCCGTGACTAACAGACATGTTTGCTGTCGAAGGTGTGACACAGTGCATCAGTGTTCTATCCCTCTCTCTCTCTCCCTCTCTTTCACTCCTTCACTCTCCATCCCTCTCTTTCTGTACATATCCCGCTGCTCTTCTCTCTCACTCCTCCTCTCCTTCCCTCTGTGCTGTTTGTTTCTTTCCCCCAGAAAACCGCTTTTTTTTATACATGTGTGGCCAAAGGCCAGTATCTCGCCTCCTTACTCTGTCGCCATCTCCATCATTCCGTCTCTTTCTCTCTCTTCCCCTTTCAGTCTATCTCTTGTTTTTACGCCCACGGAGCACGTAGCTTCGATTGCATTCTGTTTTGGGGGACTGGGTGCGGCCTACGGCTGTTTATCCCATTATTTATGCATTTCTTGACTTTTTTTAAATCTTGAGTTAGAGTATTCTCTATTCCTCTGTGGCTCTCCTCCCTCTCTCTCCCCCTCCCTCCCTCCCTCCCTCCCTCTCTCTCGCTTGCTCTGTCCAGTCCAATTGAGTTCATATCGAATGGGCTTTATTGGTACAATAAAACGTGCGCTGATATCGGTTGCCGAAGCACTCCAAATGCATTAAGCACCATTACTTTAAAATAACAGCAGTTCACCTGTCAACAAGACTTAGGTGAACCCACAGAAGGTCTGTCTCTCCTTGGATCACAGCTGAGAGAGAGGGGGAGGGAGAGAAACGAAGAGAAGAAAGGAGAGAGAGAAGAAGAGATTGAAATAAGTGCTGAATAAAACTTGCTCTCGGGCTCACTCTACGTCTCTTTTTCTGTTCATGGGGAAAAAGAGAAGATAGCTATTTTTTTATTCTCGTTGCCATTGACACAGTATTTTCATGCTTTAGCAACACACGCTCTCTTGCCATGCAAATAAGGCGTAATTGAAATTGAATTTGGATTTGAGAGAGATGTTATGTGCACCAGCTTGGGTATGATTTGGCCCTCTTTCTCCATACCCACTCTTTAGAAAGTCCTGTCTGTGCAGATAATCGGCTGGGTGAGCAGGTCGATATCCAGAGCAGCCGACATGCCGTAAATCTGACTGTCTGCTCCTTTATCCATGTAAATAATTAATAAAAATCTCTCTTCCTTTTTCTGTCCTGCCATCATTTTATTTTATCACTCCGCACATGCACGCACGCACACACACATGCACACACACACACACTCTGCCCATCCTTATCTCAGGTTATGGGACCTGCAGTACCGTGACACTGCCGTACGTGCACACGCACACACACACACACATGCACCCACACACACACAGACCCTGACAATCCTCTGACCATCACCTGTCAGGTTATGGGACCTGCAGTACTGTGCCACTACACACACATACACACGCACACACACATACACACATAGACACAAACACATTTTCTCAAATTAAAATCCAAACTTTGTTCTATTTACCTGACTTCAATTGCAAAACATTCAAATAAATAATGATATTCAAAGCCCTCCTTAATCCCTCCGATACACATACTCTCAGACCTAGGCTCGTTACCTACCTGTCCTAAGACTTACCTACCTGTTACCTACCTGTCCTAAGACTTACCTACCTGTTACCTACCTGTCCTAAGACTTACCTACCTGTCCTAAGACACCTACCTGTTACCTACCTGTCCTAAGACTTACCTACCTGTTACCTACCTGTCCTAAGACTTACCTACCTGTTACCTACCTGTCCCCCTTTAGGCCTAACACCCGTAACCTTAGCCACTAAAACCTACGTGTTGCAAACGGATGTGAAAGTATGTCTACCTGCTCCTCCTTGTTGTCTCTGCTAGTCCTGCAGTATTGGCTCAGGCCAGAAACGTACCTTCTCCACTGGCCTGGCAGCAAGTCTTTGGGTCTTTATCATACGAAATGATGCTTAAAGCCCAGAATGCTTCACACAAATATAGAAAAAAAAGTTAGTATTGCCAAAGTGTAACATGCAAGTACTTGAGGAACAAAAACAGTAACTATACATTTTACTGAATATGAGACATAAAAATGGCAAAAAATAATACTGCAAAAACAGTCTGTCAGGTGAAGTTGTCTCACCCTGTCGGCAAATCTTGAATTGAGTCAAACTCATTGTCATAATTTTTTGTCTCATTTAGCAAAAAAGATTAAAGATTTTAAGTCTAAATATAAGACTTAAATACTTGTTTTATACTTGACTTGTTTTTTGGTGTTTGCAGTGAATGGTAAAGTAACAGAAAAATGTTCAAATACATAGATAAAGAGTTTTAGTGTACTAAAACGAGCAGTAATCGTTTAATATTAACCAGTCAGTTCGTCTCACTTTAAACCTCTTTCTTTACTGTTTAGCGTTTATTAAAACTTTTCTTCCCCAGCCTCAACACAACTTCTGTTTCTTCCCCCTCTTTCTCTCTCTCCTTCATCCCCCTTTTATACCCCTCGTCCACCTCTCCCTCTCTCTTTCCCCTGCCTTCTCCCTCTCCCCGTCTCTCCCTCTCTTCCTCCCCCCTCTCTCTCTCTCTCTTCCTCCTGTCTCTCCCCCTCTCTCTCTCCCCCTCTGTCGTTCTCCCCTCTCTTCCCTCTCTCTCCCTCCCCCTCTCTCTCCCTCTCCCCCTCTCTCTCCCTCTCTTCCCTCTCTCCCTCTCTCTCCCTCCCCCTCTCTCTCCCTCTCTTCCCTCTCTCCATCTCTCCCCCTCTCTCTCCCTCCCTTTATATCTGAGTGATTGATGGTTGCCTATTAGTGGGAAAGGGGGAACTGTCACTCAGGTCAGAGAAGACACTGTTAAACTGATGGTGATGTATCAGCGCCAACTGTCCGTATATTTACACCCATGGCTCCTGCGAAGAAGTGCCCGTGCACACACACAGACACACTCACATCATTACACACACACACACACATGCAGGCATGCACAAACACACGAGTGCACCAACAAGTGCTTACACACACACAAACCCTGTGTACATGCAAATACATGCTCTCCCACTCACATACACACGCACACACACACACACACACACACCCTGTTCTGGATATGTGTAGTACTCACCACTAGTGCAGCTACCAGTTGAGGAAGTCAATTAAATTCCACACATTATGTGCTTAATTCTCGAGTAATTGTCTCTTGATTGCTTTAAGTGTTCCTTAATAACTTAATTAGCATGCGTATCTCTGGCAGCAGAGTCAGTGGCGGCATCAGGGAGATGCACTGGCTCTGGCTGCTGAGAGCTTTGGGTTGGGCTTGAGAGCATGGCGGTCAGGAGCGGATCGGGCTCAAGTGTGCGTGCACAAACCACAGGGCTACCAAGTGTGCGCACACAAACTTTAGGGCTTCCAAGTCTGCGCACACAAACTTTAGGGCTTCCAAGTGTGCGCACGCAAACGTCAGGGCTACCAAGTGTGCGCACGCAAACTTTAGGGCTTCCAAGTCTGCGCACACAAACTTCAGGGCTTCCAAGTGTGCGCACACAAACTTCAGGGCTACCAAGTGTGCGCACACAAACTTCAGGGCTACCAAGTGTGCGCACACAAACTTCAGGGCTTCCAAGTGTGCGCACACAAACTTCAGAGCTTCCAAGTGTGCGCACACAAACTTCAGAGCTTCCAAGTGTGCGCACACAAACTTCAGGGCTTCCAAGTGTGCGCACACAAACTTCAGGGCTTCCAAGTGTGCGCACACAAACTTCAGGGCTTCCAAGTGTGCGCACACAAACTTCAGAGCTTCCAAGTGTGCGCACACAAACTTCAGAGCTTCCAAGTGTGCGCACACAAACTTCAGAGCTTCCAAGTGTGCGCACACAAACTTCAGAGCTTCCAAGTGTGCGCACACAAACTTCAGAGCTTCCAAGTGTGCGCACACAAACTTCAGAGCTTCCAAGTGTGCGCACACAAACTTCAGGGCTTCCAAGTGTGCGCACACAAACTTCAGAGCTTCCAAGTGTGCGCACACAAACTTCAGAGCTTCCAAGTGTGCGCACACAAACTTCAGAGCTTCCAAGTGTGCGCACACAAACTTCAGAGCTTCCAAGTGTGCGCACACAAACTTCAGGGCTTCCAAGTGTGCGCACACAAACTTCAGAGCTTCCAAGTGTGCGCACGCAAACTTCAGGGCTTCCAAGTGTGCGCACACAAACTTCAGAGCTTCCAAGTGTGCGCACACAAACTTCAGGGCTTCCAAGTGTGCGCACACAAACTTCAGGGCTTCCAAGTGTGCGCACACAAACTTCAGGGCTTCCAAGTGTGCGCACACAAACTTCAGGGCTACCAGTGTTCCAGAGCGTGCGCTTCACCCCAGAGCCACTCAAAATCAACCACAATGCACCCTTTTTTCATTTTCTTTCAGTTGCACTTTTGTAAGACGCTTTGGCTAAAAGCTTTTTCTAAATGGCTAAATTGCAAACTGTAAGTTGGAAGAGTTTTAACAAAGACCTACTGTATGAGCCCATCCAGGATTTAAGCGGTCTTTTGGCTCTAAAACACTCTTTCAATGTTGTCAGAACCTGTCAACAAGCTTTCTGGATTTTGAAATATATATATAAATACATATATACATATATATATATATATATATATATAAACATTCTGTATGTATAGTTTTTGTTGCCAAGCATTAAGTGCATTAATGATTGATATTTTTTAAACAAAACACTCTGTCTAGCTGTTTGTCTCTTCGTCAACCTGCCTGGCTATTTTTTTGACTGCTTGCCTGTCTAACCATATGCCTCTTTACCTGTCTGTCACTGAATTGGTCTAAAAGCCTTTCTCAGCCTCTATTCTCTTCAGACCAAGAGACTGCCAGTCTGTTTGTCTGTGTCAGTCTCCTTGACTTTGCATGATCAGCAGTGTGTATAAAGTGATGTGGCTGGAGGTGATCGTCCTGGTCCCTTGCAGGCTGAGTGAGTATTTCAGTGTGGTAAATAGGCGCCATAGTGTAATGCATTATATAATAATTTGTCAGTATCTGTGTGTGTGAGATGTGAGGGATTAGAGACAGACACAGGGTGGGCAGGAGTGAAAGAAGGGAGAGACGGGTTATCTCAGGGGGAGAGGGGCTGCAGTCTGGAGGCATTAGAGAGCTAATCCTCCCTCTTAGCTTCGATGAGCCTCCCTGTCTCTGACTATGTTTCCATGTAGGTATCTCGCTCTCTTTCTCTCTCTCTCTCTCTCTCTTTCTATTTTTGTCTGTCTCTCTGTCTCAAATTCACAAACTCAGACACTATATCGGCATGACAACATACATGCATCATATCATGTGTGTCTCTCTCTCTCTGTCTCTCAATTCAATTTGCTTTATTAGTTACACTACATTTGCATTGCCAAGGCATACAGTATTAAACAAAACAAGGACATACGTCTAATACTGAAAGATACACCAAAAACTAGAAACTAACGAATGAATGAACCACATGTATAAGCAAAAACGTTCCTCAGATTATGGATTTAGAAAAAAGAATGGGACATAATAATACAGTACATCTTTTATTATTAAAGACGCTCCTTATTAAAGACTCTCGATCTGTCTGTCTGTCTCTCTGTCTCTGTGTCCCTCCTTGGGTGCGTACTCGAAAAATGCATCCTTCTTTCCTCCACTACCCCCTCTTCTTCTCCGTGCCCCAGAAACCGATTTTTGTGTCCTAATTTAAGGTTGCTGGTTACACATTAATCCTCTGGGGTCGACCATGTTGTGAATCGGTGCTCATACGTTTTGTCTAGCAATAACTTCGCTCTCGTTTCGCGGAGGAACTTACCGTGAATTGCGGTGTGAAGCCTTGCCTAGTAGCTACAAGTACAGTTGTGTTTTTAGACCAACCAGAAGTTTCTATATCGACAAGCCAATTGGAGGCATTTTTTTGCGCAGTGGGATGCAAGCTACCTTGCTACTCGTCGTTTCTTACACAAAGGTGATAGGCTATAGGCAGATACTTTTGTAAGTATATTTATTTACCGTTTGTGAAATGAAAACAAAAATACTAGGTTGTTCTGTAATGCTAATTTATTTTTTTTGTGGTCATTTTGTCATACATATAGTCTCCTAAAAAGGATTTATGGTAAAATACCACTCAGGACCAGTTTGTGTTGAAGAAAAGATAAGCTTACATATATGTAATAGTGACTATCTGAGGGTACCAACACATGGGGAAAATAGGCTTAGACCCCAGAGTGTTAATTACATATTAATGGTTAAATATTCATTAATGTATCGACGCAAACACAATGTCAGGTACATTGTATACTGTACATGCAACTACTTGTACTTGTAGCAGTTTTGCATACTTCCTGGTAGGAGACGAGTGGAGGAAAGGAGGTGAGGAGTGAAGAATATTGGGACGCAGCCCTCGTATAACCTTCAATCTATTTCCCTGTCAAATTAAAATATATTTATGGGAATTACAAAAATGTTTTTTTATTGCCAAAGCATGTATCTAATTGTAACAACACACTTAATAATGGCTAAGGGGGGAAATATTAAAATGTTGAATAATTGGTATACATAATAAGTAGTAAATGGTAAAAGACGAGATGATAAACATTTAAAAAGCAATTAGTTATATACAGTGCTCAAATTGCTTGCTTGCCGTCTGTCTCTCTCCCTGATGAGATGGTTCTGTGAACATGATTGAAAATTTCCATATTGGAACAAAAAGGAACAAAAATGGTTATTTGGTTAAAAACAGACCACTTAATGGAATTAAAAAGTGAGGCAGCAATGGCACTTTAGATCTCACATAAAACATAGCATAGTGGCCCAGGCTGTGTCCGAATCAGAGCCCTATCTACTGCGCCTGTCTCCTGTGTACTGTGTCCGAATCAGAGCCCTATCTACTGTGTCCTGTCTTC
This sequence comes from Ilyophis sp. 1 JC-2022, assembly GCA_022702515.1. Classification (NCBI taxonomy): domain Eukaryota; kingdom Metazoa; phylum Chordata; class Actinopteri; order Anguilliformes; family Synaphobranchidae; genus Ilyophis; species Ilyophis sp. 1 JC-2022. The sequence continues at coordinate 7,403,083 of CM040397.1, forward strand.
TGTGTACTGTGTCCGAATCAGAGCCCTATCTACTGTGTTCTGTCTCCTGTGTACTGTGTCCGAATCAGAGCCCTATCTACTGCGTCCTGTCTTCTGTGTACTGTGTCCGAATCAGAGCCCTATCTACTGTGTTCTGTCTCCTGTGTACAGCATAATGGCAGATGTGTGCTGTTTAATGCTCACTGTTCAGCCGCGACGTGCAGTACGCAAAATTATTTTCCAACCGTACTGTGGAAGTGTTGAAAGACGTCCCACTCTTGCGCGAGAGTTGTTTTTGTTGTTATTGAAATAATAATTATTTTTTTAAACGAAGCTGCGTGTCATATTTATGTGACCAAAATGTTTGTGTACTTCTTGAAAAGTGTGCTCCCGAATGTACTCAGCGAAAGAAGTAAGTGTATAATACGGGGGTTTTAAGTATACTATATTTAGAGAAAACTTTACCAACTTAACGACTTTCTTGTCCTGTCTACTCAACAAGCCTACCTAATAGCATGGAAGGGTACTGATTCGGACACAGTCCCAGTGTTATATTGAGCACTTATTTTGATCTCTCACTCTCTCTGTCTCTCTCTCTTTCCCTACCTCTCTATCTTTCATTCTTTCATTATCTCTATCTTTCTCCCACTGACTCTCTTTCCCTCTCTATCTCTCTCCCTCTCTTTCAGTTAAATTATTTAATTCTCTCTATCTCTTGCTTTCTCCCTCTGACTCCTTCTCTCTCCCTCTCTCCCTCTCTCTCTCTCTCTCTCTCAATTCAATTCAATTCAATAATGCTTTATTGGCATGATTGTATATGAACAATATTGCCAAAGCAATTAACAATAAAACAATTAACAATGACACATAACATAGTACTAATACACTGGAATAATAAATACATAAATAATAAATAACCAAATCTATCTCTTGTTGAACGACAAACACTAATAAAGACAGTAACAATAAAATATCCATGAACACTTCAGATAAAGAAGATGGCACAAAGATCTGAGCTGAAACTTGGTTAAAAGTGAAATGTTTCTCCTGCATCTCTGTATCTCTGTGAGACGCAAGTGGCCGGGCTGCTCGGGGGGTTCGGTGGGAGTGCTCCTCAGCCAGGTTTCCGTTCAGCTCTGGGGGAGACAGCAGCAGCATCAGCAGCTGGCATCAGGGCAGGTGGAGGTGGAGCCGTTGAGAGAAATGTGCATCCCGCGGACATCCCAGGGATCGATCCCCATATCCACTTCCACCCCCGCACTGTAATGAAGTTAAAAGCTTGTATAAATAATAATAATAATAAAAAAAGAGGCTCCAGATTAGTTTTCAATGGAAATATAATTTTCCTCCTCTTGCCAGCTCTTGGGGGTATTGATTTGAGAGGTTATTAGAGTTCTTATTTTATTTCAGATATCATTCCTTTCACTAGTGTTCTGTCCCCACTGTTTACGCTCTTGCTTAGACTCTCTGTCCCCACTGTTTACGCTCTTGCTTAGACTCTCTGTCCCCACTGGTTACGCTCTTGCTTAGACTCTCTGTCCCCACTGTTTACGCTCTTGCTTAGACTCTCTGTCCCCACTGGTTATGCTCTTGCTTAGACTCTCTGTCCCCACTGGTTACGCTCTTGCTTAGACTCTCTGTCCCCACTGTTTACGCTCTTGCTTAGACTCTCTGTCCCCACTGGTTATGCTCTTGCTTAGACTCTCTGTCCCCACTGTTTACGCTCTTGCTTAGACTCTCTGTCCCCACTGTTTACGCTCTTGCTTAGACTCTCTGTCCCCACTGTTTACGCTCTTGCTTAGACTCTCTGTCCCCACTGTTTACGCTCTTGCTTAGACTCTCTGTCCCCACTGGTTATGCTCTTGCTTAGACTCTCTGTCCCCACTGGTTATGCTCTTGCTTAGACTCTCTGTCCCCACTGGTTACGCTCTTGCTTAGACTCTCATTTTAGGTCAGCTCACACCCCCCCATCCTCCGGCCCCCCGCCCCCCGCCCCCATACACCCCCACACCCCCCCCGGCCCCGGCCCCCCCCTCCATATGGCCATGGCTGCGCATATGCAGACGCATACGTTACACATGTGTGGATTGTGTGTGTATGAGCGTGAGTGTGAGTGTGTGTGTGTGTGTGTGCGTGTGCGTGTGTGTGTGTGAGTGTGAGTGTGTGTGCCTGTGCGTGTGTGTGTGTGAGTGTGTGTGTAGGTTGTTTGTATTGCCGGAGGCAACCAGACTACAGTAATTGAATCCTCTTCTCTGTCTCTGCCTCTCGCAGACTCCATTATGCAACAACACACGCACACACACACACACACACACATACACAGGCACACACACAGACACACACACACATACAACACACACACACGCTGATGCATCACACACACACACACACACACAAACACAGGCACACACACACACACACACATACGCATGTAAATCAACAGACACACACATAATGCACAAACATGTACATAAAACACACACACACACACACACACACTTGACCTGATTAAATCTTCACCACACACCACTGGGATTTGTCTTTTTTTCCTCCTCAAATTTAATTTCCCCCTGAGATGATGAAATAAACATTAAACGCTGCTAGCCCTCAAAACGCCTCTGTTCTGTATGACATTTCATCTCCCCGCCGAACAGGAGGAAAGAAAGGCAATTGAAAGAAAGAAGACAGCGGTGTCTGTATTTCACAGAGTGGAGCGAGAGAGAGAGAGAGAGAGAGAGAGAGAACGAAAGAGGGGAGGTAATATCACACATTTTAAACAGCACAGAAAAGCCATCACAGAAGCACTGACTAATGGCGCATGGCAAAGATGGGCCTCTGCAGAGCACAAACTATTGTTTTACTGGGATTTTAATAACGGACCCGCAATGAAGCCAATTACATTTTGGCCTCAGATTAGAGTGACACTGACAGTAAACATCGACCGAAATCATATTAATTCCACAGCAGCAGCCAAAAAATAATGATTTTTTTTGCAAGCGCAGTACAGTCATAATGAAAAGTGCTCACTGTTTTATTGTGCGATTAGTTTGGCTGGATAAATATTACCCCCTCGGATTATAGCGCGCACCCCTGCGCTCACAGATGGCCCATGTTCTTAAACCTCAAGATTTGCTTTAATGCCGTTTTGGGAGAGGGACAGCCACACCACGCACGCACGCACACACACACACACAGTCTGCACACGCATACATGTACAAATATGCAAACACAAACGCACATACTCACGCATACATTCACTGTGACACACAAAGGAATGGTCCAGTGGTATCTTTCGTGATGTCCCAGACATGAATGATGTATTTTTATTGGCTTATGTGTCTCTGAGGGGCATGTGACTGTAGTGAGTATGGGACAGTGTCTGGGGACAGGAGGGAGAACATGGGGTGTGGAGAGAGAGAGAAAGAGAGGGAGAGAGAGAGAGAAAAAGAGGGAGAGCAGAGGGAGAGAAAAAGTGAGTGGAGAGAGCGGGAGAGAGAGTGAGCGGAGAGTGGGAGGGAGAGAGCAAGAGAGAAAGAGAAAGAGTGAGCGGAGAGTGGGAGGGAGAGAGCGGGAGAGAGAGAGAGAGATCGGGAGAGAGAGTGAGCGGAGAGAGGGAGGGAGAGAGCAAGAGAGAAAGAGAAAGAGTGAGCGGAGAGTGGGAGGGAGAGAGCGGGAGAGAGAGCGGGAGAGAGAGAAAGAGTGAGCGGAGAGAGGGAGGGAGAGAGCAAGAGAGAAAGAGAAAGAGTGAGCGGAGAGAGGGAGGGAGAGCAGACAGACAGAACAGGAGAGTAGAGAGATGGAAATGATTTCATCACCTGCAGAGGATCAGCGCCATTAGCCATGTCATTAACACTGGGGAACACATTATTACCGCTGGAGACTAAGAGAGATGGGTCCCTCTTAATGACCAATGCACTCCACCCCTCCCAGCTCCCTATTCCCATTGGTCCATGAAAACAGTCCCACCTTGCTCCCCATTCCAACGGGTCCCTCGAAACTGTCCCACCCTCCTCCCCATTTCGACGGGTCCATCAAAACGGTCCCACCTTCCTCTCCATTCAGTCCCACCTTCCTCTCCTCGTCAGAATGGGAAGGAGAGTGAGACCGTTTTGAGGGACCCACTCTCCTTCCCATTCTGACGAGGTCCATCCAAACGGTGCGTTAATTAACTTATGGTTCTACCAATGAATGCTACAGAGAGCTGTGTAAGGACCTCCCACGTCCCACACTGGGGGCGGTGAGTCACGACTGACCTAATGTCACTAAGTAAAATTGTCATGGTCCTCCTTCCTTCCCTCTAATTCCACGCCTCGTCTCTTCGATCTATCGGATTTTTTCTCCGCATTCCCTTGCGGGATTTCCTTTCGCCCAGGTGATTATCTGGTTCACCTGTCGTCCACGTCATGAGGTATTTAAACCACTGAGTTCCGCTTTCTGGCGCTTCGATATCATTTCGTGCCGTCACGAATGTTAGGGTTGTTGGTTTCTCTCTGCTCGCATTTAAAAAGATTGTTTTTCTTTATTCGTGCAGTAGAGCTGTATTTAGTAAACTACCTAGAAGCTCAGGGAGAATAGTTTAAGTTTAAGTTCTTCTTTTTCCTTCTCCTTTTCTACTCCCGCTCTCTTTGTTGTTGGAGAGCGTGAGCGTTATTTTATTTTCATTTGTTTCACCATTTATCGGGCGTTATAGTTACGTTCCGAGGGTGCCTTTGTTTTTGTATTCCTTCAACCATTATTACTATTGGCCGTGTTTACGTGGCTATCCCGTTTTACAAGGGTGTTTTTGGTTTCGGCTACGGCTGGGAGGTTTTCTTTCGTTCTTTCTTTTCTTGTTCGCATTTGGCTCATCATTGTACCGCTACAACGCCATTACAAAAATAAATAAATACTGAAGTTACGCATGTAAGTCCCTGTCCTTATACCTGACCAGGTGCGGGATAACCAATCTGCTCCTTTGTACAGCAGCCAGGTGGAACTGTGTCAGACGCTAAACTCTTCATTCTGTTTGTTTGTCTTTATTATACCACCCCGAAGCACGTTGAGTTAATTACATCCTTATATGAAAGACGCTGTACTAATAAAGTCCCCATGCCCAGTCTCTTATTAATGTTGAGTGACATGACCACGCCCAGTCTCTTATTAATGCTGAGTGACATGACCACGCCCAGTCTCTTATTGATGTTGAGTGACATGGCCACGCCCAGTGCGTCATTGATGTTGAGTGACATGGCCACACCCAGTCCCTTATTGAAAACATTCTCCTGTATTCTACCACCACCTTTTATCCACCACGCTTTTAAAAAAGGGGAGAGTGTTGCGCTCACTCATACCTCTCTCTCTCTCTCACTCGCACTGTCTGCCTCTGTCTCTTTTCTTTCTCTCAGACACACGCACGCACACACACACACACACACACACAAGATGACCAGACACACACACACACACACAAGATGACCAGACACACACACAAGATGGCCAGACACACACACACACACACAAGATGACCAGACACACACACACACACACACAAGATGACCAGACACACACACAAGATGGCCAGACACACACACACACACACACAAGATGACCAGGGACACACACACACAAGATGACCACACACACACACACACACACACAAGATGGCCAGGGGGTCAGTCCCAGTTTATCTCAGCTAATGGCTCTATGCTCGGACGCTGCTGCTCCACTGCCCCCCTGACAGCTGTTCCTGCCCCCCCCCCCCCCACGTTCTCACCCTCGGGGAGGTCTGTTTCACATCCTCCAGGTCCAGCCCAGTCAAACTCATCTTTTCCTCTTTCTATCGCTCTCTCTTTCTCTCTCTATCGCTCTCTCTTTCTCGGCCATATGTCTGCATATTACATCTCTGCAAGTAACAATATTTGTGTTTTTAGCTGTAATCAGATTGGTGTGCGAACCACAGAGGAATATGATAAGTGAGGTCATCTCATTAGCCCGGGTGTAGATTGATACCGCTCATCGCCGGACTGGGCCATTTACTCATTCCACACATTAATCTGAAATAACAATTCTACTAAAAGCATCTCTCTCTCTCTCTATCTCTCCCTCCATCTCTATCTCTCCCTCTATCTCTCCCTCCATCTCTATCTCTCCCTCTATCTCTCTCTCTCTCTATCTCTCCCTCTATCTCTCCCTCCATCTCTATCTCTCCCTCTATCTCTCCCTCCATCTCTATCTCTCCCTCTATCTCTCTCTCTATCTCTCCCTCCATCTCTATCTCTCCCTCTATCTCTATCTCTCCCTCTATCTCTCCCTCCATCTCTCTCTCTCTCTCTCTATCTCTCCCTCCATCTCTATCTCTCCCTCTCCGTCGTTGTCTTTCTCTTTCCCTCCCTAACTTTTTTTTTTGCTCACTTGCTTTATTTTTTTATTTTTTTTACAGTGCTCCAGAAGAAACAGTTCAGGGCAGGCGTCTGGTGGCACTTTTTGCGAGTGTGTAAAACACAGTCCCCTGTAAAGAGTAGACCCAGGGGGGTAAGATAACAAACACCCCCCATCCATTACTGTACCTGTGGGGTGGGGAAAGAGAATAGGAGCCACTCTGCTATCATGTTTTATCTCTTATCTAAAGCTGCCGTCTCGCTTTTTAATTCCATTAATTGGATTTTTTCCTTTAACAGATTCACCCATTTTATTTCACTCGTTTTTTTTGTTTTGTTCCAATTTGGAAAGCCAATCATTTTCACAAACCATCACAAGTCCATCGCATCACCGCATGCTCCACGCAGCCAATCATAAGCTCTCCTCTAACAGGCAGACAGCCAGCTGCCATGTCCCCCCTCACCCTGAGCTGTGCAGACGTTGTGTCAGACGAGCAAACCTCTGACACACACAGTGACCAAGACCAACCCTGAAGACCCCCCCACACACACACACACATACATACACACACATACACATACATACACACACATACACATACACACACACATACATACATACACACACATACACATACATACACACACATACACACACATACACACACATACACACACATACACATACACACACATACACATACATACACACACACACACACTAAAGGCTTTCTCTTACACACAGTGACCACGGCCAACCCTGAAGAGTGAACCTTTTTCACTCTGAGGATCACTACAGCCCATAATGTGTCGCCCAGGAAACGGCCAGCCCTTGTAAGCACCAACACTCAAAATTCAGTAACACACACACACACACACACACACACACACACATACGCACACACACACACACACACACACACACACACACACACACACACACACACACACACACACACACACACACACACACACACAGACACACACACACATGCACACACACACGATAGTCAAAATGCTTTATTTTTAGAATCTGGCTGCCTGTGTTTTCCCAGGGATCAGTGAAGAAAGAATTAATTGAAAGAAATAATTATACACAGTTTGTTTTTCCAGGCCTGCGTTAATGCTTAATAAACATGTAGTCAGTGTTCTATTAATAGTTTCTAAAAAGCTGCCGGGTCGTTGCAAAATGATATTGCAATCAAAGTTTAAGAATTGTAATTACACAGCAAAAATAGTGGTGTATTTAACACCCCACGGTACTTATACGGGTCCGTGGACTCATATAAACACCCTACGGTGTTAAATGTACACCAGCAGTGTTAAATTTACACCAATTGTAGAATAAAGATACATTCTGCAGGGGGGGGGGGGCAGAAAGTGGCATTTCTTTTCTTTTTTAACTTGCCATCATTTTCACTCTGCAAATCTGTTATTTATGCACTTCAGTTAATCGCTCTGGATACGAGTGTCTGCTAAATGCCAAGATGTAAGTGCCACCAGGCAAAAGAGCAGAATGTTGAAGACTAGCGGTAATGTAATGAGGTTTGGGGGTGTCCCGGTGTTACAGCAGTACTGTGGTAATGTAATGCAGTTTGGGGGTGTTCTGGTGTTACAGCAGTACTGTGGTAATGTAATTCAGTTTGGGGGTGTTCTGGTGTTACAGCAGTGGTAATGTAATGCAGTTTGGGGGTGTCCCGGTGTTACAGCAGTACTGTGGTAATGTAATGCGGTTTGGGGGTGTTCTGGTGTTACAGCAGTACTGTGGTAATGTAATTCAGTTTGGGGGTGTTCTGGTGTTACAGCAGTGGTAATGTAATGCAGTTTGGGGGTGTTCTGGTGTTACAGCAGTACTGTGGTAATGTAATGTGGTTTGGGGGTACCCTGGTGTTACAGCAGTACTGTGGTAATGTAATGCAGTTTGGGGGTGTCCTGGTGTTACAGCAGTGGTAATGTAATGCAGTTTGGGGGTGTCCCGGTGTTACAGCAGTACTGTGGTAATGTAATGCGGTTTGGGGGTGTTCTGGTGTTACAGCAGTACTGTGGTAATGTAATTCAGTTTGGGGGTGTTCTGGTGTTACAGCAGTGGTAATGTAATGCAGTTTGGGGGTGTTCTGGTGTTACAGCAGTGTCAATGTAATGCAGTTTGGGGGTGTCCCGGTGTTACAGCAGTACTGTGGTAATGTAATGCGGTTTGGGGGTACCCTGGTGTTACAGCAGTACTGTGGTAATGTAATGCAGTTTGGGGGTGTTCTGGTGTTACAGCAGTACTGTGGTAATGTAATGCGGTTTGGGGGTGTTCTGGTGTTACAGCAGTACTGTGGTAATGTAATGCAGTTTGGGGGTACCCTGGTGTTACAGCAGTACTGTGGTAATGTAATGCAGTTTGGGGGTGTCCTGGTGTTACAGCAGTACTGTGGTAATGTAATGCAGTTTGGGGGTACCCTGGTGTTACAGCAGTGGCAATGTAATGCAGTTTGGGGGTACCCTGGGGATAGTTTGTTTCACTTGGTCAAATTTGGTCCATTGTTCATGTTTGGTTTTCACACACACACACACACACACACACACACTCAGGAGGATGGTGTGTATGTGTGTGTGTGCGTGTGTGTGTTTGTGTGTGTGGGGGGTGTAGGAAGGTGTTTATGAATGTGCTTATGTTTGTGGAGTTGCGAATATAGACGTGTGGCCGTTTCTGTGTGTGAGAGTGTGTTTTTGTACTTTTATGTGCGTTTGTGTGGAAATACGTGGCTCCCGGATATTGAGCAGATGGAAGAGAGCTGGCTTGAAAAAAAAAAAAGAATGAGATTGAGATTCGGAAAGAGGTGGAAGGAAAAAAGCCGAGTGGATGGAGAGAGACAGGAAGAAATATGCTCTTTGTCACCAGTATCTGACACGGTGAATAGCAGGTCTTTGTGTCCCGTCTGTTTATATCGAACATTGCACTCCTGAATCTTACGGGCCATGTTCTTAAATAAATCTGACATAACACAACGTATTAAAAATTACATCGCAAGATAAGATATAGAGGACAGTACTGTAAACACAAACTGATAAATATATTTTTTACAAATATCCCAAAAATTCTGAAATCGGTAGTGCTCGGCTATCTCAGATTCAATCTATTTATTAATTTTTTATTATTTTTGAGGAGCGTTGTCCTCTTGTTCCTTCTTTTAATCTCTCGTTCCCAGGTTTCCTCTGTTCCCTCTTTCAATTCCCCGCTCCCCGTGGTAAATAAGAACCTCTTTGTGTTCCATCATTTGAAATTCCTTTAACACTGATATGGCTTTTTCATTCAGTCCCATCTGCCGTGGTTGTTGTTTTTTGTACGGTGTTATGGTCGGAGACGAGAGTGACGGGGTGGAGGAGATAAGGCCCAGACACAAAATGCTTGTGTTTGTCCCGATGAATGGTGTCACGTTTTTAATAGCTATGCTTCCCTTTCCCAGCGATGCAGGTGTGTATGTGTGTGTGTGTGTGTCTGTGTGTGCATATCTGTCTGTGTACAGTTTATATGACTTTGTGTATGAGAGAGCAGCGTATTATCTATGTGTGTGTGTGTGTGTGTGTCTGTGTGTGTGTGTGTGTGTGCATATCTGTCTGTGTACAGTTTATATGACTTTGTGTATGAGAGAGCAGCGTATTATCTATGTGTGTGTGTGTGTGTGTCTGTGTGTGTGTGTGTGTGTGTGTGTGCATATCTGTCTGTGTACAGTTTATATGACTTTGTGTATGAGAGAGCAGCATATTATCTATGTGTGTGTGTGTGTCTGTGTGTGCTTGCGTGCGTGTGTGTGCATATCTCTCTGTGTACAGTTTATATGACTTTGTGTATGAGAGAGCAACGTATTATCGTATATGCGTATGTGCATAAGCGCATGTATATATGCTTGTGTATGTGTGTGCGTATGCAAGTAGGTGAATGCGTGTACTTGTGTGTGTGAGAACACACATTCTTGTGTGTGTATGTTTGTGTTTGTGTGTGTATGTCTTTGTGTGAATGTCTGTGTGTGTCCGTGTGTGTGTTACATTACATGTAATGCGTGTGTGTGTGTCTGCCTTTGTGTGAATGTCTATGTGTGTATGTCTGTGTGTGTCTGCGTGTGTGTATGTCTGTGTGTGAATATCTATGTGTATGTGTGTGTGTCTGCCTTTGTGTGAATGTCTATGTCTGTGTGTGTCTGCGTGTGTGTATGTCTGTGTGTGAATATCTATGTGTATGTGTGTGTGTGCATGTCTGTGTGTGTGCGTGTGTGTGCGTATGTCTGTGTGTGTGTGTGTGTGCGTGTGTGCGTATGTCTGTGTGTGTGCGTGTGTGTGCATGTCTGTGTGTGTGCGTGTGTGTGCGTATGTCTGTGTGTGTGTGTGTGTGCGTGTGTGCGTATGTCTGTGTGTGTGTGCGTGTGTGTGCATATGTCTGTGTGTGTGTGCGTGTCTGTGTGTGTGTGTATGTCTGTGTTTGTGTGCGTGTGTTTGTGTGTATGTCTGTTTGTGTGTGTGTTTGTGTGTGTATGTGTCTGTGTATGTGTGTGTGTGTTTGTGTGTGTGTGTGTGTGTGTGTGTGTGTGTGTCTGTGTATGTGTAGGTGTGTGTGTGTTTGTGTGTGTGTGTGTGTGTGTGTGTGTGTGTGTAAGTAGGCTGCTCTCAGACAAAAAAATGGAGACTGAATTGAGGGACACCACCACCAGAGGAACAAGTGATGAGTGGAAGAGAGGGAAGATTCATGATGGGTGGAAGATTGAGGGAAAGAGAGAAAAATTATAGTTAAAAAAAGTGAGAGAGAGCGAGAAAAAGAGAGAGAGAGAGAGAGAGAGAGAGCGAGAGGGAGCATACGTCCAGGCTATCTACGGGTTGTTTACCGAATGTAACTGACATCCAATCGACACGTTTCTACTTACTTGGCGGGCGATAGAGGAAAGAAGTGGAGATAGGGGCGCAGAGCGGGGAGAGAGCAGGGTGTAAAGATTAAGCGCGGCATTAATTCAGGCCCCTAATCTTCCTTCCTCTGTAATTGAGGTCATACTCCAGAGGCTGTGGCTGGTAGGGGGGTTATTTTTCCGATTCGCCTCGCTCAGGAAACAGGAAACGGACAAACGCGCAAATGAATCGCCGGTAATTCCCAGGATTCTGAACCACAGCCCGAGGGGAGGAGGGGGGCGGAGCTACATGCACGGCTGAATCGGTGTGTCCCCCCCGCTTCTGCTCTGTGCCGTGGAAACCCCAAAAAACGAAAATAGCAAACCGAGAGGAGCTTGAGTCTTTACTGTGCCTTTCAAAGATGATCAAAGTGCTTTAAAGTGAGAGAGGTAGTTATTCATCTCCATAACTAATAATGTAGTCATCAGCCCCATGGTTCTATCCATACCAGGCAGGTATTTTTACGCCATAACGTTCAACCTACTTCAGCCGTTTAGCCAATTGAGGTCGCGACGATTAAATGGCTAATTTTCCAGAGCCTGAGCAGAAAGTTTTTCAGGTGTCTGGTAGCGCCTGGTAATAACCATTTCCACTATGAATCCCCTTCATCCCAGCCATTAAAGGGCCATTATCACCATGATGAAAAGCCACATCAATGTGCAAACAGTGACATCACGATGAATTTGATCACTTATGTTGCTAACAACGGGGGTGGTAACGATCACCGGCATGATCACCGTCATCAGTTAGCGTAAACAGAAGAGCGGAACATTACCACGGTGTGCAGAAATGATCTGCCAAGTCGTACCGTAAATAACAAAAACCGTAACTGCTCGCGAGTCGTTTGCAGCCTGTAAGTGCAGGTACTGTTGACGTCTGTGGCCGTTCTCTCATTCGCATTACGCTTTGCTTTGGCATAAATCGAAAAGTAACAGATTCTGGCCTTCAATCAAAAATTTTTTTTTTAAGCCACAGCCACGCCATGAACACAGCAGCATCGCAGACCAGAAAAACGAACCAGACGTCCAAGCTTTCCACACGGAGGCATACAGAGCCGCTGGTGACTAATGTTTTCTCTGTGAACGCAATATAACAACGTCATGTATGGCCGGTCATTGCATTGACTGGTTGGTGCGAACAGCTGTTCTCTCTCCCTCAGTGTCCAATGTAAAGGTGTAAATGATCGAAGTCGCACCTTTGTGGTATGTTTATTATGGGTATAATTACCATGGAGATACGAAAGGGAGATAACACTTCCAGTACCCTATACGTGTCCTCCGCTGTTTCCTAGCCACACTCCCTGCTCCCTACTGACACACACATTTTTATTACATTTCAGAATTTAGCAGACACTCTTATTCAGAGTGACATACACAGATCCCAATCCAGTTATCCAGCTCAATATTTCCCAAAGCAATTCAGGTTGAGTGCTGCAGGTTAAGTAAGGGCACACTGCCAGTTGGGAGTTGAACCTGCAAACGCTGAGTTACAAGCCCAGTTTCCTAACTGTTATACTACACTGTCACCTACACCCAGCACCCTGTAACCCTGTAGTGCATGTGTGTGTGTGTGTATGTGTGTGTGTTGGTCTGTCTGTTTTTGTCAGTCAGTATATCAGTTCAGGTAACTGTGTACCTAATGTGTTTTGCCAACGTCTGTTTTCCTGTGTGTTTCCGGATTTCTGATATTCTCTCAGAATATCTGTCTGTTTGCACATACTGTATGTCTGTCTGTCTTTGTATATCTGTCCATCTCTGTATGTATGTATATGTGTATGTATGTATGTATGTACTGTATGTATGTATGTATTTATGTATGTATGTACAGATACAGTGCCCTCCACTATTATTGGCACCCCTGGTAAAGATGAGTAAAAAAGGTTATACGAAATTCACCGTTTGGTGAATTAGCTCAATCTCACACTGAAAAAATTTGAAAAATCAAACCTTTAATTGAAGTCAATTGTTTATGAAAAAAAAAGAAATAGTTCTTTTTAACAAAACTACGTGTGCCACAATTATTGGCACCCCTGCATTTATATATAGAACATATCAAACAAACCTTAAACCATCACTCTGCTGCCTGAAATACAGTAGATATGGATGGATAACTTGAAGGGTTTCTTCTCCTGACTTATTTTGTTCATAGAGTTCAATAGGAAAATTTGTCAGGGGAAACAACCATTGAAATGATCCATCCATATCTACTGCATATCTGGCAGCAGAGTGATGGTTTAAGGCTCGTTTGATACCTCAGACCCTTGATGACTTACAGCCATTTTACCAACCATGTATTCTATACTGTTCCAGTGTAATTTACAGCTAAATCTAGACCCACTGCCCAATTCCCATTTAGATCCATTCAAATGCAGAGACGTTATAGTATCGCTTGTAAGAGTACCAGAAAATAAGATATCAAGAGTTTTTTTATGTTGTTGGGTCACAGACATCAGGAAGTTATGGCATGCAAAGGATATGCGACCAAATATTAAAAATTATTACTTTATTCTATATATAATGCAGGGGTGCCAATAGTTGTGGCACACGTGGTTTTGTTAAAAATAAAAAAAATTTGATGGGGGATTTTCTTTTTCATAATAAATTTACTTCAATTAAAGGTAGGATTTTTTTCATTTTTTCAGTGTGACATTAAGCTAGCTCACCAAACGGTGAATTTTTTATAACCTTTTTTACTCATCTTTACCAGGGGTGCCAATAATAGTGGAGGGCATTGTATGTGCATATGTTTGTATCTACTGTATGTATGTATGTGCGTATGCGCTGTATGTATGTACTATATGTATGTATGTATGTATGTATGTATGTGCGTATGCACCGTATGTATGTACTATATGTGTGTATGTATGTATGTATGTGTGCATGTATTATATGTATGTACTGTATGCATGCACTGTAGGTATGTACTATATGTATGTATGTACTGTATGTATGAGCATATGCACTGTATGTATGTATGTATGTGTGTATGCCCTGTATGTATGTTCTGTATGTATGTATGAGCATATGAACTGTATGTATGTATGTTCTGTATGCATGTATGTATGTATGCACTGTATGTATGTACTGTATGTATGTATGAGCGTATGCACTGTATGTATGTATGTATGTATGGATGGATGAGCATATGCACTGTATGTATGTATGCGCTGTATGTATGTGCGTGTACATGTACAGAACTTGGGTTGTGATGTTGAAATTAGGGCTTCTCCATCCTAGTTGCTCGGAGGCCTGTGTCTCTGATCAATATTTTAATAACCTGAAAGGATGAAGGTCTCATCATAATCAATAAGGCACCATGTGGTGGGTGGGGAGATCTGGGGAGAAATCATTTCTACTGACAGCCCAGTTGAGCTTCCCTGACACCTCGTTCATTATACTAACTAACATCCTTTCACACGCATACACACTCACACGCACACACACACACATACGCAGGCATACACACTCACACACACTCACATACACACTCACACGCGCGCATACACACGCACACACGCATGCACACTCACACACATACACACACGCGTGCATACACACTCACACGCGCATACACACTCACACACACACACACACGCATACACACTCACATGCACACACACACACACGCATACACACTCACACGCGCATACACACACACACGCGCGCATACACACACACAAACGCGCGCGCATACACACTCACACGCATACACACTCACACGCACGCACACATACACATACACATGCAGGCACACACATGCATACACACTCACACGCACGCACACACACACATACGCATGCTTGCACACACATGCGCATACACACTCACACGCAAGCACACACGCACGCACACACATACGCATGCTTGCACACACACGCGCACACACACATACACATACGCATGCAGGCACTTACCATCAAAGAGAGGACCAAGTTTATAGTTATAATATTATACATACTCAAACAATCACATTCAATCTTCATATTCACGGTCAAAGTAATGTTAACGCTCACATTCACTGTATTAACTGGATTGTCCACCTTTTTGGGTTTTTCAATATTATTTAGTTTTTAGTGCGTGTTTCTCGACAGCTTTTGTGTGCAATCTTTCTTCCTGCGCTCAAGGAATAAAATACCCCCACAGTGTATACATGTATATACGTATATTAAAATTATATTCACGTTTGTAATTATGAATAAACATTCTGTGCATCCAGGCAGCAGTCATTCTCACATCCTCTGTTTGTTTTCCAACAGCAGATTTAGGTCGTTTTAATCGCCCCACCAGTGGGGGGTGTCTTGTAAGGCCGGCGGCGTAGCGTGGCGACACCTGGAAGGGCAGTTTCCATTTGCCAAAGGTGGACCGGGGGGGGGGGGTGTAGGGGGGTAGGGGGCAGGGCATATTTTCTTCAGTCCCACCCATAACCCCACCCCCTCTTTTTTGCTCCCGGCTGATTGGCCGAGTGCTTGCTCTACTTTGAGTCATCAGGGGAGAAAAACCTCGGCTCAACTCTGCCTCGCTCCTGAGTACCGCCACGACGACTCTGCAGAAATTTCCGAAGGAAATTTTCTGCCGTGCCCCTGATCCCGCTCCTTATCGCCTCAAACTGATAAATTCCCCCCCCCTCACTTCATCTCCTCCAGGGAAGGGGAACTGAAGTGCGATATTTTTATTTATTTATTCTTTTAAAGAGCAAGGGGAACACTACGGTTGTAGCCTACGTAAGAACCAAAGCGCGCTGTCTGGAATACCTGTGCACTCCATGTGTGCTCTCCATACGAAATTCACTGAGGTGGGCCTGGAACCTTCTGGAACAGAGGATGCTCACAGGGGAGTGTTTTTACGTGCACGCGCAGGGGCCGGGTATCTCGGTTTGGTATCTTCATTCCAGCCAGAGAGCTGTGATCCAGCACAGAATACTGTCATCGGGCTTTGCGCCACAAAAGCACGGAGTCATCAACATGGTTACATACGCAGCAACAACCGGCGAGAGAGGCATGCAGTCCAAATTAAACACTGCTTCCCGTTTAGCTTATACCACGTCTCATCACTTTTAGAGAATGAAACTGTTACAGAGCGATAAACTGGAGTAAAGCACAAGCTGCGTTTGTGCTTTTTATTTAATTACTTTTCTGTGCAAATTCATCATATACTGTACTGTTCATTAACCTCTTTGTGCAGTGACCCTAGTGGCATAGACCCTGGGGTGTACATCACAAACATTCTACTGTACCACGTCAGAAAGCGAGCTATCACGGAAAACTGAATATCATCTTCATCAGCGCAAGTTATCAAGTTTCATGGGCTATTATCAGGCAAAATATATAAGTTCCTACGCGCCACCGTTCTTCCGTAATTCATAAAAGTATATCGACCACTCGACAGTGTGATCTAGATAAGAGTAAATCGGGTTGAAGATACTGGACATTTAAATATATTTAGGAGTTGGTTACACATAAGTTCTGGATATAGGTAAATTAAACTGCTATTTTGCCTGCTCACTTAATAGAGTGAATTTCTGTCATCATCACATAATTTCCTTCTGCTATGAAAATCTCTCATAAAGTATGGAATAAAGTCATAACCTTACCTTCATTATTAAAGCCAGATACGTCCTTTCTAAGATTATGTAGTTATTTTCTGCCTATATGGGGTGTACAGTGTAAGTTTCAACATGGGTGAAATCTCAGAAATTCGTCTGCAGAACATTACGCAATTCAAATTGGTAGTAATGTCTTGGAACTAATTGCAATTGATTGACAGCTTTACTATCCCAAAAAATGCATTCTAAGCTTTCCAAAGAGGTATAATATAGGTTATTAGACAGTTGGGAGCGATTGACAGAGCTGTGCGTGTCACGAGCGTATTTCAAAACAACATGCGCCATCAAGCGCCTGCGTCTCCGTAGTTTTGAGAGCGCATACGCATCGCTAGTGAACTCCGGTGAGAAATCGTTTTGTTTGTAGACAAAAAGGTTTTCAGTGCTTGACACTGCTGGATGGTGTAGTCATCCTCTGGATTCAGATGAGATTTACATCCATGACTCTTCATCTGAGGCAGACAGCATGGATTCCATAGCTAAGTGTTGCCTTGGGAACAAGGCGTGCGGGTGCGTGTGTGTTTTATTGTGTTGCATTCATAATAGTATAGAATAGAATAGAATAACTTTTATTTTCCTTTAGGGAACTTCAGTTGTAGCCCCAGCGACAACAAAAAAAAAAGACATAGACAGTGTGGCAGACCTGCAACACACAAACAAACATATCAAATAAAGACATTCAATAAAATCATTGAATTAATGAGGTAATTGGCCCTGCTGTCCCGAGATGTCCAGTGTCCAACACACAATCCCACAGTCTCGGATCAGTCCCGACATCTTCAACTCCGGGGGAAGTGTGATGGTAAACTCCGTGGCTGCAGATCCAACGGACATTCCTGAGCATAATGCGAATGCGTCTCCATGGTCACGACCACAAACAAAATCATCCCGGGTAGACAATTCGTCAATACTACAAAAACGAGCCGCAGGAGTGCCCCGAAAAATCTCAATCCGCTTTCCCGTCCCACAACAGACACACAGCACATGAAAAAAACAAAAGACAAAAGCCAGACACAACAAAACACATTCAAATGAACAAACACGAACACAAGAGACAGCTGGACTACATGTCGCCATTACAGCGCCACGTGACACATAGCTAGCTAGCCACAGAAGGGCTAGCTAGGTTGTATTATTATTGTTTATAATGTCACAGAGTTTTACATTAGTGGTGCTGAATTCAGAATTAAAGGACATGTAGTCTCTCTTATTCTTGTTTAATTTAGTTTATACCTAGTTAGCTAGCAACCTATTAAGTATTGGCTATAAGCTCAGCCTGCATAAGGCTCAATGATAAAGTATGGGGAGTCTATGGAAAAAAGTTCCTGCCTGAGGCGACTTGGATTTGTCAATCTATTACGGCTAGACTGTAACTTTACTGGGAATTTATACCACATTATAGTGCAAGCTTTCATGTGTGGCCTAGCCATTCATTATTTTGGATGAAACAGCATAGCTAATATAGGGACATAAATGGATGACACGGCAGCTAGTTGTCCCGTACAGTAATCCATGGGCTGGCATATGTTTATATAGGAGATAATTATAGTAGTTGTAATAGTAATAGTTGTAGAAATTCATATGACGCTGTAAATTATGTTTATCTAAGGGTCACTCCCCTCATTAATTGCCTCCTCATAGGACATAATAATGTGCTTCAAATGGACCCTAAAGCTGTGTTCATGTTTGGATAGCGTGGATAGCTTTGGATAGTTTGGATACTTTGCATAGGTTTTCATGGGTTTGGGTAGGTTTTTGGACACCAATTACCATTCCCTTAATCTTTTGCAAAAGTTGGAAATTATCTAATGATATACACTGTTCAAAAAAATTAAGGGAACACTTAATCATCACAATATAACACCAAGTCAATTAAACCAAACCGGTCATGCTGGATGATGTTGCAAGCAGCATAACATTCGCCACGGCGTCTCCAGATTCTTTCACTTGTGTCACATGTGCTCAGTGTGAACCTGCTCTCATCTGTGAAGAGAACAGGGCACCAATGGTGAACCTGCCAATCGAGCTGCACGGTGCTGGGCTGTGAGCACAGGTCCCACTACAGGATGTCGGGCCCTCATGCCACCCTCATAGAGTCTGTTTCTGACAGTTTGGTCAGAAACATGCACACGAGTAGCCTGCCGGAGGTCATTTTGTAGGGCTCTGGCAGTGCTCCTCCTGTTCCTCCTTGCACAAAGGAGCTGGGTTGTTGCCCTTCTACGGCCCTGTCCAGCTTTTCTCGTGTAATGGCCCGTCTCCCGGTATCTCCTCCACGCTCTTGAGACTGTGCTGGGAGACACAGCAAATCTTCTTGCAACGGCACGTATGGATGTGCCATCCTGGAGGAGCTGGACTACTTGTGCAACCTGAATGGGCTGCAGGTACCGCCTCATGCTACCAGTAGTGACAAGGGCACTAGGAAAATGCAAAACTAGAGAAAAATCAGTCAGGAAAAATAAGGAGAGAGATATGGTCTGTGGCCACCACCTCCAAAACCATTTACTTTTTGGGGGTTGTCTTGCTGTTGCCTCTCCTGTTCATCTGTTGTCACTTTCATTTGCACCAAATCAGGTGAAATTGATTCACAATCGTTTACGCTTCCTAACTGGACAGATCGATATCCCAGAAGTTTAATTGACTTGGTGTTATACTGTGTTGATTAAGTTCCCTTAATTTCTTTGAGCAGTGTATATGGAAATATATTTCCAACAAGTCAAAATTGTTTATCTGTTGAAAAATGTTATAAATTATCTCCTGAATTACTGTGATGCACAATATATTTCTGGGCACCAAAGTACACCATTTCAAATTGCCTCACAGAATTTGAGCAGTAATAATATCACGTTCATATTTTGTACACATGCAGACAGGAGGTTTGCAAACCAGAAAATGTAAAGTTTAACCTTATTCACATATTTGACTCTTGGGTGTTTACTCTAAACTTGAGTGGTGGAACTTTATTTTTCACCGGGGGTTGTGCATTCACTGCTCATAGTGCTCATAATGAACATCTGAGTTATGAAAATAATTAAATTTAAGGCATGATAATAAATGGTACCTTCTTTAATTTAAGCCATTATTGGTGTTTGTGCTACATTGATATCTGGCGTAACGGTAAAAAAACAGACGCGAAGGGGTCAAATTAAGCCTCTTTGTAAAGGGGTTATACTGATCACTACTGTAGTTATATACTGTACTGTTCATCCATACTGATCAGCCCACTGTTGCAATGCACTGCTCTCTAATGCTGATCATTCCACTGTAGCATTTGCTGTTCCCCAATAGAGATAGATCAGCCCCCCTGAGAGCTCTTCTCTAATACAGTTCATTCTATTTTTGCCATGTGCTCTTCTGCAATCGAGATCATCCAACTGCAGCTCAGATGCTGTTCATTAACACAGAGCCCTGAAACCCATTACCTTCCCCCATTAGAATGTAATAAACACAAGAACACTTTAATCGCCATTCATCACGCAACAATCAGCGCAATGCAAAGCAGTTGTGTGTGTGTGTGTGTATGTGTATGTGTGTGTGTATGTGTATGTGTGTGTTTACATGTGGGTGTGTATGTGTGTGTGTATATGTGTGAGTGTATGTGTGTGTACATGTGGGTGTGTGTATGTGTTTACGTTTGGGTGTGTACGTGTGTGTGTACGTTTGGGTGTGTACGTGTGGGTGTGTATGTGTTTATGTGTGGGTGTGTATGTGTGTGTGTATGTGTGTGTACGTGTGGGTGTGTATGTGTGTACATAAGACTGAAATTGTCATCTGTTATTTTCTGTGTTTTGGTTTGTGTGACTCTGTGTTTGTGTATTTGTATATGTTTAAGAGTGACATTGTGGTTTATTTTAGGTTTGTGTACATTTTATAATTTTTTTCTGTGTATTTAAGTGTGTGTTTGGGTTTATGTGACCATATGCACGTGTGTGTGTATGTATGAGTGTGTTGTGCGTGTGGTTGTGTGTATATTTGTATGTGTGTGTCTATGTATATGTGTGTGAGCACATGCGTGTGTATGTTTGTATGTGTGGTTGTGTGTATATGTGTGGTTGTGTGTATATATGCGTGTGTGTGTATGTCTGGCTGTGCGTGTGTGTGTGTTGCATTCTCTCTGGCTGCTGTGGGCGTCTGTGTAATGTGGATGTGAGTTAATCAGAGAGGAAGGCCGCTGTGATTAGCAGGTGGATCGATACAAAAGGAATTAGAGCTGCGTGACTGTGCTCTCCTCTCTGTCTCAACACGCAGCTCCCCGACTCATTCAGACACCATTCAATACACATTACTGATCTATCAGCCTGGCGCACGTAGCCGCACACAGTCACGCGCAGTCTCACACGCCTGATCGCACACACACACACACACACAGTGACACACACACTGCATTGTGATAATTATTGTGGGAAATATTTGCAATAAAAACAACTAATTGCAAGTTTGTGATTGGATGTTACAGGTATTTGTACCTCTGTCAGCAGGCGCCCTGTTTATATCATGCGTACACGTAGATCTCATTTGGGTCAATCTGTCCTGGTGTAGGAGAAATCATTTACCATTGTCGGCGGTGTCATCCTGGTTGGACCGTGATCGCTGAGTTTATAAACTTGGAGTAAACCCCCGCCCCCCCTCCGCTTTCTTTCAATATCAGAGCACATTATTGGCATGTGAGGCTGAACTACTGCCAAAGCCATAATGAGAACTGTCAAACATATATGAATTTCAATAAACAGGTGAACAAAGGGAAACATGAATATATAATACAAATATGACAACAGCAATAATGCCTGACAGTACATCCCCATCAGCATTCTGCAGTCTCCCAGTGACCCGAGGCAGCCGGTGTTGGGATATTTACCTCACACTGAAGTGGGGAGGAGGAGGCGACTACTGATACACATACACACACACGCACACACACACACGCATGCACACACACACACGCACATACACACACGCATGCACACACACACGCATGCACACACACACACACGCATGCACACACACACACATATCCATGCACACTGATACTCATCCATGACAAAACGGCTAAGTTTCTCAACAACTAAGTGCTTGACAATGCAGTAAGTTTTCATACAAAGAGTGTACAGGTTTCACTTTGATAGTACCTCTTGTATTTTGAACATTTTTTATGAGCGAGTGGACACTATAACACAATGGGCTAAATTGTTTCTATTAAAAGGATTTGTAATTGTCAAACTTGCTCTGTAGTGATCTTTGAATGTTTTTTTTTCTCTTGGGTTTATTTTAAGGTTAAAGTTGCTTATTGGCCTACTAAAGTTTATGGGTTGGGCCCAGTTCAGCCAAGACTGTTCTAACAGACTAATTTTTGATTCCCTTGCGGTTGACAGCAGTACCAGGTCATTTTGTTTGCCCAGAATCTGGTTCCAACAGCTCATCTAATTGGGAAAAATAAGGAGTAGTGTTGGACTCTGTTATAGCTCGGCTTCAGATCACATCTGTGCTAGAACTTCTTTTGATGAATCCTTCTCACTTTTTCATCAAAGCTTTTTAAAGTCAACGGATGGCGATTTTCTCCCCTCATTTAAAGTGTGTCACAATAATTGAGGCAAAAATCTGGGTTGTTCAGTCGGTGACGTTTTTTTATTTTTTATTTGCCAACAGTTCCTAATTGCTGCTTATTTTCTTTTCTGTCGTTTTATAGGGTTAGACTTTTTACTTTCTGAAAGAAGAAAATGTTTATACCCTATTTGCCAGAGGCTGCTAAACCCTGCTTAGTCATAATGGTATTGTGTATCGTAGAAAAACCTCAATAGTTAGTTATTCCATTTGAATGAGTTTGTTTGATCAAATTTGTATGCGGTGCTGGAGTCTCTCCGTGTGATTAGTTGAGTTTTTACCCCTGACTAGGCTCAGTATGCATCTCACTGGGCTGCCAAATTTCTTCCAATAATGGGATGGATTTAACCTAAACAAAAAGTCAGACGCATACACGCACACACACACACACACACACACACGCACACAGAGCTCTGTCAGGACAAAAAATTGTAGGTTGGAGAGAGGGTAGGTTGTGGGTGCGTATGTGCTTGTGCGTGCGTTTTGAATTTGGCAGATGCCTCGTGGCTACTGTTTACTGTGGACAGTATTTCCTCCAGATCACTTTGAGGCCTTGGCGAATAAGTTCTTTAATGCGTTTTTAAACTCAGCCTCATGTGGATTGAACAGGAGTAATTTATGTCTGCCAACATCAGCAAATACACTCACAGGGAAACGGTAGAGATGGAGTGATTGAATGATAGAGAGAGAGAGGAGTGTTTGTGTGTGCATATGAGAGAAAGCAGATCATTGAGTAAAGAAGAAGAGGTACATAGTGTACTCATAATCTCTCTAAATAGAACTCTCATCTTCCTATTTATTTATTTCTTTTTCTCTACTGCTTTCACTCCTCTTTTATCCATCCCTCCCTCTCTGCCTCTGTGATGGGTTATGAAGTATATATACTGTATTCATTCTCAAGGATCAAACATAGTATCATATAGTACCACAATCAATTACAGAGTACCATAGAATATCACAATCCACTTTGGAGTACCATAGAGTACTACCTAGCACTACAGAGTACCATAGAGTACTACAGAGTACCATAGAGTACTACGTAGCAATACAGAGTGCCATAGAACACTACCTAGCACTACAGAGTACCATAGAGTACTACGTAGCAATACAGAGTGCCATAGTACACTACCTAGCAGCACTATAGAGTACCATAGAGTACTACGTAGCAATACAGAGTGCCATAGAACACTACCTAGCACTACAGAGTACAATAGAGTACCTGCTGTGAAATGTTTTCCTATAGTGACTTGTGCTCATATTAATCGGGGAATTATAAATAGACAGTACTGAATAAACTTTGCGGGGAGAGATTGATTGCAGAATCAAACCGATCATTTCTGGATTTGCAGACAGACAGAATTAACGGCGTTTAGAATGGTGGAGGCATTTACTTAGTACAATCTAGCATTAGAAGTGAATCTGTTGCAAGTGAACATGTTTTCTTTTTTTAAATAATGTCCATTTATACAGCTAGATATATGGAAACAATTCAGGTAAGATACATTGCTCAAGGGTATAATGGCAGTGTCCTACCTGGGATTCAAGCCTGCAACCATTGAGTTACAAGTTCCTTATTCATTATACTACACTACCCCCCTTCCATGGCAGGGAAGAAGAATGTTTTTCTCTTTTTTTCCCTCCTGGGGTCCAGAGTCTTACACTTACGTACACTTACTCCACCTCATGTACACACAAATGGCCTGGTTGAACTGGTGGGACTGTCATGGTTAAACATGCTAGTTCCACTAAACCAGGGGTCACCAACCCTATGCCCGCTCCTTCTCAGTCGCCCGCGAGGCATGTTCTAAAAATAGCAATATAACGCGTGTATCTACGTGGCTCGTTATCGGCGATTTACTGTTAACTTAGGCACGCAAACGAACACTCGCGGTAAATACGCTAAATGAACAATTTAATAAACAGTATTTTATTCCCCCCCCCCGCGAAATCTTTTGATAGCACCCCCCCCCACTAAACCATAGCTTACACCAGGGGTGTCCAATCTTATCCGATAAGGGCTTGTGGGTGGGGGCAGGTTTTTGTTCTAGCCCAGCACTACATACCCGATTCAACTAAGTAACGAATCACGGTCGTCAATCAAGATCTTGATAAGGAGAATCGGATGTCTTAGTGCCGAGCTAAAACAAAAACTTGCACCCACACCGGCCCTTATCGGATTAGATTGGACACCCTTGGCTTGGACTATGCATAGCCAATTCATCAAAAACATACAGACAGCAGAATATTTAAATATATAATTGGATCCAGATCAAAGAAAAATAACAGAATATTTTTGACTTAAGCAATTAAGCTTGTGAGTCAAACTGCAATTTTGTATTTCTATTTTCTCTTGTCTAACTCCTCCGATTGCAAGTTATGTAAATATGCAGATTAAGAACCATTCTCTTCTTCATAAGAAGATAAAAGGCTTTCTTGCTAACATTTTCAACAGCAAATTACCAATCTAGTTTGCTAAATAGAATAAAGTAAAAGAAAAAATATATTTTTAGGTTAGTGTTAACTACCTGTTTACGTGCCTGTTGCTAGTAATACACTATTCTGGACATATTTTATGAAATGTTTATAATGTTTAGCCCTCTGTTAGGATTCTCTACCACCATAATTGTCAATTGAAGTGCCATTTTTGCTCATTACTATTTTATCAGTCAGTTTATGTGTTCTTCCTTCTCATGCATACATTTGCATATAGTAGCAGCAGTAACAGAGTCGCTACAACACTTGATAAAAAGTTTGTGGTTGAGTAATGACTCTTGGTTCCACTCCTCAGAGTAGTCTGTTACTCGGCAGTGCTAGTTTATGTGACACTTTGTAGTGCTGTGTGACACTGTTGTACCCTGTAGTGTTGTGGGGTACTCTGTGGCTCTCTGTAGTGCTATGTGGTACTCTGTAGTGAATTATGGTACTCTATGGTACTCTGTAGTGGATTGTTGTACTCTATGGTACTCTGTAGTGGATTGTGGTACTCTATGGTACTCTGTAGTGGATTGTGGTACTCTATGGTACTCTGTAGTGGATTGTGGTACTCTGTAGTGGATTGTGTTAATCTATGGTACTCTGTAGTGGATTGTGGTACTCTATGGTACTCTGTAGTGGATTGTGGTACTCTGTAGTGGATTGTGTTCATCTATGGTACTCTGTAGTGGATTGTGGTGCTCTATGGTACTCTATAGTGGATTGTGGTACTCTATGGTACTCTGTTGTGGATTGTGGTACTCTATGGTACCCTGTAGTGGATTGTGGCACTCTATGGTACTCTGTAGTGGATTGTGGTATTCTATGGCACTCTGTAGTGGATTGTGGTACTCTATGGTACTCTGTAGTGGATTGTGGTACTCTATGGTACTCTGTAGTGGATTGTGGTACTATATGGTACTCTGTAGTGGATTGTGGTACTCTATGGCACTCTGTAGTGGATTGTGGTACTCTATGGTACTCTGTAGTGGATTGTGGTACTCTATGGTACTCTGTAGTGGATTGTGGTACTCTATGGTACTCTGTAGTGGATTGTGGTGCTCTATGGTACTCTGTAGTGGATTGTGGTACTCTATGGTACTCTGTAGTGGATTGTGGTGCTCTATGGTACTCTGTAGTGGATTGTGGTATTCTATGGTACTCTGTAGTGGATTGTGGTACTCTATGGTACTCTGTAGTGGATTGTGGTGCTCTATGGTACTCTGTAGTGGATTGTGGTACTCTATGGTACTCTGTAGTGGATTGTGGTACTCTATGGTACTCTGTAGTGGATTGTGGTACTCTGTTTTACTTGTGCTTTCTATGAGGCCTGATAAAATCGTAGTTCTGAGGAAGTCTGATAAAAAAGTCACAAAGAGAGGAAAGCCACTCCAGGCATTGAAGATTGAAAGATTTTGAGAGAAAGACGGTGAGAAGGAGAAGATTAGAGAGAATAAGGCAGCGAGGCATGATGGAAGAGAAAAGAATGATGAGGACAGGGAGGTGATAATGAAACAAATACAAACAAGAGAGGAGGAGGAGGAGGAGGAGGGGAAGAATATGAGAAGAAAAAAAGGGGACCAGAAGGACTGAAGAAGAGTAATGATAGAAAGAGGAACAAAATAATAGTGAGGTACAGGAATGGGAGGGAACCAGAGAGAAGAAGAGGGAGAGAAAGAGAGACAGAGAGAGAGAGAGAGAGAGAGAGAGAGAGATAAAAAAGAGAGAGGGAGAGGGAACGAGAAAGAGAGAGAGACAAAGATATGGGGAGAGCGAAAGAGAAATAGGAGGAAAGAGAGCAATGAGTGGTGAAGAGAGGATGAGGACTGAGATAAGGAGAGAGCAAGAGAGACACAGGGAGAGAGAGGTGAAGAGGAGATGTGGAATGAGAGGGAGAGAGAGAAGAGAGAGGAGAGAGAGGGAGAGGGAGAGGGAGAGGGAGGGGGGAAAAAGCCCTCAGCGTTGAGAACATTACAGTTGGATAATAAAGAGGTTCCGCACTGTCACACTCAGCATTAGCCCGCTGTCAAACTGACCCCAAAGTGTCAACAAGTTAATAGCCTGGATATCGCCCATATTATTACTTGTCACCACACGCAAAAGCTGACACACTAATAATTTACAGGAACAAAAAAAATAAAAAAAAAAAACACCAAATGCATAAGTGTGTAAGGAAATAAAACACTGCAGGGAAGAAAACAGTCATATCAGGAGAGGAAAAAAGAAGTGAAGAAGTCTGAGGAAGAAGTGGGTAATAGAATAGAATAGAATAGAATAGAATAGAATATTTATTTTCCCGCTTGGGAACTTCAGTTGTAGCCCCAGCAACAACAGAAAATACATAGACAGTGGGGCAGACCCACAACACACAAACAAACATATCAAACAAAGACATCCAACAGAATCATTACATCAATCAAGTGAATTAAGTGAATTAAAGTGCAATACAGCCATGATTAAAAATAGCCGCCGCTGTCCCGAGATGTCCAGTGTCACCAAGCAGTCCAGCACACAAACTCCGCCTCCACGACTCTACTCCATACACGCAGCGCCGCGGTCTCTGTACACCGCCGAAACAGAGCACCGAACTGAGCCACTCCTCCCCCGCATCACACACTCCCCCCCTGGCCACCTCCCGAAGACCGCCCACACCCCCGGACAAGGCCCGAAATCCCCAACTCCAGTGAAGAGCGATGGTAAACTTTGTTGCTGCAGTCTGCAGATCCAATGGACATTCCCGAGCATATGTTGCGAATGCGTCTCCATGGTGAGGACCACAAACAAAATTATATCGACTAGACAATTTGTCAATATTATTAAAACGAGCAGCAGGAGTGCCCTGAAAAATCTCCAGCCCGCTTCCCCGTCCCAATACAGATACACAGCACATGAAAAAAACTAAGACAAAAGCCAGACACAACAAAACACATTCAAATGAACAAACACGAACACGAGAGACAGCTGGACTACATGTCGCCATTACAGCAACACGTGACATCATATAAGGCAAGGCAGACAGGGGAGGGCATGGGGATATTTTATGTAATTAGTACATTTATTATTTTATATAATATCATGGGAAGCTATGTAGAGAGTGTGTGTGTGTGTGTGTGTGTGTGTGTGTGTGTGTGTGTGTGTGTGTGTGTGTGTGTAAGGTAGCCTATCCAATGGTTAAAAAAAAAACAATGAAAAATTATAAAATATATAATATATATTTTGTAATATATAATATAAAAAAGAAACATCAATTAAATGCATGTATAATGTAAATGTGGCTTAAACAAATGTTTAAAAACTTGGAGTGCTCATATGTGTATGTGGTCGTGTGCGTGTGTACGTGCAGGTTTGTCCATGCGTTGTTCGGCATGTAGACTCGTTTGTGTGTGACTGCATCATAATTCAGAAGACCAGAGTTCAGCTTCAATTACCACAGCAAAAATAATGGCTTTGGTAATTATGTCCCAAACACCATTAACAGAGAGGGGGGAACTATAGCCCCTCCCTCCCCGTCCCAAAAACAAACAATCAGTGAAGTGTTCCCTTTGACTCACGGCGTGTTTCGGGCACTGTCACCGGACCCTGACCACCCTCCCGCTACTAAACCGCGTCCAATCGCATTTATTGATTAGGATCCAATCAAGCCAGCTGTTTCTCCGGCCCGCCCACCCCTCCTCTTCTCCGCCCACATCTCCTCCCCCTCACCATCGTCTCCTCCTCCCTCTTTCTCTCGCTCTCTCTCTCTCTCGCTACACTTCTCATTCTTTCTCTTTCTCTCTCGCCCTTTTTTCCGCGTCACCTCTCTGGAGGCAATCCAGCGTCTTTATTTATGCTGGCCTCAGCTCTTGCCTCTACTGTAAACACCAGATTTATCAGGCCTACATTTAATTAAACTGGAGAGTAATGGAAAAACTAATATGGATCCTGTCTTGTCCGCGAAGCCATTAGTCGGCCGGGGATTCCAAGTTCACCAAAGAGACACTTTAATGTAGAGGCACGTGAAAGGGCAACATTCAATTACACACGTTAACTGACACACGCCATACACGCACGCATACACGCAAGCATGCAGCATGCCAACACTCAGAGTATGCAATTCCCAGCAGGCATTTCTTCCGGGCTCGTCACTGTATGTCAAGAAGCCTAACAGCAGTCCAACTGCACCGTGGTTAGGTTTCATCCAGGTAACATTAAACGACCATGATCAGGCGGCCATTTTAATTTTCTTCCCGCCCATTTTGGAATATCCAATCATATTCACCAATTCGCCAGCTGAAACCTTCACTCTTAATATGGGAGAGCACAGAGGAGCACAAGCTCTCCTCTTAAATGCAGGGCATCTTTTCAGACCACACCGTTGAGCTCACACAGTCCTGACGCAAGGGGAAGGCAATTTATGTGCATCTTCACCAAAACAACCGCAGGAGCCCAATTGACCAGCAGGGGTCGCTGTTCAGCGATGAGTCACGGTCATCCCAGCCAATCAAATCCCTCCCTCACTTCTTGCAGGGCCGCCTGCTGCAGTCTGACACAGTCTGGATTCAATACCGGATTGTGCTGCTACCGGATAGTACGAACTACTTCCTCACTAGTTTGGAAAGAGTTTTGCAGGATTTCTTAGCACACTGCTTGCAAAGTGAGGGGACAGGGCACATAGTAGACAGGGGTCTGAGTGGACAGGGGGCAGGGAACAGGGATCATATTCGGTCACGGCCCAGGTTTTGCTACAGTGTAATAAACTGACATAAAACTTTTTTTTTTCTGCCTGGTAACAAGTTTTGGTTATTTTACAGCCACGATGTGACTGGTGGTACAGCCGTATTTGTGAAGCTTAAAACAGGATAAACGCACCCACGCCGTCACAAGCCTCAAAAAAAACACACCACACGTTTCCATCTTTACCCGCCCACACACACGATTCCCTGTACATGCCCTTTTATAAAAATATGTCTCCTGTCCTGTAGACCGGTGGCTCCCTGCAGGGCACAGTCAAGCGGCAGCACCAGCTCATTAAGCGATCGGTGGCTGATCAGACGAGCGGCGGTATGAACTTCTGTAAGCCGCCAACACGTCCTCAGCTGCTCTGAGCGGCGGCCATAACCCTCGGCGTCTTTTCCGCCACTCTAATCCCGTTCCGCGGGCTCTTCCCACTGCACTGCAGGACCTAGACTAATTTGCGAGCGGAGTTTCGGCGGTCCTGGAAGGAAGAGTTTGGCGCGGGGTGATAATGGAGGTAATGATACCGCGTTGCCGTGCCCCTCCGCATTTCCCAATTCATGCGCCTCATTAGAGGCTGGAGTTCCTGAAGCGATGCCCAATCACACGCCCCTGCGCGACGGCGGCGGTAATGCGCACGCGTGTGTGTGTGCGCAAGCCTGTGTGCTTCTATTCTGCAGATGTACGCAACCGTGAGCAAAACAGAGGGAGACTGAGAGGAAGAAAGGGAGCTATCGGACTGAGGAAGATTGAAAGAGGGAGGGAAAAAAAGAAAAAAAAGAAAAAAAAAACAGAAAGAAATGCAAGGAGAGAAATGTGATACACATGCACAGACATTATATAATATCTATAACACACACACACACACACACACACACACACCGTCTGCTTGTCCTGGTTTGCATTGAGATGTTTTTAATGTTTAAGGGGCGCTGGGCTACGTTGTTTGCCGGCATGTCTTTAGCCGGCCTATTAAATATTTAGAGGGCCCTATTGCAGCGCTAAATTGAATCGCAGGGACCTTTTTTGGCAGCGGCGGACTCCTATCTGAACCAATTAGGCGGAGACGAGGCTGACAGTAATGGGCGATATCTGGTCCTCCCCGGGGGCCCAGATGCGATACGGCCCGACAGGTACCAGGGGGCCCCGCTTCACCGTAGCCCATTGGCTAATGCCTCTAATGCACAGACCGGCAGATAATGCTTCAGATTAGCAAAGAGGACATTTATATCTCACTAATCCAATCAGCCGGCTCCACTTTCCTGCTCTTTTATTAGTGTTGTCTTTTCACTAATTCCCCTATAGAGGGAGAGCGTCTGGGGAGAGTATAGGTGAGAGAGAGAGAGACAGGGAGAAGAGAGAGAGAGGAGACAGAGGAAGAGAAAGAGTTGGGAAGAGATAGATTTTTTTTTTCAATTTTTATATCCCCTCTATTTAACGTTGCAAAAAACTATTTACAGAGAAACAAAAATACAATAACTGTCAATCCATAGTCATGTATTTAAAAGGAGAAGATAAGGAAGAGGGGGAAAAAAAATGTGAAAAGGTGAGTGAGGAAGAGGGACAGAGTAAAGGGAGAAGGGGAGAGATAGAATGAGAAAGAAAGATAGAGAGTGGGGGAGGGAGTGGAGGACAGGAAGAAAGATTGAGAGATAGAGGGGGGAAGAAAAAAGGTAAAGGCAAAAAAAAGAGATAGAGAGAGGAAGAGAGGGGTAGGGGAAAATTGTTATGAAAAAAACTAATTGACAGATTAAACATAATCCATCATTGCACGCACGCACACACACACAAACAAGCTCACATAGATAAAGGGAGAGAGACAGTGGGGAGAGAGAGAAAGAAAGAAAATGAGGAAGAGAGAGGACAGAAAGTGGAAGAGATGAGGGAACGAGAGACAGCGAAAGAGAAGAAGAGAGAAAGAAAAAAAAATAGTTGGGGGGAGAAAGAGAGAAAGTGACAGGAGGACGGAGAGGAAGAGGCCATACATACTGCATTGTAGTTTATGTTTAACGTAATGTGTTTATGTAAAGCTCTGGCAATGCAAATATTGAAATATGCCATGCCAATAAAGCATCTTGAATTGAATTGAGAGGGAGAGAGAGAGAGAGAAGACAGGGAATTATGGAGAGTGAGACGGAGAATGTGAGAGAGCAAGACCGAGGGAGAGAGAGAGAGAGAGAGAGAGGACAGGGAATTATGGAGAGTGAGACGGAGAATGTGAGAGAGCAAGACCGAGGGAGAGAGATACTGGCCTTTAGCCACACGTAGAGAAAATAAAAAGCGAGTGATCAGAAACTGCAGTTCAGATCCCTTCTTATTTCTGAAACATTAATTTCCATCCCACACAGCAGAATTCATACTCAATTTCTGTCCAATGCCGTAGGTTTGTTTATTGCGTCATAACAAGCTTTAACGGATCCCCTGAGAACAGTATTTTACTCAAAATACTCCGATCTCGCTCTGTGTAATTCCAGCAGGGGTCATTTGAGGCTATCATCCTGCTAAAGCACTGGGTTACCATACATTGACCCGCCCACAAAAAAAGAAATTCCATATTGAATCCTATTCCTGCTCCAGGGGAAAGGTGCTCCTCAGGCAGAAGGCTGCAGTCATTAGACGGGCCCATGAATACGTCTGGGCTTTCCAAACTGAGAGCAAGGTATACGTCACGGCTAAAAATAGGTTAAACAAAGAAACAAAGCATTCACAGCGAGCGACTGCTCTTAAGAGCTGACGAGCAAGCAGCACTTATGAAAATGTAAATTGAATCGGGAAAGTGAAAGCAGTGCAACACGGAGATAGGAAGTAAGCATTAAGAGTTCATAAAAAGAGCCGAGTTGCCGGGCGACTCGTTCGGCTAAGTCACCGCGCTGCGGTGCATGGACGAGCTCCGCGGTCTCGGATCGGATCAGGACCGCGCCAGTGCCAGACTGTTGCCGGTAGCTCCTTAGGGCGACGTGCAATTGGCGATTACCCAGGGTACGGAATGGTTCTGTCAGTTAGGGGTCAGAGTTCATCACTCTCTGATGACCCCCGTTGGTTGATCGGGTGGCTGTCAAAGCTGCGTATGAGATGTCTTGCTCTGGCTTGTGGGCTGTGGGCTCTGGGTTCTGGCTTGTGGGATGTGGGCTCTGGGCTGTGGTTTGTGGGCTCTGGGCTGTGGGCTCTGTATTCTGGCTTGTGGGATGTGGGTTCTGGCTTGTGGGCTCTGGGCTGTGGCTTGTGGGCTCTGGGCTGTGGCTTGTGGGCTCTGGGCTGTGGGCTCTGGCTTGTGGGCTCTGGGCTGTGGGCTCTGGCTTGTGGGCTCTGGGCTGTGGGCTATGGCTTGTGGGCTCTGGGCTCTGGCTTGTGGGCTGTGGGCTCTGGGCTGTGGGCTCTGGGCTGTGGGCTGTGGGCTCTGGCTTGTGGGCTGTGGGCTGTGGCTTGTGGGCTGTGGGCTGTGGGCTCTGGGCTGTGGGCTGTGGGCTGTGGGCTCTGGCTTGTGGGCTGTGGCCTCTGGGCTGTGGCTTGTGGGCTCTGGGCTGTGGGCTATGGCTTGTGGGCTATGGCTTGTGGGCTGTGGGCTGTGGGCTCTGGGCTGTGGGCTGTGGGCTGTGGGCTCTGGCTTGTGGGCTGTGGGCTCTGGCTTGTGGGCTGTGGGCTCTGGGCTGTGGCTTGTGGGCTGTGGGCTGTGGGCTGTGGGCTGTGGTGTGAAAAGAAGCAGGCTGGTTACGCGGCATGTTTCAGAGAACCGCAGTTGTCTTCACGCTCCTGAATCGGCCGCTCGAGCCTGAACGCGCGCAGCTACAAATAGTCAATTGGAAATTCCAAATTAGGGTGGGAATTGGAAGTGTTCGTTGCCAAATTTTTTCTTAAAAAAAAAGACAAGGACAAAAAAAGAACGCAGTGGTGAAAAACTGTGTCCACACCCTCCCAGAACAGGCACAGGTGAACACTGGGTTACCTCCTCTTTCACTGTAAGGCCTCAGAGCGTGTCGCGCGGGCAGCGAATGTGGGTCCCACGCTTTGGGGGTCAGGGCGGGAAGGTCTTACCTGTCCTGGGGCCAGTTCCTGTTCAGAGTTTCTTGTTTTCAACCATTTTTTTAGTCAGAGGCGCGGGAGAGGAGAAACATCTGAATGCAATCCTCCCTAAAAAGAACACCAAGCAAAACCCCAGAGCATCACCTGCACGGTCCAGCCTGACTCCGCCCCCCTCAGGTATCCCCTCAAAACCCGCTACATCACAATGGACTGGGAGCGAGCGTAACGACAGGTGACCCTAAGTCCTGCTCTGAACCCCCCCTCCCAGGAGCACGGGGGCTTGTGTGCACCCCCCCCCCGTAATCCGAGTGTGAGCTCGGGGGACAGCAGAATCTGTGCCTGGCTCCTTTCACTCAGCCAGCGAGAGAGAGAGATGGCCGCCATTCCAGCAGAGATTTAGCACAGCTGTGTGGATAAAGGAGGGAGGGTTATTCTTCACACAGACATATAGTGTCCAAAACACTGACACACACACACACACACACACACATTACCACACCATGTCCTTGACCATCTTTGAAAATGAGAAGCTAGACACAAGGCTCACATTTTACAAAAAAAACTCTCCCTCCTTCTTTCTCCCTCTCTCCCTCTCTCCCTCTCTGCCTCCATCTCTCCCTCACCTCTCTCTTTCTTTCCCTCTCTCCCTCTCTCCCTCCCTCATTCTCTCATCAGTCTCTGTTGTGGATGCCGGGGCTCATTGGGGCTTATGAGGGGGAAAGGGGATCTGGGTAGTTGCAGAGTCAGGAGCAGACGTTCAAGGTTGATGCCACTTTACTCACTAACAGCCCCTCCCCCTCCCCCCCCTGCCCTTTCTGCCCCGGGGCTCTCCAGTGCGTTTGATGGGTGACATCTGCTGGGAAACACGGTTTTAGAGAGATACCATCCCCCCAATGTCCCTGGGGGGGATCACAAGTGATGGACAGGACACACACACTGTTACGGACGTGACCCTAAGATCGTGTTTGTGCGGGTGCAGGTTGGTTTCTCCCTCTGTCTCTCTCTCTCTCTCTCTCTCTCTCTCTCTCAGGTATTGGTTCGGTCCCCCTGTTGTCCGTCGGCCAATGGTGTTCGCCTGCCTGTTGTCCGGTGTCCAATCAGAGGGGCGTGCGCTTCCATTTAAACGTCCCACTTCCTCTGTTAGAGAGATTTGAACTTGCGTTTTGCTGTATTGTCGTGTGTGTGTGAGGTGTGAGAACTGTCTTCTGTCCACAACTGTTCTAGCCTTTGTTATTTTGTTGTCCAAAACAACTGTGTTCGTTCTTCATCTTCCCGATATTAAATGCCTCAGGGGAGGGCGAGGTATGTAGGTAAGATGCCCAAGGGCTTACACCTCGCATCACGCAGTTTGGAGTTTGTATATATACACACCAGGCTAGTTTCCCAGGCGGGTGCCGCCTCTGGTAATGATGGGCTTAGTTTAGGTGGGGCAGACCGCTAGATAGATAGGAAGACAGTTTGTGTATTCAGGTTAGGGGACTTGGTTAGGGCTTTAGAATTAGCTGGGGTATTTTGTTTATTTCTATGCTTTGGCTGTTTGTTATGGCGTCCTCCCCTTTGTCTCCCCATGTGTTCTCTAGTGTTGAGGATTGTTATTATTATTATTATTATTATTTGTAAATAAACCTTTGTTACCTTTGGTATTTTTACCCTCGTTTGTCCTTGTTACATTACATTATAGTCATTTAGCAGACGCTCTTATCCAGAGCGACGTACATAGTGCATTTCCGAACTTGGAACAAGTGCGTTAAAACAACTCTTAAAAGGTAAATACGAATTAAAGTACCAGGCGCAGTCAGTATGATTAGGTTTTTTTCTTTTTCTTTTTTTTTGGGGGGGTAACCACACAACCACATAATCAAGGGAGGCCACAAGGAGGTAGGGAGGGGTGGAGAGAGGTGCAGCTTGAAGAGGTGAGTCTTCTATCTACGCTTAAAGGCGGTCAGACTTTCTGCTGTTCTGACCTCCACGGGGAGCTCATTCCACCACCGTGGGGCCAGGACAGACAGACGTCGAGACCGGGTGCTAGTATGAAGAGGGGGGGGTACCAGTCGTCCTGAGGAGGTGGAACGCAGGGATCTGGCAGGTGTGTAGGGTCTGATGAGCTTTTGGAGGTATGGAGGGCAGATCCTCGGACTGCCTGGAAGGCGGGCTCCAATGTTTTGTATTTGATGCGAGCCATCACAGGTAGCCAGTGGAGGGAGTTCTGTTTTGCATCACAGTATTGCCATTAGCCAGCGTTGCATGCAGACACAGCATATTACGTTTCCCCCATTCTACCCCTAGACCAGCCATTAAAAAAGGGGGTGCGTAACACACACACACACACATACATACACATGAACACATGCGCACACACACACACGCATACACACAAACACATGCACACGCTCACAAACACACAATCTCACAGGCACTGACCCCTTAGCTCACACACACAAACACATTCACAGATACACATACATACACACACATACACACACACACACACACACTTTTTGACATTCTAATGTTGAAAGGACTGTATTTGACCTTGTCTTGGTAGCAGGGGTGGGAGCACTGGCTCTACAGTCAGATCTGAAGATCCATAGTCAGGCCTAGGGATCCACAGTAAGGCCTGTAGATCCACAGAAAAGCCTAGAGATCCACAGTCAGGTCTGGGGATCCACAGTCAGGCCTGGGGATCCACAGTCAGGCCTGGGGATCCACAGTCAGGCCTGGGGATCTACAGTCAGGCCTGGGGATCCACAGTGAGGCCTGGGGATTTGGGCTGTAGAGTCAGAGCCCAGGAAATGATCAGGAGCTTTACAGAGTCTGCACTAATCTCCACGCCTGCAGCTGAGGAGCAGCAGAGAACTGCAGCCAATGAGCTGTCACGCTCCTTATCCCTCTCGCTCTCTCTCTCTCTCTCTTTCCCCCTGTCTGCTAGCTCTGTATCCCTCTCTCTCTCTCTCGCTCTCTCCCTGTCTGCTTCCTCTGTGTCCCTCTGTCTCTCTCTGCATATTTTCTTGCTTTGTGCACCTTTACCTGTTATTCCTCTGTAACATAACATAACAAACATTTCACCATTTACCTACCACTAAAGCACACCTAGTGCTCACCATTTACCGACCACTAAAGCACACCTAGTGCTCACCATTTACCTGCCACTAAAGCACACCTAGTGCTCACCATTTACCTGCCACTAAAGCACACCTAGTGCTCACCATTTACCTGCCACTAAAGCACACCTAGTGCTCACCATTTACCTGCCACTAAAGCACACCTAGTGCTCACCATTTACCTATCATTAAAGCACACCTAGTGCTCACCATTTACCAACCACAAAAGCACACCTACTGCTCACCATTTACCTGCCACTAAAGCACACCTAGTGCTCACCATTTACCTATCATTAAAGCACACCTAGTGCTCACCATTTACCAACCACTAAAGCACACCTAGTGCTCACCATTTACCTGCCACTAAAGCACACCTAGTGCTCACCATTTACCAACCACAAAAGCACACCTAGTGCTCACCATTTACCAACCACTAAAGCACACCTAGTGCTCACCATTTACCAACCACTAAAGCACACCTAGTGCTCACCATTTACCAACCACTAAAGCACACCTAGTGCTCATCATTTACCTACCACTAAAGCACACCTAGTGCTCACCATTTACCAACCACTAAAGCACACCTAGTGCTCACCATTTACCAACCACTAAAGCACACCTAGTGCTCACCATTTACCAACCACTAAAGCACACCTAGTGCTCACCATTTACCGACCACTAAAGCACACCTAGTGCTCACCATTTACCAACCACTAAAGCACACCTAGTGCTCACCATTTACCAACCACTAAAGCACACCTAGTGCTCATCATTTACCTACCACTAAAGCACACCTAGTGCTCACCATTTACCAACCACTAAAGCACACCTAGTGCTCACCATTTACCGACCACTAAAGCACACCTAGTGCTCACCATTTACCAACCACTAAAGCACACCTAGTGCTCACCATTTACCAACCACTAAAGCACACCTAGTGCTCACCATTTACCAACCACTAAAGCACACCTAGTGCTCACCATTTACCAACCACTAAAGCACACCTAGTGCTCACCATTTACCAACCACTAAAGCACACCTAGTGCTCATCATTTACCTGCCACTAAAGCACACCTAGTGCTCACCATTTACCAACCACTAAAGCACACCTAGTGCTCACCATTTACCTGCCACTAAAGCACACCTAGTGCTCACCATTTACCAACCACTAAAGCACACCTAGTGCTCACCATTTACCAACCACTAAAGCACACCTAGTGCTCATCATTTACCTACCACTAAAGCACACCTAGTGCTCACCATTTACCAACCACTAAAGCACACCTAGTGCTCATCATTTACCTACCACTAAAGCACACCTAGTGCTCATCATTTACCTACCACTAAAGCACACCTAGTGCTCACCATTTACCAACCACTAAAGCACACCTAGTGCTCATCATTTACCTGCCACTAAAGCACACCTAGTGCTCACCATTTACCAACCACTAAAGCACACCTAGTGCTCACCATTTACCAACCACTAAAGCACACCTAGTGCTCACCATTTACCGACCACTAAAGCACACCTAGTGCTCACCATTTACCTACCACTAAAGCACACCTAGTGCTCACCATTTACCTACCACTAAAGCACACCTAGTGCTCACCATTTACCAACCACTAAAGCACACCTAGTGCTCACCATTTACCTACCACTAAAGCACACCTAGTGCTCACCATTTACCTACCACTAAAGCACACCTAGTGCTCACCATTTACCTGCCACTAAAGCCCACCTAGTGCTCACCATTTACCTACCACTAAAGCACACCTAGTGCTCACCATTTACCAACCACTAAAGCACACCTAGTGCTCGCCATTTACCAACCACTAAAGTACACCTAGTGCTCACCATTTACCTACCACTAAAGCACACCTAGAGCTCACTATTTACCTACCACTAAAGCACACCTAGTGCTCACCATTTACCTACCACTAAAGCACACCTAGTGCTCACCATTTACCAACCACTAAAGCACACCTAGTGCTCACCATTTACCAACCACTAAAGCACACCTAGTGCTCACCATTTACCAACCACTAAAGCACACCTAGTGCTCACCATTTACCAACCACTAAAGCACACCTAGAGCTCACTATTTACCTACCACTAAAGCACACCTAGTGCTCACCATTTACCTACCACTAAAGCACACCTAGTGCTCACCATTTACCTACCACTAAAGCACACCTAGTGCTCACCATTTACCTACCACTAAAGCACACCTAGTGCTCACCATTTACCTACCACTAAAGCACACCTAGAGCTCACTATTTACCTACCACTAAAGCACACCTAGTGCTCACCATTTACCTACCACTAAAGCACACCTAGTGCTCACCATTTACCTACCACTAAAGCACACCTAGTGCTCACCATTTACCTACCACTAAAGCACACCTAGAGCTCACTATTTACCTACCACTAAAGTACACCTAGTGCTCACCATTTACCAACCACTAAAGCACACCTAGAGCTCACCATTTACCTGCCACTAAAGCCCACCTAGAGCTCACTATTTACCTACCACTAAAGTACACCTAGTGCTCACCATTTACCAACCACTAAAGCACACCTAGAGCTCACCATTTACCAACCACTAAACCACACCTAGTGCTCACCATTTACCTGCCACTAAAGCCCACCTAGTGCTCACCATTTACCTACCACTAAAGCACACCTACTGCTCACCATTTACCAACCACTAAACCACACCTAGTGCTCACCATTTACCTGCCACTAAAGCACACCTAGTGCTCACCATTTACCTGCCACTAAAGCCCACCTAGTGCTCACCATTTACCTACCACTAAAGCACACCTACTGCTCACCATTTACCTACCACTAAAGCACACCTAGTGCTCACCATTTACCTGCCACTAAAGCCCACCTAGTGCTCACCATTTACCTACCACTAAAGCACACCTACTGCTCACCATTTACCAACCACTAAAGCACACCTAGAGCTCACCATTTACCTACCACTAAAGCACACCTAGTGCTCACCATTTACCTACCACTAAAGCACACCTAGTGCTCACCATTTACCTACCACTAAAGCACACCTAGTGCTCACCATTTACCTGCCACTAAAGCCCACCTAGTGCTCACCATTTACCTACCACTAAAGCACACCTACTGCTCACCATTTACCAACCACTAAAGCACACCTAGTGCTCACCATTTACCTACCACTAAAGCACACCTAGTGCTCACCATTTACCTACCACTAAAGCACACCTAGTGCTCACCATTTACCTGCCACTAAAGCCCACCTAGTGCTCACCATTTACCTACCACTAAAGCACACCTAGTGCTCACCATTTACCAACCACTAAAGCACACCTAGTGCTCACCATTTACCTACCACTAAAGCACACCTAGTGCTCACCATTTACCTACCACTAAAGCACACCTAGTGCTCACCATTTACCTACCACTAAAGCACACCTAGTGCTCACCATTTACCTACCACTAAAGCACACCTAGTGCTCACCATTTACCTACCACTAAAGCACACCTAGTGCTCACCATTTACCTACCACTAAAGCACACCTACTGCTCACCATTTACCTACCACTAAAGCACACCTAGTGCTCACCATTTACCTACCACTAAAGCACACCTAGTGCTCACCATTTACCTTCCACTAAAGCACACCTAGTGCTCACCATTTACCTGCCACTAAAGCCCACCTAGTGCTCACCATTTACCTACCACTAAAGCACACCTAGTGCTCACCATTTACCAACCACTAAAGCACACCTAGTGCTCACCATTTACCTACCACTAAAGCACACCTAGTGCTCACCATTTACCTACCACTAAAGCACACCTAGTGCTCACCATTTACCTACCACTAAAGCACACCTAGTGCTCACCATTTACCTGCAAACTAGACAGTATCCAGCACCGTATCAAACCCCAGTTCCTGCCTCCTTATACCTCTTTGTTCAGTTTTACCTGTTCACTATCACGCTCTTTTTAAAAAAAATTTTTTTTAAACTTCTGTCCCTCTGCCTCTATAAATACCCCGTTCCCCCTTTTTATTCCCCTCCATCAGTTTCATTTTACCCCTTTTCCCTTCTTTACATATCTATAATATATATATATAATACACAGAACACATATATAAACATACACACGTTTATTGTTTTAGCAGTCCTCCCTCCTTCTCTCTCTTTACCTGTCTGTACATCTTTACCTATTCTTCCTCCTTTTATCTCTCTCTTCAGCTTTCCATCTTACCGTTTCTCAATGTGTTTTAACTCTACCGCTTTACCGATCTCTCCTCCCTCACTTTCCCTCTTTATCTTACTCTCTCCCTCTTCCTCACGCTTCCTCTCTTTAGTTGTTTTGCATGCCTGTCTGACTCTTAAGTTGTTCCCTCTCTTTGACAAGAAGAGACAGAGAAAGATAGATGGAGAGAGTAGGTTAAGAGGTACAAAGAGAGAGAAGTGACAGAGAGAGAGAGAGAGAGAGAGAGGAGGTAGCTCTTCTCTCGGTGCATCTGTTAGTGTAGTTTGAGTGGCTGTAGTGTGTGGAGATAAAAGGAAAGTGGCAGGCCCTGCTTGTCAGAAAGAGGACACAGTCATAGACGGTGCGTGGACACAGCAGGTCACAGCGTGTGGCGGGATAAAGCACCAGCCAGCACCACTCCTGGACCACAGTGCATTTCTCTCTCCAAAAGTGCCTCCATTCATAGTTGTTTTTTAAATGATTTTCCCACAAATTTGGCTGGAGGCTCTGGCGTGCGGCCCTTCCCTCACGATGCTCCACCCCCATTCCGAAAACGACAGATGAAGATGTGGTCTCGGTCAGACATACCGGGGAGTTTCTCGTCTGTCCCGTTGTAACCGCCCCGCTGTGTCCGTCTGCGTCGCCACTTTCTTTTACATCCAGTTTAATTACTCTGTTTTTAAAATGTTTTTTTTTTTATCGCTCTGTCGATGTGCGCGCATTACCTCAAACGCGATTCACATAAAACGCACACGCAGTCTCACTGTGGTAACGGCACATACGCACGGGAACACGCGCAGGTGGTGGGTGTTACCCTGGCAATAGAGCGTGGTGAGCGTTGCCGTGGCGGCGAGGTGTCACAGAGAGGTGTCAGGCCATTGCTAATGACTCGGGTGTACCTCTAATGTGTGGGAGAGGCTGTGTAAGGGGGGGGGGGAGGAGCACTTTGGGAAATTGGTTAATATCCCTTGGGGAGCAGGGGAATGTGCAGACACAGAGAGGGGCGGGTGGAGTTGACACTGAGAGACATTACATCACCCAATTCTCCTGAGAAGGGAGAAGGTGACATGAAGCCATGTTGGTCTAAAACGCTTTTGAAAATGGTCCTGTGGAAAAACGGTTGCATTTAAAAATATGTCAGTTATGAATCAATATTTCAACACAAATTTTGTTTGATTTTAGCTTTTTTGTATAAAGGTGTATGTCTGTAATGTGTGTTCTTATGTGTTTATTTTTCTTTCTTTTTTTACAAATTGACATGACAGGGCGTATAAGATGCAGGCTGTGGTTATATTGTGCACATGAATGAGCTCATGAATATGCATATATATGATATACATATTTATGATTAACATATTTACGTGGATTCTGCCTGTTTGTATGACTGTGGGTGACTTGTGCATGTAGAATAAACTTTAAAATGTATGACCCTACATTTATAGTATGTGTGATAGAATATTTGCATTTGCAACTTTGTATCTACTATATGTTTGACGGTTTGTGCGCTTGGCAGGTTGTGGGTACATACGTGTGCCCGTAACATGTGCTTATGTTTATGTGTTTGTGTGACTACACGTTTGTACTTTACAATACATATGTAAGTACAAGAATCTTCGACCATGTGTGTATGTGACTGTAGCGTGTGTGTATGTGACTGCAGCATGTGTATGTATGTGACTGCAGCGTGTGTGTGTGTGTATGTGACTGCAGTGTGTGTATGTATGTGACTAGCGTGTGTACGTGTGTCTGTAGCGTGTGTGTGTGTGTATGTGACTGTAGCGTGTGTATGTATGTGACTGTAGTGTGTGTGACTGTGTGACTGTAGCGTGTGTGTGTATGTGACTGTAGTGTATGTGACTGTAGCGTGTGTGTGTGTATGTGACTGTAGTGTGTGTACGTGTGTGACTGTAGTGTGTGTACGTGTGTGACTGTAGCGTGTGTGTGTGTATGTGACTGTAGCGTGTGTATGTATGTGACTGTAGTGTGTGTACGTATGTGACTGTAGTGTGTGTGTGTGTGTGTGTATGTGACTGTAGCGTGTGTATGTATGTGACTGCAGCATGTGTGCATGCGCCGGTAACGTGTGTGCGTGTGTGTACATGGGCTTTACCCATGTGGCTGTGTGGTGCGGTGTCTGTGTGTCACTCTGGTACGGGGGCTCAGGTGGGAACGGCCCTAACGAGTTTAACGAGGCCACAGTGCTGCTAGCTGTCCTGCATTCAGAGACTGACGTCAACTGAGATTTGGCAACGAGAACCAGGCAAGCGGTACACATTTCTATATTATGCACAAACACATAGAGACAGAGAGAGAGCGAGCGAGAGAGGGGGGGAAGAGAGGGAGTGAGATAGGGAGGGAGAGAGTGATAGAGAGATAGAGAGAGAGAGAGAGAGAGAGAGAGAGAGAGAGAGAAGCCTATCTAAGTGTACCCAGCTTAGGGCCCTACAGTTAATGGCTGTGTAGGCAGGCAGGTGGAGGGAGGGAGAGAGAGGGGGAGTGTGATAGGGAGAGAGAGAGGGAGAGTGTGATAGGGAGAGTGTGATAGGAAGAGAGAAAGAGAGGGGGAGTGTGATAGGGAGGGAAGGAGAGAGGGAGTGTGATAGGGAGAGAAAGAGAGGGGGAGTGTGATAGGGAGGGAAGGAGAGAGGGAGTGTGATAGGGAGAGAAAGAGAGGGGGAGTGTGATAGGGAGAGAGAGAGTGAGAGTGTGATAGGGTGAGTGATAGGAAGAGAGAGAGAGAGGGAGAGTGTGATAGGGAGAGTGATAGAGAGAGAGTGTGTGATAGGGAGAGAGAGAGAGAGGGAGAGTGATAGAGAGAGAGAGTGTGATAGGGAGAGAAAGAGAGGGGGAGTGTGATAGGGAGAGAGAGAGAGGGGGAGTGTGATAGGGAGAGAGAGAGAGAGGGAGTGTGATAGGGAGAGAGAGAGAGTGTGATAGGGAGAGAGAGTGATGGGGAGTGTGATAGGGAAAGAGAGAGAGGGGGAGTGTGATAGGGAGGGAAGGAGAGAGG
This sequence comes from Ilyophis sp. 1 JC-2022, assembly GCA_022702515.1. NCBI lineage: Eukaryota > Metazoa > Chordata > Actinopteri > Anguilliformes > Synaphobranchidae > Ilyophis > Ilyophis sp. 1 JC-2022. The sequence goes on from CM040397.1 coordinate 7,447,090, forward strand.
GAGTGTGATAGTGAGAGAGAGAGGGAGAGTGTGATAGTGAGAGAGAGAGGGGGGGAGTGTGATAGGGAGAGAGAGAGAGGGGGAGTGTGATAGGGAGAGAGAGAGAGGGGGAGTGTGATAGGGAGAGAGAGAGAGGGGGAGTGTGATAGAGAGGAAGAGAGAGGGGGAGTGTGATAGGGAGGGAAGGAGAGAGGGAGTGTGATAGGGAGAGAGAGAGGGAGAGTGTGATAGGGAGAGAGAGAGAGGGGGAGTGTGATAGGGAGAGAGAGAGAGGGGGAGTGTGTGATAGGGAGAGAGAGAGAGGGGGAGTGTGATAGGGAGGGAAGGAGAGAGGGAGTGTGATAGGGAGAGAGAGAGAGGGGGAGTGTGATAGGGAGAGAGAGAGATGGGGAGTGTGATAGGGAGAGAAAGAGAGGGGGAGTGTGATAGGGAGAGAGAGAGAGGGGGAGTGTGATAGGGAGGGAAGGAGAGAGGGAGTGTGATAGGGAGAGAAAGAGAGGGGGAGTGTGATAGGGAGGGAAGGAGAGAGGGAGTGTGATAGGGAGAGAGAGAGGGGGAGTGTGATAGAGGAAGAGAGAGGGAGTGTGATAGGGAGAGAGAGAGAGGGGGAGTGTGATAGAGAGGAAGAGAGAGGGAGTGTGATAGGGAGAGAGAGAGAGGGGGAGTGTGATAGGGAGAGAAAGAGAGGGGGAGTGTGATAGGGAGGGAAGGAGAGAGGGAGTGTGATAGGGAGGGAAGGAGAGAGGGAGTGTGATAGGGAGGGAAGGAGAGAGGGAGTGTGATAGGGAAAGAGAGAGAGGGGGAGTGTGATAGGGAGAGAGAGAGAGGGGGAGTGTGATAGGGAAAGAAAGAGAGGGGGAGTGTGATAGGGAGAGAAAGAGAGGGGGAGTGTGATAGGGAGAGAAAGAGAGGGGGAGTGTGATAGGGAGGGAAGGAGAGAGGGAGTGTGATAGGGAGAGAGAGAGGGAGAGTGTGATAGGAAGAGAGAGAGAGAGGGAGAGTGATAGAGAGAGAGAGAGAGGGGGAGTGTGATAGGGAGAGAGAGAGAGGGGGAGAGAGAGAGAGGGAGGAGTGTGATAGGGAGAGAAAGAGAGGGGGAGTGTGATAGGGAGAGAGAGAGAGAGGGAGTGTGATAGGGAGAGAAAGAGTGGGGGAGTGTGATAGGGAGAGAGAGAGATGGGGAGTGTGATAGGGAGAGAAAGAGAGGGGGAGTGTGATAGGGAGGGAAGGAGAGAGGGAGTGTGATAGGGAGAGAGAGAGGGGGAGTGTGATAGGGAGAGAGAGAGGGAGAGTGTGATAGGGAGAGTGTGATAGGAAGAGAGAGAGAGAGGGAGAGTGTGATAGGGAGAGAGAGAAAGAGGGAGAGTGTGATAGGAAGAGAGAGAGAGAGAGGGAGAGTGATAGAGAGAGAGAGAGAGAGTGATAGGGAGAGAAAGAGAGGGGGAGTGTGATAGGGAGAGAAAGAGAGGGGGAGTGTGATAGGGAGGGAAGGAGAGAGGGAGTGTGATAGGGAGAGAGAGAGAGGGGGAGTGTGATAGGGAGAGAGAGAGATGGGGAGTGTGATAGGGAAAGAGAGAGAGGGGGAGTGTGATAGGGAGGGAAGGAGAGAGGGAGTGTGATAGGGAGAGAGAGAGGGAGAGTGTGATAGGGAGAGAGAGAGGGGGGGAGTGTGATAGGGAGAGAGAGAGAGGGGGAGTGTGATAGGGAGAGAGAGAGAGGGGGAGTGTGATAGGGAGAGAGAGAGTGGGAGTGTGATAGAGAGGAAGAGAGAGGGGGAGTGTGATAGGGAGGGAAGGAGAGAGGGAGTGTGATAGGGAGAGAGAGAGGGAGAGTGTGATAGGGAGAGAGAGAGAGGGGGAGTGTGATAGGGAGAGAGAGAGAGGGGGAGTGTGATAGGGAGAGAGAGAGAGGGGGAGTGTGATAGGGAGGGAAGGAGAGAGGGAGTGTGATAGGGAGAGAGAGAGAGGGGGAGTGTGATAGGGAGAGAGAGAGATGGGGAGTGTGATAGGGAGAGAAAGAGAGGGGGAGTGTGATAGGGAAAGAGAGAGAGGGGGAGTGTGATAGGGAGGGAAGGAGAGAGGGAGTGTGATAGGGAGAGAAAGAGAGGGGGAGTGTGATAGGGAGGGAAGGAGAGAGGGAGTGTGATAGGGAGAGAGAGAGGGAGAGTGTGATAGGGAGAGAGAGAGAGGGGGAGTGTGATAGAGAGGAAGAGAGAGGGGGAGTGTGATAGGGAGAGAGAGAGAGGGGGAGTGTGATAGGGAGAGAGAGAGATGGGGAGTGTGATAGGGAGGGAAGGAGAGAGGGAGTGTGATAGGGAGGGAAGGAGAGAGGGAGTGTGATAGGGAGGGAAGGAGAGAGGGAGTGTGATAGGGAAAGAGAGAGAGGGGGAGTGTGATAGGGAGAGAGAGAGAGGGGGAGTGTGATAGGGAAAGAAAGAGAGGGGGAGTGTGATAGGGAGAGAAAGAGAGGGGGAGTGTGATAGGGAGAGAAAGAGAGGGGGAGTGTGATAGGGAGGGAAGGAGAGAGGGAGTGTGATAGGGAGAGAGAGAGGGAGAGTGTGATAGGAAGAGAGAGAGAGAGGGAGAGTGATAGAGAGAGAGAGAGAGAGAGGGGGAGTGTGATAGGGAGAGAGAGAGAGGGGGAGAGAGAGAGAGGGGGAGTGTGATAGGGAGAGAAAGAGAGGGGGAGTGTGATAGGGAGAGAGAGAGAGAGGGAGTGTGATAGGGAGAGAAAGAGTGGGGGAGTGTGATAGGGAGAGAGAGAGATGGGGAGTGTGATAGGGAGAGAAAGAGAGGGGGAGTGTGATAGGGAGGGAAGGAGAGAGGGAGTGTGATAGGGAGAGAGAGAGAGGGGGAGTGTGATAGGGAGAGAGAGAGAGAGGGAGTGTGATAGGGAGAGAGAGAGAGGGGGAGTGTGATAGGGAGGGAAGGAGAGAGGGAGTGTGATAGGGAGAGAGAGAGGGGGTGTGTGTTAGAGAGTGAGAGAGATGGGGAGTGTGATAGGGAGAGAAAGAGAGGGGGAGTGTGATAGGGAGGGAAGGAGAGAGGGAGTGTGATAGGGAGAGAGAGAGAGGGGGAGTGTGATAGGGAGAGAGAGAGATGGGGAGTGTGATAGGGAGAGAAAGAGAGGGGGAGTGTGATAGGGAAAGAGAGAGAGGGGGAGTGTGATAGGGAGAGAGAGAGGGGGAGTGTGATAGGGAGAGAGAGAGAGGGGGAGTGTGATAGAGAGGAAGAGAGAGGGGGAGTGTGATAGGGAGAGAAAGAGTGGGGGAGTGTGATAGGGAGGGAAGGAGAGAGGGAGTGTGATAGGGAGAGAAAGAGAGGGGGAGTGTGATAGGGAAAGAGAGAGAGGGGGAGTGTGATAGGGAGAGAGAGAGAGGGGGAGTGTGATAGGGAGAGAGAGAGAGGGGGAGTGTGATAGAGAGGAAGAGAGAGGGGGAGTGTGATAGGGAGAGAGAGAGAGAGGGAGTGTGATAGAGAGGAAGAGAGAGGAGCAGTAATGGTATGTTGTCCTTATTAATTACTCAGCATCTCTCTCTCACTGAGCTACCTGCAGGGACTGAGCATGTGTGCATGCATGTGTGTGTGTGTGTGTGTCTGCACGTGAGTGTGTGTGAGTGTGAGTGTGTGCATGTGCACACTTTTGTGTGACTGTGTGTTTGAGTGTGTGCGTGCTTGTGTGCATGTGTGTAAGTAAGAGAGTGTATGTGTGTGCGCGGGCGTGTGTGTATGTGTGTGCGCGGGCGTGTGTGTATGTGTGTGCGCGGGCGTGTGTGTATGTGTGTAAGTAAGAGAGTGTATGTGTGTGCGCGGGCGTGTGTGTATGTGTGTAAGTAAGAGAGTGTATGTGTGTGCGCGGGCGTGTGTGTATGTGTGTAAGTAAGAGAGTGTATGTGTGTGCGCGGGCGTGTGTGTATGTGTGTAAGTAAGAGAGTGTATGTGTGTGCGCGGGCATGTGTGTATGTGTGTGCGCAGGCGTGTGTGTATGTGTGTGCGCGGGCGTGTGTGTATGTGTGTGTGCGGGCGTGTGTGTATGTGTGTGCGCGGGCGTGTGTGTATGTGTGTGTGCGGGCGTGTGTGTATGTGTAGGGGACATTGTGACAGAGCAAAAAGAAGCCAGAGTGCCCCAGTAACCAAGTACAGATGAGAAGCAGATGTGTGTGTGTGTGTGTGTGTGTGTGTGTGAGAGAGAGAGAGAGAGAGCAAGGAAGGGAGAAAGAGAAATGGAGAGAGAGAGAAAGAAAAGTAGAGGGATAGGGAGAGAGAGAAAAAGAGAGGGAGAGGCCTCTGTGCACTTAAACAAAGAGAGGAAGGATGAATGAGCAGGGTGAAGGAGGGATGGAGAGGAGAGAGAAAGTGGGGATGAGAGGAAGAGGGAACAAATGTAGTGGATGAGATGGTGAGAGAGAGAGAGAGAGAGAGAGAGAGAGAGAGAGAGAGAGGGGAGACAGGGAGGAGGGGAGAGGAGACAGGGAGGAGGGGGGGTGAGAGAGGGAGGAGGGGGGGTGAGAGAGAGGGTAGAGAGAGAGAGAGAGGGGAGAGGAGACAGGGAGGAGGGGGGCTGTTTATAACCTGTAATGTCTCTTTGTGCTTCATTCATTCTGTTCACTGAACCATTCAGTTGCACTCATTGTAAACTCTCCTGCAATACTTAATAACCTTGTCATTCCAATAAAGCTGCTTTTGAATTTGAGCAAAGGGTGAGAGAGAGGGAGGGGGGGAGAGAGAAATAGAAATAGAGAGAGAGAGAGAGAGAGAGAGAGGTGGAGGGAAATGCAGTCCAGTGCCCGTCATCCAGGTGCAGCCGGTTTAGAGGTCATTGGAAGGACAGGGTGTGTGATTAACTGCTGCTAAATTACCTGTTGTCATTAATATGACCATGCGCTCTTTTGAGCTTTAAAAAAGTTTGGCACACCACAATAGACGCACTGCTGGACCATTTCAATATGTTTCGTGTTTGGGTCTCATAAATAGACTCGTTGATAACCAGGACATAATGACTGGATGCTTTCTGTGTGTATGTGTGTGTGTGTGTGTGTGTGTGTGTGTGTGTGTGTGTGTGTGTGTGCGTGCATGTATCTAAAAGGGTGAGGGGCTAGAGATCTGATATCAGCGGGTGGGGAGGGTGGGTAGGTAAATTGAGGCCATACACAGGCGAGAACGCGGGATTGACAGGAAATGCATGTACAACGCTGACATCTAATAAAAATCACACTTTTTTTCCCGTGCGCTCATTCACTCGCCTCCTCGTCTCACCCTCCCTCTCGTGTGGAGGAATGACTAATAAAATATTTCGCCTCTTGCGCAGTATCAACAGCCAAAATGCCGTTCGCACTTTTAATTCAAAGTCAAGTCCTCATTATCCATATATTCAACATGAAACAAGATAATAATGTCCCAGTAAAGATGGGCTTTCAGTTAAAAGAGGGGCGACTGTTGTTCCTTTACCAGTCTTTCAATTATGAAAACACCTATAGCTGGGAAAATATAAAAATTTTCCATCTGAACTGAGGCACTGATTAATATTTATCAGGTAAAACAGGCCTGAGGTGAAATTCAGCTGAAACTCTTTAAGGACAGATGATTATCCGTACACAATGCAGAGAAGAATATCACATTACATTACAGGGATTTAACAGACTCCCATATCCAGACTATTGCTCTCCCCACCCCACTGTATGCATTCATTCAGCTGGGTATATACTGAAGGTTAAACATCTTGCTCAAGGGTACAATGGCTGTGTCCTACCTGGGATTCAAACCTGCAACCTTGAGACTACCAGCCCAGTTCCTCTAACCGATATACTACAACTGCCACCATATCCGTGGTGTAAGGGTCGTTACAGAGGGTGCATCCCAATATTCTTCACTCCCCACCTCCTTTCCTCCACTTCCCCACTACCACTCCTCTCCTACCCGGAAGTATGCAAAACTGTCTGAATGTTTTGAATACAAGTAGTTGCATGTACAGCATACAATGTACCTGACATCACGGTTTGCGTCGAGACATTAATCAATTTGTAACCATTTCTAATTAATATGTAGTCTAATCAGCAACATTAGATTATTATGACACAAAAATCTTTTTCTGTGGCACGGAGGAGAGGAGGTGGTAGTGGAGGAAAGGAGGGTGCATTTTTTAAAGTATTGGGACACACCCAGAGTGTTTAAAACAGAGACACACAGATGAACAGTCCGCTGGACTTTGCCTTTCATAGTCCATATCAACCTCTCTTTCTAGACTACATTTCCAATCATTTTTGCAGGCACATTGCAAACAATGGCGTCCTTCGTTGAAAAAGATTATGGTACGCAGAAGGTACGCTTGTAGGTGAAATTGCTGTGCCTAGTTGGACCTTCACTCAGAGTCCGTTATGATGTCATTTATGTCCGGACGGACCCTGCGGACATCTGTACGCATACTTTTTTTGACAACTATGAAAGGCCATACCGTGACCGTGCTTGTTTTTGTTCCGTACAGCCGCGTGTTCTCCGTCTCTCCTTCTCTTGTCAGTCATCGCTGTCCCCGCTCGGCCTTGGAAGCCAGCTGTAGTCAATCTGCAGCCGTAGCTCCGCGGAGAGACGCCAGAGTTCACACGGAGCATCACACAGGCGCACAGAGCTGGAGAACACCCCAAACAATCTCTTACCAGCTCAGCCACAAAGAATCTTAGCTCTCAGCACCAGGGGCCTGTTTCGCTTAGCTGGATAACTGAGTTAGCTGAATAACTGTGCCAAGTACAACCCAGAAACTCCCTGAATATGGTACATACGAACTAGCAAAAACACTGTTCTGGGTTTTACTCAGCAGTTAGCCAGCTGACCGAGTTATCCAGGTACGAGTAACAGGGCCCTGTATAATTTTTATTGGCAAATATTAGCAATGTATCATCAGCGTCAGCCCTCAGTTGTAGTAACGTGCATAGCGTAACAGTCGTATCTAGGATTGCTTTTGTGCAGTTATCTAGGCCAATTTATGAACAAATTTAAATGTATACTTGCATTTTCTAGTTGCATTTAGATTCAAATGCATTTTCATATTTTAATTTGAAATGTCAGACTGGACAGGGTCAGATATAGAAATACCTGAGGACAGTTAGGTTAAAACAAAAAGCATTTTAATTTAGCACAGTGAAAATATACAACTGTTGCATATCATATTACAAATTATTAATCAGACGTTTCCTTACTTATAGACAACCACGAAACTCCGGGATCACTACCTTGCTTCAAGTGTCCCTGTTGCTGCAACGACAGGTAAATACTGCCATCTGTTGGTGGAAATGAGACCTAGCACATCTGCTCAACTTCATCCAGCCATTATCTTCAACCACGGGGTTAAAAATGTGGCCCAGGGGCCAGTTAAGGTCTGCTGAGGACAACGCGTTTGGCCCCGGCGTGTGAACCAAGAGCCGCAGTCAGGCCAACAAACCAGGTCCAGCCATTTATTTCCTGAAGCCGTGTGCCAAAGAGCGCTGGCTTGTTTGCCTGATCACTGTAGCGCTTTGGAGGTGAGATCACTCCTGTTCACATCGCATTCCAACTGAATGGCTTTTTAAAGAGACACAGCAACAACAAAAAAACACAGCTGTGATGTTAAAAACCAAGGCGACCTATTATACTAAATATTATTAACAAACTATAGATTCCATGTTCATTGAATAATTATTGGATTACCCATGGGGAAAAAACTCTTTTGAAGAGTATATTTTGGCAATAAATAATATAACCATTCTAGAAATGCATTATCATTATTATAAACAAATTAGCTGGATAGCTATAGAGTATTAAAATCACTAATATGCTCACCATAAAAGGTATACAGGGGGCAATGACTGATGACATCAACAAATGGGTTGATTCTAGCCTTATTAGTATCCTATAGACCAATCAGATCAGACCAATTTAGCTGCAGTTTACTAGTGATCTAAACCAGTGATTTTCAACCACTGTGCCGCGGCACACTAGTGTGCTGTGAGAGATCGTCAGGTGTGCCGTGGGAAATTATCTTATCCTATTAACTTCACTTAATTAGTAACACTTTTGGTTGGTGGTGACTCAGGATTTTTTTTTATGTAAAAAATGTGCCTTGGCTCAAAAAAGGTTGAAAAACACTGATCTAAACAGTCCATATCTTTATCTAAAAGTCCCAGTTCACCCCTCTAACATAGCCAACTACTCTGCATAGCATTACCCACAAACATGAGTTTCCTCTAGGCCAAAAGGAATGCCTTTGGATATTTTCCTATTTTATGAGCGATTCAATTTCCTCTAGAAACTGCCCGTTTCTCATTAAAATCTGTACAAATGTAATTAGTGTACAATACACCCTCAACTAAACTATGTGTGAAAATAATACCACAAAATATTGGTCAATACGTTGCTACTTTTCAGTATGAACATGACAGTTAAACCCCTGAACAAGGAAAGTATTCCAGCTCTTAAATGTCTACGTGTACAGGAAAGGGGGAAACCATAAAAAGACAAGTCAACTTAGTTTTATTATAAAACACAACATACAGTAGATATACATATTTCACAAAGAGAATAATAACAATATATGAACCAGGATAGAGAACAAATACAGTAATAAGCGTCTGTCTCTCTCTCACACACACACACACACACAGTAGCCAATTCAACACTGCCATGGCAAAATACTACTTGATGAAGGATAACAAAGATTCAGTTTAAATATAAAAAGTAACATGCATAGATATGTCTGTGTCCGTGTAAGAGTTAATGTCCTTATGAGGTCCACGCTGTGGGAGGCGAGCCAGTGAAAGACGGGGGGTAAGAACCCCTCTAACGTCACGTGAGCTTTATTACATTAAGTTTCGCCCTGGAGACTCAGTTAGATGACTGACGGGTCTCAAACCAATCGGATTTCATTAAAACACGAGCATGAGCCATTACCAGAAGGCGTTCAGATCATTTGAGGTCATGTTATAGGAACGTGCTTTATCAAAGATTGAGTCATGTTACCATTATGTGCTTACCTAAGATGGTCATCAACTCTGTTGCATTTTGTAGTGGTAGGAGGGTCCACACTAATGGGCGGAGCTACAGTGTTGATGACATCATTCTGCACTGGCATCAATCAAAAGATTTAGCTATACAAGATGACTCAGCTCTACATTGGTTGAAATCTGTGCGCTACTGATAACGCACGAAAGCTCCTCTTGGTGCTCATATAGCCTGGCTTGCCCAGCACACTGTTCTCTGTATTTGGGCGTAATTCTCAGCACGTTGGATCAGCTGAGGGCTGCATGTGGGGCGCTCTCAATTTTTGGCACCGCTAACACGAATGTACAAAACCTTTGGCAAACAAAAGTCAAACTGGCAGCCCGACAGTAACGGCTAAATCTCATTACCCAACTGTGCCAGTGCACTTTAATTTCTAGCGGCGTTTAAAAATTAGACATGCATCCAATGTATGATTACTGAGAAACTGTACTCTTTTAAAAAATGTTCCCCAACTAGACCCGGCGCCAGCTCGAGTTGACGAAGGGGGCACTTTAAAACGGAAAAGAGGCAGAACTTTTTGTTTTCGCCGTAGCTAAACACACGCAGGCCAATCATAGCCCACACATCTGGGGCGGCCCAACTCAAGCACGACTTGTCAGTGTGTGTGTGTGTCAATGATAACCTTGCGGTGATTTAAGCCCACCAAGGGATGCCTTCAAGGCAATTTTCTACGGTTCGCCTCCGATACCGCTACATTAACTCTATAAACAGTTTGTAAAGTTTTGCGAGACGTTTGGTGGGCTTGGCGGGGCTGAAGAATCGGCATCACTCTACACAATCGCCAAATCAGCAGCCACAGCGAAGACATCGGTCGCTACAGCACTGCTTCAGTTTATAAACGTTTGTGGCCATCTTCCTCATCTTGAATTGTTCTTCTTAATTGACATAATTATGAGATAAGCACACTTAAAACTGCAGTAGGCAAGTCTGAAAATATACAAGACAAAAAGACTTTGCTCTCCTCCGGCCCATCTCTCTCCTAAGCCCCTCCCACCAAATGATGCTCCAGTGCACACGCAGAGACAGGCAGACAGGGAGGGGTTTATTCTACTTGTAGATAGTTGCCCTGATTGGTAGCTACATAGCTAACCCTGATTGGTTGGTTTTTAGAAGACCGGCTTGAGATTTTTTGACAGCCTAATACAGAGCCCAGACACTCACAGAAACCGATTTTTTCCCAGCTCAGATCACTTGATTTATTGATAGCTGCTGGAATATAATGAGTAAATTTAATAATTTTGCCAAAATTATATCGAACAAATTGAAGTCTTTAAGTCTCTTTAAGTCTTTAAGGAAACCTCGACTTGGCAAAAAATGAAAACACGAACCAAAAAAGCTGAAAATAGCAAAATAACAACATCTCTCAGTTGGGTTTCTGTTTCAAACCGGTTTCCTTCGGCGTCTCGTGGCGTAGCCTGTAGAGCACTATCCACACGCTCATAGCGGTTCAAATGCGGCCGCGCGACCCTTGTCACCTCCCTTGCGTCTCCCTCTCTCTCTCGCTCCCCATTCTTCCTGTCTCTCTACACTGTGCTGTCCAATAAAGCTGAAACTCTCCCTCTCTCTCACTCCCCATTCTTCCTGTCTCTCTACACTGTGCTGTCCAATAAAGCTGAAAACCCAAAAAAAAGCCTTGTTTGGCATTTTGTTAAAAGGCTATAGACTTTCTTATAGACACAATGGAGCATTGCACTATGCGATAGCCAGCAGGCACTCTGGCTCCAAAGTCTCCCTCTTTGAAGGGCCATTTGCTTAGTATCTAGGGGGTAACGGTTTTCACGGTTGTTGATTTGCATTAATGCGTTTGCATTCAGCTCAACGCCCTGGTCTCAAATGAAAACCGTACTTTAGAGTCTTTGGACTTTTTAAAGGCAAATATGAAAAGTAAGCTATTTCCAGCGTATAAATCCGCGGAAGAACCATTTCACATCTGTGACAATCAATTGCCGCCACTTCAGTTAGTGACATTCAAAAGCAGTGCACAAAATACATTTTGGACTACACAGAACTTTGGCTTTTCACAACATGTATATTAAAGCATATAATAATAATACAGTATAAATACAATTTATATGGATTAAATATTTACCAGATTTAAACATAAAAGTGCCACTCAACAAACCTCAGTATCGCAACTGCAAAGTTCCTGTAAGGGACTAGGGGCTGCTGGGAAGCTCATCCTGATAAGGCACAGTTTGTGTGAACGGACTTCAGTCTTTTTATTATCATCACTTAAAAATTAGGACAATAATAAAAAGACTCAGTGCATGCAGAGTAGCTGCACATTTCCGAATCTTTTCTAGAGAAGCGTGAACCGGAATCTGACTGGAAAATACATGTAGTTTACAAGTAACAAGCAAAGTAACACTTGAATTCAGGCGTAAAATATATATACGAACAATCAACTTGGCCGGGTTTCGCATTCCCCACCCGGCCCCCAGGAAATGCAGTCTAGCCGAGCGTAGGAGTCCCTTGGGCTGGGAAGATTAAGCAGGTAAGTAAGCAAAGCCAACAACTCCAGATGGGAGGATTCTCCAGACCCGACAGGTCAGTGTGAAAGGGTGAATGAAGCCAATGGGAGATTAGGGCCCCATCTGCCAAGACTTCCTGCCTGTGGAATCCTGGCAACACATCAAGAGTCCCTGAACCAATCAAATATTTGAAGTCATTATTGGGAACCGATGGCGCATAAATTAAGTGTGGTTTGGGGGTGACTACTGGCACAGGGGAGAAACTCCAGGCCACAGGTGATTAACGGCACAGGCCAGCATCAAGCTAGATACGAGTCTGCTGTCGGGCACAGCTGTGGTTATGCCAGGAGCTTTAACCAAATGAGGAATCTCAGAACACTTTAAAGACCTTTGAAGAAAGGCGTTTTCCCTCTCTTGCTTACATTTAAAAATGTTCATTTAAATCACAAGACAGATGTATACTTATTTAAAATTTATGAATAGGAAAATAATTTTGGTGTAAAGTACGTCATTTCTAAACACAAGAGGTGGAGGTCTGATACTATGTGTATGGATAATCACTTTAAATTTGATTCTGATTGGCAGCCCACTAAACGGTCAAGCTGCTGATTGGTTGAAATATAAAATGGCGAGTTAGTTACGTAAAGAACATGGCCTCCAAAAGACCAATACTAAATCCACCCGTCGTGGGCTGGATAAGAACTTCATTGCTTTCCTAATACAGAAAAATACTTAAAAAACTAAACTTAAAAAACTTCTCAACCAAATAAATAGGCTTAATATCATAGTGTTGATTTCCTTTGGTTCATTATGTATAATTATAAAAATAACAAAAATATGATTTTGATTGCACAGGGTATCTAAACAAATTTTAACAACAAATCCTTCATCTCCCGAGTGTCCTTTTGTGCTTCTCACAGACTCACTGAGAAGAGCAGTGGGGTCTGTGGGGGGTAAATGTAACACGCTCATCCTGACTGAACACCAGCGACAGGGGACTGGGGGTTCCTAAAACACAAAATGGGAGGAGCTAGAACGAGCTGTCAATCACAGACCTGTTTTAACAAATCAGAAGGCTTTTCTCCCTACGGTAAAACTTGCTGATTGGTTTAAATTGGGGAGCAAGGAGTTCCCCAAGTGGCAGCTGTAGGCTAAATGGGCGACTACACACCTCTGTTTGGCCGTCTACTTTTTAAGGTTTCATAATTATCGAAACAATTTGTCTCTCCACCGCAAACACCCCTCTAGCTGAGTACGTTTTTTCCACCTACTCAAAAATTTGGGGAGTAGCTCCTCCCATTTTGTGAGGTTTCTGAAGCCTCACTCTCCCATCTCCGCTGTCCGTCAAATCCGGACTCACTGGCTTGGTGTTCTACAGGCCAAAGAGGGAGTGAGCCACCGAGTGAACAACACTGTTAAAAAACACACCCCCTGCCTTTGTGGGGCGGGGCAGGGCCAGGCGGGGGTGATCTCTGGCGTGAGTACAGGACTCTGGAATGGGGCGTGGCCGGGGTGGTGGGGGCATTCCGGGGCGGGACGCGTCCCTTCACGGGGGAGCGTAGGAAGGGGCGTTTCTCTGGCCGGTGGTTTTCAGCACCACACTCCGCCCCCCCACAGCCCCTCTTCGCGCAGGTACCAGGGGTGGGCGGGGCATGAGGAGGGGACATGGCCTTTAGGTGGGCCAACCTGTCAGTCTTCTTTCTGAGATCCATTTTGACCAATAACATGCTGTTTTGCAGCTCCCCCAGGGCCTGGTCCTGAAGGGTGAGACAGAGGGGCGGGAGGGTGGAAGAGAGTGTTGCCAGGGCGATGGGGCAGGGGGGGGAGAGGTGGAGAGGGCATTAGAGGGCGTTTGCATTTGTTGTCCATTTCAAACGTGGTAACACAGACTGTGGTGGGGGAGGTGGTTAGACAGTGAAAGGAAAGAAAAGGAGAAAGAGAGAGAGAATAAAAATAATGTATTAGTGGAAGGTTATGGTCATGCATGGAATATGCAGTGACAGGCAATCATCTGTCCCCAGTGTGTCTAAATGAACATGCAGAGTTGGTCAATACTTTTGGTGTGAATGCGTGTGGTCAGTATGTTGACGGTCTGAATGAGTGTGTAGAATGAGTGCGTAGAGTTGGTCAGTACGTTGTTGGTCTGAATGAGTGTGTAGAGTAGGTCAGTGTGTCATTGGTCAGAATGAGTGTGTAGCAGGTGTTACTACCTGCTTGGCGAGTGTGTTGTAGGTGTGACTGTACTTGTTTGGTGAGTGTGTTGTAGGTCTGAGTCTGACTGTACCTGTTTGGCGAGTGTGTTGTAGGTGTGACTGTACTTGTTTGGTGAGTGTGTTGTAGGTGTGACTGTACTTGTTTGGCGAGTGTGTTGTAGGTGTGACTGTACCTGTTTGGTGAGTGTGTTGTAGGTGTGACTGTACTTGTTTGGCGAGTGTGTTGTAGGTGTGACTGTACTTGTTTGGCGAGCGTGTTGTAGGTGTGACTGTACTTGTTTGGTGAGTGTGTTGTAGGTGTGACTGTACTTGTTTGGCGAGTGTGTTGTAGGTGTGACTGTACTTGTTTGGTGAGTGTGTTGTAGGTGTGACTGTACTTGTTTGGCGAGCGTGCTGTAGGTGTGACTACCTGTTTGGCGAGTGTGTTGTAGGTGTGACTGTACCTGTTTGGTGAGCGTGTTGTAGGTGTGACTGTACTTGTTTGGTGAGTGTGTTGTAGGTGTGACTGTACCTGTTTGGTGAGTGTGTTGTAGGTGTGACTGTACTTGTTTGGCGAGTGTGTTGTAGGTGTGACTGTACCTGTTTGGTGAGTGTGCTGTAGGTGTGACTGTACTTGTTTGGTGAGTGTGCTGTAGGTGTGACTGTACTTGTTTGGTGAGTGTGCTGTAGGTGTGACTGTATTTGTTTGGTGAGTGTGCTGTAGGTGTGACTGTATTTGTTTGGTGAGTGTGCTGTAGGTGTGACTGTACCTGTTTGGTGAGTGTGTTGTAGGTGTGACTGTACTTGTTTGGTGAGTGTGTTGTAGGTGTGACTGTACTTGTTTGGTGAGTGTGCTGTAGGTGTGACTGTATTTGTTTGGTGAGTGTGTTGTAGGTGTGACTGTACTTGTATGGTGAGTGTGTTGTAGGTGTGACTGTACTTGTTTGGTGAGTGTGTTGTAGGTGTGACTGTATTTGTATGGTGAGTGTGTTGTAGGTGTGACTGTACTTGTTTGGTGAGTGTGTTGTAGGTGTGACTGTACTTGTTTGGTGAGTGTGTTGTAGGTGTGACTGTACTTGTTTGGTGAGTGTGTTGTAGGTGTGACTGTACTTGTATGGTGAGTGTGTTGTAGGTGTGACTGTACTTGTTTGGTGAGTGTGTTGTAGGTGTGACTGTACTTGTATGGTGAGTGTGTTGTAGGTGTGACTGTACTTGTTTGGTGAGTGTGTTGTAGGTGTGACTGTATTTGTATGGTGAGTGTGTTGTAGGTGTGACTGTATTTGTATGGTGAGTGTGTTGTAGGTGTGACTGTACTTGTTTGGTGAGTGTGTTGTAGGTGTGACTGTACTTGTTTGGTGAGTGTGTTGTAGGTGTGACTGTACTTGTTTGGTGAGTGTGTTGTAGGTGTGACTGTACCTGTTTGGCGAGTGTGTTGTAGGTGTGACTGTACTTGTTTGGTGAGTGTGTTGTAGGTGTGACTGTACCTGTTTGGCGAGTGTGTTGTAGGTGTGACTGTACTTGTTTGGTGAGTGTGTTGTAGGTGTGACTGTACTTGTTTGGTGAGTGTGTTGTAGGTGTGACTGTACTTGTTTGGTGAGTGTGTTGTAGGTGTGACTGTACCTGTTTGGCGAGTGTGTTGTAGGTGTGACTGTACTTGTTTGGTGAGTGTGTTGTAGGTGTGACTGTACCTGTTTGGCGAGTGTGTTGTAGGTGTGACTGTACTTGTTTGGTGAGTGTGTTGTAGGTGTGACTGTACTTGTTTGGTGAGTGTGTTGTAGGTGTGACTGTACTTGTTTGGTGAGTGTGTTGTAGGTGTGACTGTACTTGTTTGGTGAGTGTGTTGTAGGTGTGACTGTACCTGTTTGGCGAGTGTGTTGTAGGTGTGACTGTACCTGTTTGGCGAGTGTGTTGTAGGTGTGACTGTACTTGTTTGGTGAGTGTGTTGTAGGTGTGACTGTACTTGTTTGGCGAGCGTGCTGTAGGTGTGACTGTACTTGTTTGGCGAGCGTGTTGTAGGTGTGACTGTACCTGTTTGGCGAGTGTGTTGTAGGTGTGACTGTACCTGTTTGGTGAGTGTGTTGTAGGTGTGACTGTACTTGTTTGGTGAGTGTGTTGTAGGTGTGACTGTACTTGTTTGGTGAGTGTGTTGTAGGTGTGACTGTACTTGTTTGGTGAGTGTGTTGTAGGTCTGAGTCTGACTGTACTTGTTTGGCGAGCGTGCTGTAGGTGTGACTGTACTTGTTTGGTGAGTGTGTTGTAGGTGTGACTGTACTTGTTTGGTGAGTGTGTTGTAGGTGTGACTGTACTTGTTTGGTGAGTGTGTTGTAGGTGTGACTGTACTTGTTTGGTGAGTGTGTTGTAGGTGTGACTGTACTTGTTTGGCGAGTGTGTTGTAGGTGTGACTGTACTTGTTTGGTGAGTGTGTTGTAGGTGTGACTGTACTTGTTTGGTGAGTGTGTTGTAGGTGTGACTGTACTTGTTTGGTGAGTGTGTTGTAGGTCTGACTGTACTTGTTTGGTGAGTGTGTTGTAGGTGTGACTGTACTTGTTTGGCGAGTGTGTTGTAGGTGTGACTGTACTTGTTTGGTGAGTGTGTTGTAGGTGTGACTGTACTTGTTTGGCGAGTGTGTTGTAGGTGTGACTGTACTTGTTTGGTGAGTGTGTTGTAGGTGTGACTGTACTTGTTTGGCGAGTGTGTTGTAGGTGTGACTGTACTTGTTTGGCGAGTGTGTTGTAGGTCTGACTGTACTTGTTTGGTGAGTGTGCTGTAGGTGTGACTGTACTTGTTTGGTGAGTGTGTTGTAGGTGTGACTGTACTTGTTTGGTGAGTGTGCTGTAGGTGTGACTGTACTTGTTTGGTGAGTGTGTTGTAGGTGTGACTGTACTTGTTTGGTGAGTGTGTTGTAGGTCTGACTGTACTTGTTTGGTGAGTGTGCTGTAGGTGTGACTGTACTTGTGTGGCGAGTGTGTTGTAGGTGTGACTGTACTTGTTTGGCGAGTGTGTTGTAGGTCTGACTGTACTTGTTTGGTGAGTGTGTTGTAGGTCTGACTGTACTTGTTTGGTGAGTGTGTTGTAGGTGTGACTGTACTTGTGTGGCGAGTGTGTTGTAGGTGTGACTGTACTTGTTTGGTGAGTGTGTTGTAGGTCTGACTGTACTTGTTTGGTGAGTGTGTTGTAGGTGTGACTGTACTTGTGTGGCGAGTGTGTTGTAGGTGTGACTGTACTTGTTTGGCGAGTGTGTTGTAGGTCTGACTGTACTTGTTTGGTGAGTGTGCTGTAGGTGTGACTGTACTTGTTTGGTGAGTGTGTTGTAGGTGTGACTGTACTTGTTTGGTGAGTGTGTTGTAGGTGTGACTGTACTTGTTTGGTGAGTGTGTTGTAGGTGTGACTGTACTTGTTTGGTGAGTGTGTTGTAGGTCTGACTGTACTTGTTTGGTGAGTGTGTTGTAGGTGTGACTGTACTTGTTTGGCGAGTGTGTTGTAGGTGTGACTGTACTTGTTTGGTGAGTGTGTTGTAGGTGTGACTGTACTTGTTTGGCGAGTGTGTTGTAGGTGTGACTGTACTTGTTTGGTGAGTGTGTTGTAGGTGTGACTGTACTTGTTTGGCGAGTGTGTTGTAGGTGTGACTGTACTTGTTTGGCGAGTGTGTTGTAGGTCTGACTGTACTTGTTTGGTGAGTGTGCTGTAGGTGTGACTGTACTTGTTTGGTGAGTGTGTTGTAGGTGTGACTGTACTTGTTTGGTGAGTGTGCTGTAGGTGTGACTGTACTTGTTTGGTGAGTGTGTTGTAGGTGTGACTGTACCTGTTTGGTGAGTGTGTTGTAGGTGTGACTGTACCTGTTTGGTGAGTGTGTTGTAGGTGTGACTGTACTTGTTTGGTGAGTGTGCTGTAGGTGTGACTGTACTTGTTTGGTGAGTGTGTTGTAGGTGTGACTGTACTTGTTTGGTGAGTGTGTTGTAGGTGTGACTGTACCTGTTTGGTGAGCGTGTTGTAGGTGTGACTGTACTTGTTTGGTGAGTGTGTTGTAGGTGTGACTGTACTTGTTTGGTGAGTGTGTTGTAGGTGTGACTGTACTTGTTTGGTGAGTGTGTTGTAGGTGTGACTGTACCTGTTTGGTGAGTGTGTTGTAGGTGTGACTGTACTTGTTTGGTGAGTGTGCTGTAGGTGTGACTGTACTTGTTTGGTGAGTGTGTTGTAGGTGTGACTGTACCTGTTTGGCGAGTGTGTTGTAGGTGTGACTGTACTTGTTTGGTGAGTGTGTTGTAGGTGTGACTGTACCTGTTTGGCGAGTGTGTTGTAGGTGTGACTGTACTTGTTTGGTGAGTGTGTTGTAGGTCTGAGTCTGACTGTACCTGTTTGGCGAGTGTGTTGTAGGTGTGACTGTACTTGTTTGGCGAGTTTGTTGTAGGTGTGACTGTACTTGTTTGGTGAGTGTGTTGTAGGTGTGACTGTACTTGTTTGGTGAGTGTGTTGTAGGTGTGACTGTACTTGTTTGGCGAGTGTGTTGTAGGTGTGACTGTACTTGTTTGGTGAGTGTGTTGTAGGTGTGACTGTACTTGTTTGGTGAGTGTGTTGTAGGTGTGACTGTACTTGTTTGGCGAGTGTGTTGTAGGTGTGACTGTACTTGTTTGGCGAGTGTGTTGTAGGTGTGACTGTACTTGTTTGGTGAGTGTGTTGTAGGTGTGACTGTACTTGTTTGGTGAGTGTGTTGTAGGTGTGACTGTATTTGTATGGTGAGTGTGTTGTAGGTGTGACTGTACTTGTTTGGTGAGTGTGTTGTAGGTGTGACTGTACTTGTTTGGTGAGTGTGTTGTAGGTGTGACTGTACTTGTTTGGTGAGTGTGTTGTAGGTGTGACTGTACCTGTTTGGCGAGTGTGTTGTAGGTGTGACTGTACTTGTTTGGCGAGTTTGTTGTAGGTGTGACTGTACTTGTTTGGTGAGTGTGTTGTAGGTGTGACTGTACTTGTTTGGTGAGTTTGTTGTAGGTGTGACTGTACTTGTTTGGTGAGTGTGTTGTAGGTGTGACTGTACTTGTTTGGTGAGTGTGTTGTAGGTGTGACTGTACTTGTTTGGTGAGTGTGTTGTAGGTGTGACTGTACCTGTTTGGCGAGTGTGTTGTAGGTGTGACTGTACTTGTTTGGTGAGTGTGTTGTAGGTGTGACTGTACTTGTTTGGTGAGTGTGTTGTAGGTGTGACTGTACTTGTTTGGTGAGTGTGTTGTAGGTGTGACTGTACTTGTTTGGTGAGTGTGTTGTAGGTGTGACTGTACTTGTTTGGTGAGTGTGTTGTAGGTGTGACTGTACTTGTTTGGTGAGTGTGTTGTAGGTGTGACTGTACTTGTTTGGTGAGTGTGTTGTAGGTGTGACTGTACCTGTTTGGCGAGTGTGTTGTAGGTGTGACTGTACTTGTTTGGTGAGTGTGTTGTAGGTGTGACTGTACCTGTTTGGCGAGTGTGTTGTAGGTCTGAGTCTGACTGTACCTGTTTGGCGAGCGTGCTGTAGGTGTGACTGTACCTGTTTGGCGAGTGCACTGTCAGTGTTGGCCAGCAGGAGGCGCAGTCTCTCCCCGCTGGTGCTATGGCAACACGCCCTCTCTGCATACTGCAGGTCCCTGCCCATACCCTGCAGACCCAACCGCAACTGCCTCAGAGACTGAGAGAGAGAGAGAGAGGGGGGGGGTGAGAGAGAGGGAGAGAGAGAGGGAAAGAGGGAGAGAGAGAGAGAATGAGAGAGAATGAGAAAGAGAGAGAGAATGAGAGAGAGGGGGTGAGAAAGAGAGAAGGGGTGAGAAAGAGAGAGAGGGGGTGAGAGCGAGAGGGAGAGAGAGAGGGAAAGAGATAGAAAGGGGGAAGGAGAAGAGGACAGGAAGAATGATTGATTGAGAGATAGAGGGGGGGGGGAGGAAAAAGGTAAGAGCAAAAAAGAGATAAAGGGAGAGCAGAAGAGAGTGTGAGGGGAAAACTGTTATGAAAAAACCAAATGAGCAGATTAAACAAATCCATCATTGGGCCATAAAGAGCCGGTCCAACTTGCTCTCCAACTCTCTCTCTCTCACGCACACAGACAGATAGACAGACAGACAGACAGACAGAGACACGCACACAGCAGTACTCACCCTCTGTCCCTCCTCTAGCTTGCGGTCCACAGCGGAGGTGAGAGTGCTGGAGGGGGTGGGCAGAGACAGCAGGCCCTGATAACGCCTCAGCTCTGCAGGGGTGGGGGTGGGGGGGGTGGGACATGTCCAGTTAAAACAGCCCTCCCCCCAATGCACCAATCCCTCGACAGCACCACCCCCAACCAAAGTTTACAGAGTTACGTTTATTCAAATTGTCTGATCAAACCCATTAACTTGAACCATTTGTGTAGTGCGACTTAATCTGCTCAAGCATTCAGCTGTCTTTATAAGATTAATAACTCTAATCTATATGTGGGAATATCCATAAAAACCCATAAGTAGCTTGTTACAGAGCTGCCAGTGTTATATATTTATCCTTTAACACCACTGTATTTTCATGTAAAGCACTTTGGGAATTTGTTGTATGAAAGGCGCTATACAAATAAGGTTTATTAGTAGTAGTATTACTGAGATTGACATCTCTTTTTCCGGGGGGTATACCATGAAGCAAGATTACTCAGTTAGCTGGATAACTGCACTGAGTAAAACCCGGAACAGCTCTTTTTACTTCAGTTCATATTCCAGATTTGGGAGGGTTCCGGGTTTTACTCAGTGCAGTTACCCAGCTAACTCAGTAATCCTGCTTTGTAGTATACCCCTGGGGGACCCAACATATATACACACAATAGCATAATGTTCAAGACTATCTCCATACAGTCGCCATGACAACTCAGGAATGTTTATGTAGATATTATGGAACATGTTATAATGTAGCGTAGGCCTTGTATGTTGCACTGATGGGAAGCAGAGTGTGTACATCCTCACCCAGCGTTTTCTCCCGCAGCTCGGAACGACACTGGTCCAGCTCCGCCTGAACTCTGCTCAACTCTTCCGCCAATGAGAAGGAGGAGAAGGAAGAGGAGGAGGAGGAAGAAGAGGAGGAGCAGAAGGAGGATGCCTGACGCCGGGGGGGACGGGGGGTGTCTGGGTAGGGCAGTGCCTCGCTCGCCTCGGACCCCGCCTCTGCACTCCTCCGCAGGTCGGCAGCCAGCTGCTCGATCTGTTCATCACGATCCTGGGAGAAACAGGGAAGGAACATGGATATCTCTCACAGCAAAAGAACATGGATATCTCTCACAGCAAATAAACATAGATATCTCTCACAGCAAAGAAACATGGATATCTCTCACAGCAAAGGAACATGGATATCTCTCACAGCAAAAGAACATGGATATCTATCTCAGCAAAGGAACATAGATATCTCTCACAGCAAATAAACATAGATATCTCTCACAGCAAATAAACATAGATATCTCTCACAGCAAATAAACATAGATATCTCTCACAGCAAATAAACATGGATATCTCTCTCAGCAAAGGAAAATAGATATCTCTCACAGCAAAGAAACATGGATATATCTCACAGCAAAGGAACACAGATATCTCTCACAGCAAAGCAACATGGATATCTCTCACAGCAAAGAAACATGGATATCTCTCACAGCAAAAGAACATGGATATCTCTCACAGCAAAGGAACATGGATATCTCTCACAGCAAAGGAACATGGATATCTCTCACAGCAAAGGAACATGGATATCTCTCACAGCAAAGGAACATGGATATCTCTCACAGCAAAGAAACATGGATATCTCTCACAGCAAAAGAACATGGATATCTCTCACAGCAAAGGAACATGGATATATCTCACAGCAAAGGAACATGGATATCTCTCAAAGCAAAGGAACATGGATATCTCTCAAAGCAAAGGAACATGGATATCTCTCAAAGCAAAGGAACATGGATATCTCTCAAAGCAAAGGAACATGGATATCTCTCACAGCAAAAGAACATGGATATCTCTCACAGCAAAGGAACATGGATATCTCTCACAGCAAAGGAACATGGATATCTCTCACAGCAAAGGAACATGGATATCTCTCACAGCAAAGAAACATGGATATCTCTCAAAGCAAAGGAACATGGATATCTCTCACAGCAAAGGAACATGGATATCTCTCACAGCAAAGGAACATGGATATCTCTCACAGCAAAGGAACATGGATATCTCTCACAGCAAAGGAACATGGATATCTCTCACAGCAAAGAAACATGAAACCGGTTCTGTCTGTGGATGCAACCCCCCCCCCACCTAAGCTAATGGGCTGTATACACAAAAACTGGTTAAAAAAAACTTTCATATAGGGGACACTAGAAGAAGAGTCTCTGGCTGTCATTCATCCACTTATCAAGAAATGCAGCCAAAATGTCAGGGCCAATTAAGTAATTAAGGCCAGAAGTTGGCATGAAAACCGGCCCTCGTTGCCCACCTCTGGTCTGTAGCGTAATCACCAGAGAGAGCCATCAGAAAAGAGGGGATGGCTTCAGCGGGAATTGGCATATAGGTTGAAGAAAAAAAAAACCTGCATTTGTTTGGAGTCGTGGAAAAATCCGCCAATCTGCGCGCTCTTTCACTGCTGCTTGACAGCAGGAGCAGCAGAGTGAGAAGGACGAAGTGAACATACTGACGGCCGTCACGCCGTCTCCTGCCTGTCCAGACTCTCCTGGGAGGACAGTTTCTCTCATCAACTCCAACTATCTCCTAAGAATAATCTCCCTTCTCCTCCCTTTCTCTATCCCCCTCTCTCCCTTTCGCTCTTTCTCTGTCCATCCGCCTCTCTCTTTCTCTATCCATTCCCCTCCCCCCCTCTCTCCCTGCCCCTCAATCACTTTCTCCCTCTCTCTCTCTCTTTCACCACAGTCCAATCATATTTCAACAAAACTATATCACTACTAACAACAATTATTCCCACAATGCAGCATTAACAAATGTTGAAATAAAAAGCGACTAGGACATAAGCTGAATCGGCAGTCAATTCAATTTGTTAAAGAGCTGTAAACCTATAAAAATGGTTCAGCTAATAAATCCCGACAATAAACGCCGCAAGGGCAGCTATACATTCTGCTGTCGGCACAGCTCGCCTTGAACGACGCACAATGGATTTAATATTCTGCAGAACATGAACCTGCATGAATTGGATTCATTTTATTGACATTTAGTATTTTTGTACTGAAGCACAGCTCGGTCTCAACCTCCTGTTGGTGATACCGGAATAAAAGCGTGTCCCTCCCTACGGCTTTGAGAACTTTGCCAACATGCCTCTCCAGCTTTTTAAAATAAGCCACTGTGGTTACATCAAGGCCCGATAGCCCTAAAGTTCACTTTGTGTGCTTGCGGTTGTTTCCCCAGTAGGTAAAGCAGTTTCTTGCATCGTTTGGCTAAAGTTTAGTTGACTCTGTGTTCTTAAGGTGCTGTCCTGAGGCTGAATTGTATTGACACCATTTGACTTTCTGTCTAACACAATGGGAAAGGAGGTTTTTTTATGTTCGTAACTTTTTACCTGAAAATAAACCAGTCTGAATCATTCATTGATTGGAATCTTTGCTCCCATTACTATATGACGACTACATACTCCCCCTCCCCCCAATTGTCACTCACTAATTTTTGGAGCTATAAGTTATAAGAATAAGTTAATAATGTATAATTAAAACAGATGTAATTTGAATCTCATGTGAACACATGAGCACATTGGGTGTAGCATCTCTCTGACCTCTATCTCCTGGGTGTCTCACCTCTATCTCCTGGGTGTAGAATCTCTATCTCCTGGGTGTAGCGCATCTCACCTCTATCCCCTGGGTGTCTCACCTCTATCCCCTGGGTGTCTCACCTCTATCCCCTGGGTGTCTCACCTCTATCCCCTGGGTGTCTCACCTCTATCTCCTGGGTGTCTCACCTCTATCCCCTGGGTGTCTCACCTCTATCCCCTGGGTGTCTCACCTCTATCCCCGGGGTGTCTCACCTCTATCCCCTGGGTGTCTCACCTCTATCCCCTGGGTGTCTCACCTCTATCCCCTGGGTGTCTCACCTCTATCCCCTGGGTGTCTCACCTCTATCCCCTGGGTGTCTCACCTCTATCCCCTGGGTGTCTCACCTCTATCCCCTGGGTGTCTCACCTCTATCCCCTGGGTGTCTCACCTCTATCCCCTTGGTGTCTCACCTCTATACCCTCGGATTCTCACCTCAAACCCCTGGGTGTCTCACCTCTATCCCCTGGGTGTCTCACCTCTATCCCCTGGGTGTCTCACCTCTATCCCCTGGGTGTCTCACCTCTATCCCCTTGGTGTCTCACCTCTATCCCCTGGGTGTCTCACCTCTATCCCCTTGGTGTCTCACCTCTATCCCCTGGGTGTCTCACCTCTATCCCCTGGGTGTCTCACCTCTATCCCCTGGGTGTCTCACCTCTATCCCCTGGGTGTCTCACCTCTATCCCCTGGGTGTCTCACCTCTATCCCCTGGGTGTCTCACCTCTATCTCCTGGGTGTAGAATCTCTTGAGGCTCTTCTGCAGGTTGTTGATCTTGTCCTCATATCTCTCCTCCATCAGAGCTCTCTCTGAATCCAGAGTCTCACTGCACAGAGACAATCAGGAGCCTCATATCAGCCTCACACAACAACGCAAATATCAGCCTGTGCCCTCTAAAGCATCTTATACAGAAAGAACCAGAACAAGACAAATGGTATGATCTTTTAATTCTTACACTGGCCACTACACGAGAATTTTTGAACGTTGAGATTGTAGAATGTTTCTTGCCTTTGTAGAATTACCATTTGTATTTTAACCAATCAGCAGTGTGTTTGTATAGTAGGCTGCCAATCAGAAGGGAACTATAGGTGAATATCCGTACTGGACGGACACTCCATAGTTTACATCAAAAAGGACTTTTTATTAATAATTATTTTTTATTGTTACGTTTTATGAAAGAAGAAAGTATACACATTATACATTTAATTTGTGACCTGGGGAACATTTTAAATGAAAGTAATTTGTACAGGGTCTTTAAGTGCTCATTCCTCTCTCTACCTGTCCTCAAAAACCTTTAATCACCCTCCTCCCTCAGTCTCGTCCCATCCTCCTCCTCCTCCTCCTCCTCCTCTTCATACCTGAAGTCGTTCTCCATGCGCGCGATCACCTCCATCATCTCGCTGCACACCTGCTCTCTCACTCTGGCCTCCAGCTCCTCCTTCTCCTCCCTCTGTCTCTGCACCTCCTTCTTCAGAACTGCGATGGCACCCATCAGCTCCTGAGGAAAAACAACCCTGTCACTTTAAATATCGCACGCTGAGTGATGGAAGCTTTTTAATAAGGAGGTAATAATGGGGAATCTACTGGGCAAATTAATCATAATGACTGGGTAGATTATAGCCTGGGGTATTAGACTAGATTAAGGGTCGGAAACCCTGGTCCTCGAGCGCCAGTGAGGTTTCTGTACGTGGAGCACCAGTGATGTTTGATGGATCATTAAGAGTCTAAATGGTAAAAGTCTTGACTAACTCTAACACCTGTGTTCATTAAGCCAAATAACTAATGCATCTACGCAGTTATAGGTTTGGATGGAGCAAAAACCAGGAACACCTCTGGCACTCCAGGACCGGGGTTGCCAACCTCTGGACTAGCTGGTAAAAACACATCGTCTAAGCATGTAAGCATGGAAGTGTGTATGCAGGTCAGAAGAGCAGGGCGATACATCCAGGCCTCCGGGTTGTGTCATGGTGTGGGCGGGATCCAGGAGAGGGTCAGGGCTCGGGCGGTTCGTGCGGGAAGAGAAAAGATTCGGGAGAGGGTCTTGGAAAAGCGGAAGAACCGACCTCGGAGTCAAACATGGTGACGTCACCCTCGTCCGCCTGGTTGCACTCTGCCCCCTCCTCCCGAGCACTCTCATTAGTCTGCAGCCCGTGCGCCCGCAGCAGTGATTGGATGTAAGCCACGTGGGTCTTGGAGGACGGGCCGTGGACCAGCTGAGGAAGAGGAGCGGAGGAAGGTGTTTGAGAGCTGGCCAGAAGAGACCTACAGCCGCGAGGGCGAAGCGGCTTATGGATGATGCCTGTTTAGTAGCAGAGACTATTCCGCCATTTGGATCCGAGTCGATTTGCCATCAATTTGGGAAGAACCTTTGCTACAGGCGATGAACACGCTTTCAAGGCAGGTTTCCTCATGAATATTCATGAATACAGCTGGTTCTAGTTGCAGAGTCTGTTTGACTGGACAAGCTGAATAAACAATGCAGTACCTGTGTGTCCCGTGGGGAACGGTTAGTACCTGTGTGTCCCGTGGGGAACGGTTAGTACCTGTGTGGACATGTGGGGAACGGTTAGTACCTGTGTGGACGTGTGGGGAACGGTTAGTACCTGTGTGTCCTGTGGGGAACGGTTAGTACCTGTGTGTCCCGTGGGGAACGGTTAGTACCTGTGTGGACGTGTGGGGAACGGTTAGTACCTGTGTGGACGTGTGGGGAACGGTTAGTACCTGTGTGGACGTGTTGGGAACGGTTAGTACCTGTGTGTCCTGTGGGGAACGGTTAGTACCTGTGTGGACGTGTGGGGAACGGTTAGTACCTGTGTGGACGTGTGGGGAACTGTTAGTACCTGTGTGTCCCGTGGGGAACGGTTAGTACCTGTGTGTCCCGTGGGGAACGGTTAGTACCTGTGTGGACGTGTGGGGAACGGTTAGTACCTGTGTTGACGTGTGGGGAACGGTTAGTACCTGTGTGGACGTGTGGGGAACGGTTAGTACCTGTGTGTCCTGTGGGGAACGGTTAGTACCTGTGTGGACGTGTGGGGAACGGTTAGTACCTGTGTGGACGTGTGGGGAACGGTTAGTACCTGTGTGTCCTGTGGGGAACGGTTAGTACCTGTGTGGACGTGTGGGGAACGGTTAGTACCTGTGTGGACGTGTGGGGAACGGTTAGCACCTGTGTGGACGTGTGGGGAACGGTTAGTACCTGTGTGGACGTGTGGGGAACGGTTAGTACCTGTGTGTCCCGTGGGGAACGGTTAGTACCTGCGTGGACGTGTGGGTGAACAGGGAATATGTCATACATTTGGGACTACACACAAACACACAGTATCTGTGTATATGATGGATATGTACTACCTGTAAGAACACAAACACACACACACACACGCACGCACGCACACGCACACACACGCACGCACACGCACGCACACGCACGCACACACACACACGCACAGTATCTGTGCATATATGAGGAATATGCACTACCTGTGATAACACACACACTGTGCATACGAGTGGTAAAGTGTACCTGGGTGGCGATGGCGGAGAACTTTAGCGCCTGTAGCGTTTCGTCGTAGGTGGAGCTACAGGGATTGATGTTGACCACCATGCAGGAGTGACCACGCCCGCTGAAAAAGCCCTGCAGCACCCGGGTCAGCTTGCTATCCCTGAATGGTACCACCAGGGGGAGCCGAGACCTGTGGGAGAGACAGGGAAGTGTCCCGCAGATCCCATCAGACCTGCGTCTATGGTAGCGTACTGTAATCAACCTGCAGTGTTGGGCTGTGTCCGAATCAGAGCCCTATCTACTGCGCCCTGTCTCCTGCGTACAGTGCCCTGGCAGAAGTGTGCTGTTTAATGTGCACTGTTTAGCAGTCCGCGAAAAATATCCGCCATAATATTTTCCAACCGTACTGTGGAAGTGTCGTAAGCAGGTCATAAGACGTCCCACCAGTGTTGCCATGTCCGCGGATTTTATAGCTAAATCTGATTACTTTCAACTTTTTCAATTTCAATTTTGCAGTCACAGGTAGAAATGAAAAGTCGCAAAGCAGGAACTTATTTTAAAAAGTAAAAATATGATGATTTCTATTTAAAATATGTTGGTTTCGGTTAAAATATATTTTGGGCTAGTTTTGAAGTCGCCATTTGGCTGGAAAGTCTCTGACAAGCTCTGGCAACCCTGCATCCCCTGTTTTTGTTGTATTGAAAGAAAACGTCATCGAAGCTGCGCCTCATTTTTTTTAAACTAAGCTTCACATCATATTTATGTGACCAAAACATTCATGTACTTCTTGAAGTGTGCTCCCGAATGTACTCAGCGAAACCCTGGAAGTTAGTGCGTCATCCGGGTGTTTCAAGTATACTGCAATTTGAAAAATCTTCGCCTACTCAACAACTTTCTCATCCTATCTACTCACCAAGGCTACTCAATAGTGTGCAAGAGTGCTGATTCGGACACGGCCGTGGTCTGCTAGATTCAAGGTAAAGTGTGTGTGTGTGAATCTGTATCAAAGGTCCCAAAATCTAATTATGAAGTTCATAATTTTACATTACATGAAGAATGGATTTATACATTTTTGGTGCAAAAGTCACATTCCTGTGAAGGCGTGTTTTATAAAAAAAAAAAAGCCCTGAGCCCGTTCACTTTATGGGTTACATCCCCTTCAGACATGACTTACGGTGTCAGTGAATACTAGTGACCTGTGACCTTTGGAGTGCTAATGCACCAGCAGCAAGGCCCAGAAATATCTGCATACTGATATTGCTATACTAGAGTAAATGACAAATGTGTGTGCATATAAATCCTGTTTGTGTGTGTGTGTGTGTGTGTGTGTGCAAGCATGCCTGTTGCTCTGGTTGTGTCGTAGCGCAGTAATGCAGGGAGGTGTGTGTGTGCGTGTGAGAGAGAGAGTGAGAGAGTGAATGAGTGTGTGTGTGTGTACCTGTTGCTCTGGTTGTGTCGTAGCGCAGTAATGCAGGGAGGTGTGTGTGTGCGTGAGAGTGAGTGAGTGAGTGAGTGTACCTGTTGCTCTGGTTGTTCCTAAGCGCAGTAATACAGCGTCCCAGCGTGTGCAGGGACGTGTTGATGTTGTTGGCCTCTTTCATGCGTTCACCGATGCGCTGGTCCTTACAACGTTCTGACCCCGCCAGATCACACACCGTTAGCCTGAATACAGAGAACACACTCAGAACTCTGAACTCACATTCAG
The DNA here is from genome assembly GCA_022702515.1 of Ilyophis sp. 1 JC-2022. NCBI lineage: Eukaryota > Metazoa > Chordata > Actinopteri > Anguilliformes > Synaphobranchidae > Ilyophis > Ilyophis sp. 1 JC-2022. The sequence continues at coordinate 7,475,740 of CM040397.1, forward strand.
AAAGTGTACACACGCACACACACACACACACACACAGAGAACACAGGATACAAGCTCATTCAGAGAGCACGCACGCACACACACACACACACACACACACACACACACACACACACACACACACACACACAGGATACAAGCTCATTCAGAGAGCACGCACGCACACACACACACACGCGCACACACACAGTGCACAGGTAGAGGAGTGGGTATGACTCACTCGCTGGTGTTAGTGCTGTGCCCGCTCTGTCCCTCTGGGTGTATGTGCAGCAGACGCAGAGAGAAGATGCTGTGACTGGAGAAAAAAGCATTTATAAACAAAAGAACTGGACCATTAATTCCCACTTAAAGCACAATAACACTAGTGCTGGAGTCAAGGATCAGGTGAGTGTGTGTATATACCTGCGGCGTGCTTCAGGTGAGTGTGTGTATGTACCAGCGGCTGGAGGTGTGGTACAGGTGAGTGTGTGGATATACATGCGGCTGGAGGTGTGGTTCACCCGCTCTGCAAAGAACCTGGGGGTGGTCCTGGACGACCAGCTGAACTTCAAAGACCAGATCAGGGCGACGGCACGGTCCTGCAGGTTCCTCCTGTACAACATCAGGAGGATTCGACCGTACCTGACCACCTATTCCACCCAGCTTTTGGTCCAGACCATGGTCACCTCACGCCTGGACTACTGTAACTCCCTGCTCGCAAGCCTACCGGCCTGCGCCATCCTGCCTCTCCAACTGATCCAGAACGCAGCTGCCCGGCTTGTGTTCAACCTCCCGAAATTTTCACATGTCACCCCCCTGTTGAGGTCACTCCACTGGCTGCCAGTTGCAGCCAGGATCAGGTTCAAAGTTCTGACCCTGGCCTACACTGCAGCCAATAGGACAGGCCCTGTCTACCTGCAGGACTTGATCCAGAACTATGTTCCTGCTCGACCGCTTCGCTCATCTACTGCAGGGCGACTTGCACTTCCCCCCCTCCGTGTAAATGGCACTCGCTCGTCCCGACTGCGGAGCTTTTCCACCCTAGCTCCCCAGTGGTGGAACGAACTTCCCATTCCCCTACGTTCCATGCCAACCCTGCCTACTTTCCGTCGTGGCCTGAAAACGCACCTTTTCAGACTCCACCTGGACTAATACTTATCTAGGACCTCATGGTTTGTGCTCTTGTTGAACTGTGTACTCAAGATAGTCAAGTTTATAATAGTTAGAATAGAATTGTATTAGAGCTGATTTACCCAGTTCACTTTGAACTGCATTGTGTTCATTACTAGGGATAGCTGCTACTGTATGGGAAGAATGTGCTTTCTTATCTGTTCTGTAGTTACTTCGATGACCTTTCTGTATGCACTTACTGTACGTCGGCTTTGGATAAAAGCGTCTGCTAAATGAATGTAATGTAATGTAATGTAATGTTCAGGTGAGTGTGTGTATGTACCAGCGGCTGGAGGTGTGGTACAGGTGAGTGTGTGGATATACCTGTGGCCGGAGGTTTGGTTCAGGTGAGTGTGTGTATATACCTGCAGCTGGAGTTAAGGGTCAGGTGAGTGTGTGTATGTACCTGCAGCTGGAGGTTTGGTTCAGGTGAGTGTGTGTATGTACCTGCGGCTGGAGGTTTGGTACAGGTGAGTGTGTGTATATACCTGCGGCTGGAGGTTTGGTTCAGGTGAGTGTGTGTATGTACCTGCGGCTGGAGGTTTGGTACAGGTGAGTGTGTGTATGTACCTGCGGCTGGAGGTTTGGTTCAGGTGAGTGTGTGTATGTACCTGCGGCTGGAGGTTTGGTTCAGGTGAGTGTGTGTATATACCTGCGGCTGGAGGTTTGGTTCAGGTGAGTGTGTGTATGTACCTGCGGCTGGAGGTTTGGTTCAGGTGAGTGTGTGTATGTACCTGCGGCTGGAGGTTTGGTTCAGGTGAGTGTGTGTATGTACCTGCGGCTGGAGGTTTGGTTCAGGTGAGTGTGTGTATGTACCTGCGGCTGGAGGTTTGGTTCAGGTGAGTGCTGGCAAAGCTCTGGTTGCGGCGGCCGATTCTCAGCACCTTCCAGGCCTCCTCTGCGCTGCGTACCTGGACCCAGGTGAGGTCTATCCACCACGGAAGGAAAGACAAACGGACACACCAGTGAGAATGAGAACAAACGACCAGCCCTGCTGCCTATGAACGTCTTCACTGCCGTCCGGCGTGTTTACGAGAACAAGCACGAACGCAAGCATGACCGCGCGTCTTACCTTTGACATAGGGGTTGCCGTGGCGATCGTCGCTCAGGCGCAGAGTGGTCCGTTTCCTTGACTGCAGTGCGGGCGGCGCCTCTAGCAGGTCGTACAGGAACTCGTTGTAGATCTCGAAGAAGGAGACCCACACCGAAAACCGCACCCCTTCCTCCAGGCTTTCCCCTCCGCTGTGGGACAGGGCGTCTGTGTCCAGGCACACGCTGTCCGAATCTGCAGGGGGAACGCAGGGGTCAGAGGGGCCAATGTCCCTCAGATGGGGTGAGGTTCGGAAACCCGATCCGGTAGCTCGGAGTAGCGCCTCACCTTCTAGCTGAGTGGTGATGCAGCTGCCCGAGGACACGCCCCCAATGCCACTGTCACAGCTGATACTGGCTCCACCCCTCAGCCTGGAATTCTGGGAAATCGAGCCTTCCTCCTGAGGTTAAAGTGATGTCACAATCACTACTGGCAACTGAAAGCAATGGAGTTCTAGAACACCGACTTCCAAAAACATTCCAAATTTTTAAAAAAAACCTACTCTTCAAAGGGTTAAGTGTAGGCTCCTTCTGAACTCTTTTTTTTCCCCCCCACAGACCACAGGGTTAGAATATGGCTCAAGTAGGCTCATCTGAGACCAGTTTTCTCCCGACTCACCTCCTTGAGCAGGGAGTCTCTGCGCACCTCCTCGGCCCGGACCTCGGCGCAGTTCAGCCGGCGCACCTCCTGACACAGAACCGGCTTCAGGTCCAGAGCGTCGTACAGCCGCCCCCGCAGCTTCCCGAAAATGGAGACCAGAGCGCGGGGGAGCAGCCCGGCTTCACGGCCTGTCCCTGGGGCACAGGAAGGGGGGAGATTACAGAGTAACCACCCAGCGCTTATGAGGCCATGCATGAACTAATAACGAATATGGAACTAGATCAGAGTTCGTCTACAGGGTCTCTGAGTACCATAGACGTGTGCGGTTTTTGTTCCATCCAAGCCTGACTGCACAGTTTTGTTCATTATCAAGAATCCAAGTCTGAAGATTCATAGACTGAACAGAGAAACACAGAGCCCCTCCCACACAAGGTCACCTGTGTTCATTAAACCTGATCATTAACATCCAACGATGTAGTTATGGATAAAAAATAAATAAAAAAAAAGCCTTTCTGGGACTCCGGGACCAGTGTTCACAGGAACGAGATCACAGAGTCGATCGGCTACTAATGTCTGTCCTCCTCATCAGTATTAATACAAGCCTCCTCATCATCAGTAACATGCATAATGACTTCTGTGTGAAAAATTAATATTCGGAAAGCCAAGGACACAAGTGAGCACAAGCAGGGGTAATTTGGGGCTGGAATGCTAATGCTAATCAACATAAAACTCATGCACTGGATACACAAGATTGCCTGGAGAACACCATTCAACGATGAAAGCAATATGCTGAAACACTCAAATATCCTCGCCTCATTCCTTATGGAGAAAATATGTTGAGTAGGCACTTTGGGGATGCAGTTACCCAAATTAATTTGATGGAAACACCTCTGCTTTAAAACTTGCAGCGGCACTGTGGGTTTGTGGCTAAGAAGCCAAGAATGTTTACCAAAAAACCTTGAAGCTATAGCATATTCAGTTCCCGTGTGGAATCCTGCAGATGTAGCCTTGAGCTAAGATTCAGCTTGAAAAAAAGTAATTTTAAGCGAGTCACCCAAGTTAACGACATCTGCTGCTTATAATTTAAACATGCATTAAATTGAAAAAAAGACTAATAACGGCAAGACCATCCCTGATGATGCGTGAACACTGCCATAAACATGGGTAACAAACAATTAGCCTTCACAAAATCATCCAATAATAATCCAATAAGATGTAAGATCACAAATATGTGATGAGAATGTTCTTAATTGAACATTCTAGTGCTGATGTAACAATCACTACTGGTAACTGGGAGCAATGGAGTTCTAGAACACAGACTTAGAACGTTGAAAAAAACATTCCAAAAAGCCTACTCTTCAAAGAGTTAACTTATTTATGGAGACACGTGCACATGTGTGTGGAGCATAGCGCCTCACCCTGGACGGTGTAGGTCTTGCCAGAGTTGGAAACGCCATACGTGTAAAGCAACCTGTTCTCTCCCAGCAGGACGTCCCGTACATTCTCCTTCATGGTGCGTTCAAAAAACTCCTGCTGTGTTGTGTCTGGGCCCAAAATCTGCCGAGGGGAAGGAGGGACATCATCAGACCATGTGTTCATCTTTATTACAATCACCTTTGTGTCTATGCTCTTGTACCTGTATCAGTTACACCGGTGTGAGTTGTGCGTTACCTGGGCGACAGTGAGCATCAGTGCTGTGTGCTACCTGAGTAATGGTACCAGTTTGTTACCTGGGCGATAGTGAGTATCAGTACTGAACGTTACCTAGGTGATGTCATCAGTGTTTTCCTGGTTGAAGGCGAGTCGATACGTTTCCTTGGTGACAGTAAGCTTCTGTACTGTATGTTACCTAAGTGATGGTATCAGTGTGTTACCTGGTTGAAAATGAGAGTCGATGCTTTTCCTTGGTGACAGTAAGCTTCTGGATTGTATGTTACCTAAGTGATGGTATCAATGGGCGTGTCAAGTAACTGAGCGGCTCAGCTTCGTTCAGAGCGAAGAACGCACTTCACGGGTTGGTCAGTTTCGCTCACTCTGAGACGCTCAGAGCGTAGCTGAGCACTTTTGGATGCGGATCAGAGAGGAGCAATACAGAAGTACGTAATTAGCTATGGACCCAAGTTTTCGGTCTACTGGGGTTGACGGGAACAAAATGTGCTTTTGTTTGCCGCATGAACCATATGCGCCTCGTTTTATATAGCATTAGCTATAGGAAATGATAAGTTAGCAATAATGCTAAGTTGACATTACAGCTAACAACTAACAAGATTCAACCTAATATAAGTGGCTATGCTTGAATCATGTACGTCGACATTTTCCAAACTCAGACGGTTGTTGACAGTTGCTCAGCGCTCACGTAGAGCAGAACGTTAAGTGATTTAAAAATCCGCTCAGTGCTCACACTGAGCATTTTCACCGTGAGCGCTCAGTTACTTAACGCGCCCAAGTGTGTTACCCGGTTGAAGGTGAGAGTCAATGCGTTTCCTTGGCGACAGTAAGCTTCTGAATTGTATGTTACCTAGGTGATGGTATCAGTGTGTTACCTGAGTGAAGGTGAACTTGTGCACACTCTGAGAGATGCCTCTCTCTGGGGTCTTTGAGTTAAAAATCTCTCTGGGGTCTCGGAGCAGCAGGGTCTCCTCATCCTGAATGGACACACAACCCTGTAGAACAAGGATAAAGAAGGATAGAGAGAACGAGAGAGAGGGGGGAGGGATATTAGAGAGAAAGCGAGAGAGAGTGTTTGCCTTGATAACAAATTTATTTTTATTAACGTCATCATCCCCACTCACAACATATATACCTACCCCCTTTACATTAAAGGCCCACACACATTTTTTTTTTGTGTGTGTGTTTTTGAGCTTTCCATATCATCCTGGAGCTTTTCAATTGTGTTCCATGCTGGTTCAAGTCAAGAAATTGCAATTTTGGTCAAAGTATGCACATTTTAGGGTTTAAATGTGATTTTTCAAACCACTTAGTAAAACAATTTCCCACAAGACATGATGTGTGTTTTTGAATAATTTTCGAATTACGCTGCTAAATATAAACCTCTGAGCCCGCCTAATCTGCCTCGTTTATACAGACAGCTGACCACAGGAGGCGGTGGGGATGGAGCTCTGGGACTGTTCAAAAAAAGCTACGTCACTGCTCTTTGCTAACGGTTTGTGGGCTTTACAGATACTAAAACCAGGAAGAGATAGCCGATGCGTGTGGGCCTTTAAACACAAATAAAATTACGTACTCAGATTTTTTTTTAGGCCAAGGGCCTCATCTTCTAAACCACTGTGTACACCAAGGCTGGTTGACTCCCGTGTGGGTACAAAATCCTGAAACGGATCACCTCCTTCTCCGATCGCTCTCAAATAAGGCCACTTGCTGAGAGCGATGGATTGTTCTTTATGAGGTTTGGGCGACTCCATGCCACTGACCTGTTCTTCCCCTCTCTCCTTCTCTACCGCCATCAGAGGACGAATGCGCAGGTAGACCCTCACTCTCTCTGCACCGCCCTCTTCCTCACTGCTTCCCCGGCTGTCAGTGTCCTCCTTTCTCTGCTCCGAGAGAGAGAGAGAGAGGGAGAGAGAGGGAGAGGGAGAGGGAGAGGGGGAGAGAGAGGGAGAGGGAGAGGGAGAGGGGGAGAGAGAGAGAGAGAGAGAGAGAGAGAGAGGGAGAGGGAGAGAGAGAGAGAGAGAGAGGGAGAGAAAGAGTTAGAGTTTTAAGCCACCTTTATTGTGACACTAACATATTTTTGTTAAACATTCCAGGCTATTAAAAGCCAACCAAAATCGAAATAAAAAGAAAATAAAACTTACAAAACACAAAACATAACTGCAACAGAAACTAAGAAAACAGAAAAAGGGGAGAAACAAAAGGGTTCACAAAGCAAGACACAGCTCTCCATTTCCATCAACAGTACACAGGACACTCCCAATTCCCCACATATTCCTGAACCCTTCCAGGTTTCCTATGAGCCTGTAGTAGGCATGCTCTACTCTGAGCCGGCCTGCAAGCAGCCCTTTGAACATTTTCACTGGGTCTACTGAGCCCATCCCTCTGATCTGATTCTTCAGAGTTTTCCATATTGCTATTTTAGCAACCCCTGACAAAAAAGGTATTAGTGTTTGTACGCGTTTCTTCTTCACCGTAAACTTTGGGCCAAAAATAAAAACCTCAAATGAAAACTCCTCCCCCAAGCCTTGATAAAAGCTCTTCAGTCGGCTAATAACCTGCGCTAAGCGAGAGCATTGTAAAAACAGATGGGTTAGGGACTCTGACTCCAAACAAAAAGGACAGCCCTCCCCAACACTAGGATCCAGGTGCACCAGATGTCTGTTCGTGGCTATAGCCCCATGGATGATCCTCCACTGGAGGTCAGCTGTCCGTTTCTCAACGGGAGGCTTATACAAGGACCTCCAGCAGCCGTTTGGGGAAGAGTCTGGACCAAAAAGTTCGGCCCACCTCGACGCCTTCATCCCTGCCAGTGAGCGTAATTGAGACACTTTTACACATACATAGTATGCGGCCTTCTTTCCCACTGCCTGAAACTCCCCCAGCTCCGGGGTCCTGAAAGACAGCAGTTGCCCCTGCCCTTCCTGCCAGTCCCCCGTGTTAGCCGTGACAGTTAAAGCAGGGAAAATATACTCACATTCATCATCCCATTGGTCAGTTTGGGTATAGTTTCCCACAAACGCTCTGAGGGGTTCTGGCAGAGAGAGAGGGAGAGGGAGAGGGAGGGAGAGAGAGAGAGAGAGAGAGAGAGGGAGAGAGAGAGAGAGAGAGAGAGAGAGGGAGGGAGAGATAGAGGGAGAGATAGAGAGAGAGATAGAGATGGAGGGAGAGATAGAGGGAGAGATAGAGAGAGAGAGAGAGGGAGAGATAGAGATAGAGGGAGAGATAGAGAGAGAGATAGAGATGGAGGGAGAGATAGAGGGAGAGATAGAGGGAGAGATAGAGAGAGAGATAGAGATGGAGGGAGAGATAGAGAGAGAGAGGGAGAGATAGAGGGAGAGAGAGAGAGAGAGAGGAGAGAGAGAGGGACAGAGAGAGAGAGGAGAGAGAGAGAGCAGCTGCAATTATGTGCTCCTGCTAAACAAGTAAAATTTTTCAGCCTAAGTATATTTAAATGATTATATAACACAAACTTAAATGGATATATACTGCAGTTGAACTGTATCTCAACCAAATTAAGAGAGACATCGGAATTCTATACAAATTAAGAAAATAGGAAAGAGTCGAACTAATCAAACAATCAAAATAAAGCAAAAGACAACAAAAAGAACAAGGACAAGTCAAGAAAAAGGAACCGAAAGGACTGTAAACAAGAACAGAAGAATAATAAATGCCAGAGAGAAAAACGGCAAAAAAGAAAACCGGAATAAAGACACTATCTATAGGAGCGAAAAAACAAAAGGTAGGCAACGTACATTTTCGTAAAAACCTAATTTAGCACAGTCTTTAAAACGAGTAATTAATGAAGGCCTAAATCCAAATATTCAAACAAAATTAATACTGAATGTTTTATTGAAAGTTGAGATTTCAGAGAAGTTAAAAGTTCGCTAGAATCAGAGCAGGAAAATACCGTTACTTTTGAATGGTTGCCATGGAGATCGTTTACCCTGCAGATCTTAAAGGGGCCCAGGCCAGAAAGGCCTATAAACTCACTCTGATAGGTAACAATGCTGAGTGCTTGTACGCAGACATGACCACACTGTCAGACAAAAAGGTCAAAACCAACCTTATCTTCCACACAGAACGCAAACATGTGCGGAAGGCAGTTCTATGTAAAAACTACCTTTTCATTAAAAGGAGAGGGATCTGTCACGGCAGCCAAATCACCATCCATGAGGATGCAGACCTAGATAGCCCCCATCCAGACTATCAATATATATAATAATGGCACTGTACTAATCCAAGGGAGTGAAGCTAGCTTCCACTCCTTTGAGGAAAAATTTGCACTGCTGAAAAGTGAGGTAGAGAATGAGAAGGCCTCAGCAATTGAAAGTGAGGAATCGGATGAAGAAAAAGACACAGCGCCCCCCAGACCCACAACAAGCCTGACAGTCCCTGATCCCCCCACACTCAGTCCCCACACTCAACACCTCGCAGAGAGCCTCGCCCTGCTGGAATTAGAATTTGTTGAATTCAAAGAGCACACCCTGGCCAGACTGTCTGAGTCCAGCTCCGTCCAGCTACCGAAAAATGACGTCACCCAGGAGGTGAGAGCAGAGATCACTGCGCTGCAGCAAGACAACCAGGCCCTGAGAGCTCAGCTGGCTAAAATAAAGGAAGACGCGCTGCAGAGGGAGAGGGCCTTCACCAGAGAGCTGCAGGACCTGAGAGAGCAGCTCCGGGAACACGCTACAACCCCCCGCTCCAAAAACACAGACACACACTGCATTCCCCACCAAAACACAGTCCTCCCCCCTGACACTGACACACAGCCTCTGTCAGCCCTACATGAGCACTCTGACACGACCACATTACCGGTCACAGAGGAGAGTCAGAAACACCCTACAAACACTGCTGCTGTTCCCAACACACAGCCCTGCCCAGACACACAGCCTCCATCTGACACACACCCTCCTTCCAGCAACAGGGCAGAGAACCCCAAGCCACAGGTAGTCCTACTCATTGACTCAAATGGTAAGTTCCTGGAAGCTAAGAGGCTGTTCCCGGGTCAAGAGGTCCAAGCAATCCGCTGCAGCAACACAGGACGGGCCATGGAGCTGCTGAAGAGGGAGACACTGGGAAACCCTTCCTGCATCGTGGTGCACACTGGCACCAATGACCTGTGCAACATGCACCACAGAACTGCCAGTGCAGTGCGGAAGGTGGCAGAGAGAGCAGCACAATTGTTTCCCGACTCACGTGTTGTCATGTCCACACTGCTGCCCAGAGCAGACACACCTCCCCACATCCTCCAGGAGATAAATTCAGAGATCGCCAGGGGTTGTGCCACGCTACCCAATGTGCACCTGGCACACCACTCCACCATCCGCTCCTGGCATCTCTATGATGGACTCCATTTAAACCAGGAGGGGGTCAAAATTTTTGCCAAGACCCTAAAAGATGCTGCCCTGGGACGCAACCCAACAGTCCTGCCCTACAGCTTGGCCAACAGGGGTCGCCAAAGAATGCACCCCCCAGCCCACACACCCCGAGCCCCACCCAGACCAGGCAATTCTGCTCATCCACTTGTCTCCCCACACCGCCCCAGCCCCCCACACCCTGAGTACAGACCCAGCCCCACCAGCAGACCCCCACACCCTGAGTACAGGCCCCGCCCCACCAGTAGACCCCCACACCCTGAGTACAGGCCCCGCCCCACCAGCAGACCCCCTGTACAGCAGCACCAGAGTTATGCTGCAGTCCTGAAGAAACCCCCTCCTCCACCCACCCCCCCTGCCTCCTCAGAACTGGGAGAAATAAAGCACCTGCTGGGGATCCTCTGCAGCAGACTGCTGAACTAACCCTGCAGTTACACGGTACAACCAACATTTCATTAAATAAGTCACAAGTAATTAAGTAAATATAAATAATAATATGAAGAATATGTATATATGTACTTTTTTTTTGTTGTGTTAGATACACGTTTATTATACTTAGGATTGAAATGTTAATTGTAATCCAGAATGAGATCCTTTTGCATCAGTTCTTGGAATCTGCAAGGTCTATACTCCACAGCCTTTGGAGCAAAAAGTAGAGACCCTGAATTCTTAAAAAACATAAAAAATGTTGACATTGTAATTCTGCTAGAGACCTGGTGCCGTAACGATGTGCTCAATCAGTGCCCCTCAGGTTACAATGAAATCATTGTGCCCTCTTTGAAACTAAGCACTGTGCGGCATGGCAGGGACTCAGGGGGAATAGTGGTGTGGTACAGAGGGGATCTTGCCAGACACATCACAACTGTTCAACAAGGAACATCCCACATTTGGTTAAAAATAAGCAAAGATATTGGCATCAGTGACAAGGATATATACTTGTGTGCAGCATACACTCCTCCATTAGAATCTCCTTATTTCAATGAGGAGTTCTTCAATACCCTCCACACAGAAATTGTCCATTTCCAGGCCCAGGGAAATGTGATGGTCTGTGGAGACTTTAATGCCCGCACAGGCACAGAAAATGACTGCATAGACACCAAAGGAAATAACCATGTGTTTGGACAGGACCCTCTGTACCTCACACCCACAGCCATGAGAAGAAACAACCCTGATAAAATAATAAACAAGAACGGAAGGGAATTAGTGCATCTCTGTCAAGCCTTAGGTCTGTATATCCTTAATGGCAGGATCAGAGGGGACTCCTTAGGGCGGTTCACATATTCTTCAGCTCTTGGGAGTAGTGTAGTTGATTATGCAATCACTGACATGGACCCCTCCTCTATCAGTGCATTTACTGTCAGGCAGCAAACTCCCCTCTCAGACCATAATCAAATAAATGTGTTCCTGAAAAAAACTGTGCATGTAAGGAAAACTGAGAAACAGCCCAGTAAGCTGTACAATCTCAACCAACCATACAGATGGGCTTCAGACAGCAAAGATAAATTTATCAAAGCAATCAGTTCAAATGAGTTAACTAACACTATTAACATTTTTAATAACAAACATTACCAAAATGACAAAGAAGGAATTAAACTGGCAGTTATTGACACTAATTATATATTCCACAGAGCAGCAATTGATGCCAACCTTCTAAAAACAAGACATAAAAATTTGAAACAAAAACCTACTGAAAAATGGTTTGATAGTGACTGCAAAAATATCAGAAAACAATTGAGACAATTATGAAACCAAAAACATAGACAGCAAGAAAACCCAGATTTACGTCTTAAGTATTGTGAAATGCTTAAACAATACAAACAAATCTTGAAAACAAAGAAACAAAGATATATCAATAAACAACTAATTGAAATTGAAGAATCAATCAATCAAAATCAGTTCTGGGAAATGTGGAATAACTTAAGCGCAACAACACCACAAGAATTGGCTTTACAAGATGGAACCGTTTGGAAAAACTATTTTGAGAATTTATACAAAGAAATCCCACAAAAAGATTTTAAATGCAATCAGAATACAATTAAAGAAAAACTAAATAACCTAGAATCATCCATTAAAAACAATCAAAATCCACTAGATAACCCAATCTCCTTGCTAGAACTGACTGAAAAACTACAGTCTCTAAAACCAAAGAAAGCTTGTGGTCCTGACAGCATCAGAAATGAGATGCTAAAACACAGCCCTGCTGAGCTGCAGAAGGCTGTGCTAAAGTTATTCAACCTGGTACTAAGCTCTGGCTGCTTTCCTGACATCTGGAACCAGGGGCTTATATCCCCAATTCATAAAAGTGGAGAAAAATTGGACCCTAATAATTACCGAGGCATTTGTGTAAGCAGTAATCTGGGGAAGTTATTTTGTAGCATCCTTAATAGTAGACTTATAAACTTCCTTAACGAGCACAATGTCTTGAGTAAGAGTCAGATTGGCTTTCTACCAAACCACCGTACCACTGACCATATTTACACCCTACACACCTTAATAAATAAACATGTCCACCATACAAAAAATGGAAAAATCTTTGCATGCTTCATTGATTTAAAAAAAGCATTTGATTCTATTTGGCACCAAGGCTTATTCTATAAAATTATTCAAAGTGGTGTAGGGGGTAAAGTTTATGACATATTTAAATGTATATACACAGAAAACAAATGTGCGGTACGAATTGGCAAAAAAAGGACAGAATTCTTCACTCAAGGACGTGGTGTGAAACAGGGCTGCAATCTCAGTCCAGCATTGTTCAATATATACATTAATGAGTTAGCGGTGTTGTTGGAACAATCTGCAGCTCCTGGTCTCACACTGTTCGACAAAGATGTCAAATGTTTGCTCTATGCAGATGACCTGGTCCTGCTGTCACCCACAGAACAAGGGTTACAGCAACACCTGGATCTGCTTGAGCAATACTGCCAGAACTGGGCCCTGGCAGTAAATTTAAAAAAGACTAAGATTATAATTTTCCAAAAGAAGCCCAGATGTCAGGAAAGCAGATACAAATTTACTCTAGGTAACACCGCCCTAGAGCACACTATGAATTATACCTACCTTGGTCTGACAATCACTGCATCAGGGAGTTTCTGCATGGCAGTAAATGCACTAAAAGAAAAAGCTCGAAGAGCAATATATGCAATAAAGAGAAAACTTTTCAAACTGAATATCCCACTTAGAATCTGGTCTAAACTATTTGATAGTGTAATTCAGCCTATTGCGCTTTAAGGAAGTGAGGTATGGGGTCCACTCAGTCAGCAAAACTACACTGCATGGGACAAGAACCAAACTGAAACTGCATACTGAATTCTGCAGAAATATTTTACAAATACAAAGGAAAACACCAAATAACGCATGTAGAGCCGAATTAGGCCGGTTTCCATTGGCAATAAGTATACAAAAAAGAGCACTTAAATTCTGGATGCACCTTAAATCAAGCCCCAATGACACGCTACAATTTAAGGCGCTACAATCCCAAGAACTGAACCCTGAAAAGAGCCCCCTCAGTCAGCTGGTACTGAAGCTTACTAATTCTGTAACCCAAACTAACCTACACCATGCTCAGTCCAGCACTGCTAACCAGCCACAAATCAGTGTAACCCAAATTATGCAACAAACTAAAAAATTGTATTTGGAACATTGGGATAAAGAAACCAAAACACAGAGTCGACTAATTTGCTATCGGACCCTAAAAAAAGATTATACTCCAGCAAAGTATCTCTTCTCTGTCAGAGATACAAAGCAGAGACGGATCCTGACCAAATACAGGCTCAGTGACCACACCCTTGCAATTGAAAAAGGTAGACACAAAAACTCATGGTTACCAAAAGAACAACGAATATGTGGTCACTGTAAGACAGGAGAGGTAGAGACAGAGATGCACTTCCTCCTTAACTGCCCAAAATAAGAAAATAATATTTCCCCAAATTTTCTAAAATCATACAGAACTTCAATTCCCTACCAAAAAATGAGAAATGTGCAATCCTATTAGGAGAAGGACCAACAGCCCCAATTGCGGCACAATATATTTTAGCCTGTCATAACCTGAGGGACACTGAGTGACCATCCACTCATACAGGAGAGACTCTTGATACTGTTGATTTAATGTTTATTTATCTTTAACATTGTTATTGTTATTGTGTTGTTCTTATTTATATTATTATTTTACTGTACATATGCATTTTAAGTATGCTTTGGCAATATTTACATGTGTATTTCCTGCCAATAAAGCAATTTGAATTTGAAAATTTGAATTTGAGAGAGAGAGAGAGAGAGAAAGAGGGAGAGAGAGAGAGAGAGAGAGAGAGAAGAGGGAAAGAGAGAGAGAGAGAAAGAGAGATAGAGAAAGAGATAGAAAGAGAGAGAGGGGGAAAGAGAGAGAGAGAGATAGAGAGAGAGAGAGAGAGAGAAAGAGAGAGAGAGGGGGAAAGAGAGAGAGAAAGAGAGAGATAGAGAGAGAAAGAGAGATAGAGAGAGAAAGAGATAGAGAGATAGAAAGAGAGAGAGAGATAGAGAGAGAACAGTATCACAGAATGAGCTCTTTAATGTGGTCCTAGAAAGAGACACTCAAAGCCAGTGTGTGAAAGAGACAGTGTGTGGGGGGGGGGGGGGGGGGAGAGAGACTAGATAAACGACTTGCGGAGAGACCGCCATCCTGAGGTATTATTTGGATAAATAAACAGTTCATAAAACGCCAGGAAAAATAATCAGAGCATAAATCAATGCACAAGAAATGAAAAGATCCATTGTGAGCAGATGGTTGGAGGCAATGTGACCAATCGGGGTGAAGGATGTTTATGCAGGACTAAAGACTAAATCTTGGACACGTTTATTGTGTCAAAAGAACCTGCCTAACCTGGATAAAGAAAAATAACTTTTATATAGCATTCCCTGGTTATCATATACAGTGTTTTTAATGGGGGGGTTGGCTGGCTAAACTGAAGAGTTATTGCAAGGTGTGTCTGGCGGGCACGTGTCTCACCTCGGTTACCATTGTCAGGGCTACCGCTGGAGGGGAGATATAGGAGATCTCGTGCAAAGTGGTCGCGCAGTGCCGTGACCCCGCGACACCGACCAGGTCAGCAGCGGTGGACTCGAAAACGGCGGCCCCTCCCTCCTCCTCGTCTGACAGCGGAACACGTGGTGGAGCAAAGCTCAAAGCCATGGCAACGGCAGCAACCACAAACTGCGGGGTGCAATGCCCATCTCATCATTAGTTCATCTGTGTCAATGGTATCTTTGTAAATTAGAAACCGCAAATTACATTTGGATGGGTGTTGCACTTCGGAATTATTATTAAAATATTGCCCAGGCCCTTACATAAGAGAAGCTGCACTACAATGTTGTTTGGCAGAAAAATCACATGGATGCCGTAAGTTTCGGAAGTCGTGACCGTTCTTTAATTTAACTAACATGGTGAGGAATTTAGCGTCTGACTCATAGACTAGCTATAGACACAGACTGCCTTTCATGGACAAACTGTCGTGTCAATAGTGTACTAAACGGCTGACTTCTCCACCTTCACGCATCACTGTACGTTATTGTTTTTTACTGAGCTTGGTAATGTTAGTGCCAAGTTAGCAAACGTTGTCATACAATTTATTCTTACCGTGAAAATCGTCGACTTGTTTACATTCTCGGACAGAGGTTAGGGAAACCTATCACCAAGTCAGCAATTATATCGGAAAATGCACTCTTTGAAAACAAATAAATAAATAAAAGAAAAAGGTTATGCTGTTACTGCCCACCGGTTTTTTCTAAAATATAGAAATAAATAATAAATGATGCAGCTTTGGCAAAAACTGGTATGCAGTAACGGAATGGCCTTTTTCTTTTATTTATTTATTTATTTTTGTTTTCAAAGAGGGCATTTCCCAATATAATTGCTGACATGTGGCGAAAGTACTGCCTTGGTGCCATAGATTTACGTTAACATCTGTCCGAAATTGTAAACAAGTCGTCGATTTTCACGGTAAAAATACATTTTATTACAACTGTCACCTACTTTATGACCTAGCGCGGCTAAATAGCTAGCTCCTACACACAAAAAAACATAATAGCTCGTTTTTAGCTAGCAAATGTACTTCAAAGACAGTTTGTGGAACACATTGCTCGAGGGCATTCCAATGAACGAAAATAGCGAACGAACGTAAGCAATACTACATAGAGCGCAAGCGAGCAGTTCTTGCAAAATTATGCCAACATGACCATGCGATTTGGTCCATTCGATACTCTATTTTACAAAATCATTGTTCAAAGCAAACTCTCTGCTGTAAAATACAATGCGCATAGCAGGTAAGCATATAGCCCAAATTGACATCAAAGTTGGCTAGCAAACTTTAAGTGATGCCATAACGTTCGTGCAAAAAAAAACAAAAAAACATTGCTAGCTGGTTAATGCACCGTGCACGCTATTACGGTTGTTGCCAAGCAATAAAATCATAATGTAGCCTAATGTTACTCACTTTTTAGTCCGGAGATTGTTAAATTTTTTCAAACAAATAGCTTATTTGTGTAATGTAGATTTCCTTCTTCGACTGCCCACTGACACTAAGTTGTAACTGAAACTGTCAGCTTATTAACGTTTACGGCGAAAAATAACTTAATAATTGAAATTGCGAGCTATTATAAAAAAGGGAGCAACAATCGAATCTAAGATATATATTTAAATATCGTGTTAGACCATGTTAACTATTCTTGTTGGCGAAATCCATAGCTTTTCTCCCACATGCATGTAGTTCAGTTTGAGGTTGATAACTTTTTCCATGTTTTACAGTTCTAACCCAGTATGCTCTTCCCCCAGAATGTAGCATCCAACCAATTCAAACTTCGCGCCCCAGCTACCCAACCAATCAACGTAAAAGGGGAATTCTCCTGACCAGTAGGGACCGTGGTGCCGAGAACGGAATTTCCCCAACAGCCAATGGAATTAACCTCATAGCTGCCGGGATATTTGGCTACAAACACGAGCTTGGAGGAGTTGCGCATTCCTTCCGAAACCGGAAACGAATGTAACAACGATCAAGCCTGTATATCTCAATGTTCTATGTATCGTTAGTTACTGTTTGATGAGTTTTAAACAGGATAATCAAGTTATCCGGACAACTCTGAGAGCGATAAGGCTGTATCGTCACATTAAGGAGGTTTCAGTCAATAAAAATGCACGAGTCTGGTTTAGGGGTATGTTTTACTCAAACGTGTTGTTAGCTGCTGATATTGAATAACATTTCTATGATTATTTAATTGTATTATTTTAGAGAAAACCTCTGGTTATATGGCGAACTTGCTTATCCTGCTTTGTGGAATAGCTCCTGGTTATAAACTATATCCTTGTTCTTAACACTGTGCACTGTAGGCTACGTGCAGTATTTTCCCAGCCCGGCATCGTAGCTACTTCGCTCCGGAGAAGAGCGCTTTGCCAAATGATTCGGTGAATGATAAATAAGTTTGTAAGGAAAGGCAGCTGTAGCCTAGATTCTGCGACATCGTTCCTAAATTATGTAACATAACTGCTACAAGTAACTGGAAGAATTGTGCTTGGAAGTTATCCAAAAGCGGTGAAGGCTAATTTGTATTTTACTTTCATGTTATTTTGACTCACACATTTTCCCTCTGAAATGTCCCGTGTGAATTTTTCAAAAGCCCGTACGTTTAGAGTAAAATCCCTGGCAGGTATGCCTATAGATGAAAGAAATGTGCAGTTTTCTGCTGGTGGCTAATGAACAGAAAACGGAAGATAATTGTGTGACTGACTTCTCTTTGAAGGGGTCAAAATGAACATTTTACTTTCTGCCTTTTTTATACTGTTGCTGACGCAGCTCAACTGTTAACTTTTGCAGGGTTTTCTTGACTATGGGAAAACGAGTACAACAAAGAAGAGAGATTTGAAGAATGAAAAATATAAAGAGTTTAGGCTTCTCGTGCACATGTATGGTGTTTCGGTGAAGCAATTTTCGAAATATGTGAATTCTTGAAAATCACTGTTTTCCAATTTAGGGGAACATCGGACCCTACCTGAGACGTATAGAAATCTGATTAGATGGATCGTACAAACTCTTTGTCTTTTATTGTTTTATATTTTGTTATTTTAGTCTATGTAAATAGAATACAAATAAGAAATTACAAATATGTAGTGTGTAACGAAATAGCCCTAATGTGTTCAATTTTTATTAAAAATTAAAGTTATTTCAGTAAACAACTCATCTCTATCAGCTGCTTGAGATGTTAAACACTTATTTAAATAACTCTGATAAAATATAATATAGCTATTAAACAAATTATAACCAAAAATATATAGTGGATCTTACTAAATGACACAAAATATGATGTATTAATTATTACACAAAATGTATTTTTTTCATATTCTAAATATATATTAAAAATGTTAAATGCACGACTCATTACAAAAATATAGATTGAATATCAAATAATATAAAATAACGATATACAAATATTATTCATAAATATATATAATTCACACATAAATAATGCAAGTTATATTTTTTTTCTTTTGAATGTCTTTGTTACGTCCTGGTGACTTTGCTGCCCCCTGCTGGTGATCCTGTGCTTCTCTCTCCCCCTGGTGATTTGGAGAACTGCCTCCACCTGCCTGTGGCCTTATATAAGCCCTGCTTCAGCTGAAGGTGTGACATTCTTCTGCGTTGAGCCGATTTGAGGTGGATGCTGGCGGTGGCACAGTCTTTGCGATGTGGTTTGATTGTTGGTTTTGTCTTCACAGGTGGACACTGGTGGTTTTTCCTTTTGTATTTTTGTATAGAATAAAATGACTTTTATTTCCCAATTTGTATGGTGTTGCCAATGGACAGGTAGTGTTCACTTCTTTTATGTGCACTTTTTGTTCAGAGTAAGAAATCTGTGGAATTTTTCTTTTCCTTGGGAGTAAGGGTAATTACTGGTTCTAGATCAGGGTAGTAGTCTTATGTAGGCCTGAATTTGGCATGACCTGTCTTGTCCTCTTCCGCATCCTACAACTACTTCTAGTTTGATTTTGTTTTTAGTTGTGTATCACTTTTGTATTGGGTGGGCTTGTTTTGTGCATATGGGACATTACATTACATTACATTCATTTAGCAGACGCTTTTATCCAAAGCGACGTACAGTAAGTGCATACAGAAAGGTCATCAAAGTAACTACAGAACAGATAAGAAAGCAAATTTTTCACATACAGTAGCAGCTATCCCTAGTAATGAACACAATGCAGTTCACAGTGAACTGGGTAAATCAGCTCTAATACAATTCTATTCTAATCATTATAAACTTGACTATCCTGAGTACATAGTTCAACAAGAACACAAACCATGAGGTCCTAGCTAAGTATTAGTCCAGGGGACTAGTGTGTTATGCTAAAACAGTTGGTCTCTGGGTTTATATCATTCTGGATTTTGGGACAGGTCCTCCAGTCACTATTTCTTTGGCACCATCTCTGTTTGGGTAGTGTATTGTGCCTTTATACTGACTGTGCCTTGTTGCCTCAGTTCTGAATTGCCCACATTTTCTGCATGAATTTGCAATGACATTCTTACTGTATGACAGGTGGGCTACTCTGCAGTCGGTGCACCTGAGGGTAATTCTAAGGTAGCACTGGTCAATGTCCAGGACCTGCTGCACCCTCTTATGAATACCACACCCAGTTAGCTGCCGGCCACATTCTGGACAGGGTAACCTGACCTTCCACTGGTTGTGGGCAGGAGAGGTTGGTGTTGACATTGGTGTGGTTGAACCAGGTGTGGCAGTGGTGGAAATGTGCTAGGAGTAAGAAGATGTACACTTGTCACAATGGCTTCAATTAAATATTCATTAACAAATGTATGACGCAAAGATAAATGGCATTTAATACAAAATCATGTGCGCCAATGAACCTGAGCAGACTTCCTCACCAAATGAACGATTGGCTTTGCAGAAGCACTGTGTCCCACTGAATCCAGGGTCCCATTAAGGGAAAACACAGAAACAAAACATAAAAAATTCTAGTTCAGTTTGCTGTGTTAAAACGATAAAGAGATCAGTAGTGGGAAATTGAAAATATGGTATATTCACCATTCTTAAATTCATCGGTGGCAGTGGGGAGTAGGTGTGATGTAGCTGCAGTGGGGACAGATGGAGCAGGTGGTGTGGCTCGTGTGATGTAGCTGCAGTGGGGACAGATGGAGCAGGTGGTGTGGCTCGTGTGATGTAGCTGCAGTGGGGACAGATGGAGCAGGTGATGTGGCTGGTCCATCTTCAGGGGCTGATGCAGGTTTGCTCAGCCAATTAAATGGAAAAGATCCATTACAACCAATACAAACTACCTCCACATATTATATACATCAGTCAGCTATGTTTACAGTATCTTCAGAGTGCAATCCATAGACACGGTTCTCTGTCCCCTCAGCTGGACTGGACGCTTCTCTATCTGTAAAATAAAATCTAAATTTGGCCCGACAGCACAACTAATACCTACAATGTCATGCAGTGATAGTGATATTTCGTTTCCTTTTGAAAATCACATTGTCTTAACAGTGCTGCGTCAGTTTGACCTTTTCGTAGAGGTCGTGCCGCTTCTGTCTTGGGGCTGGCTTGTTCCCAGCCTGGGAGGGTCAGACCCCTGTCACCGCAAACTGTGTCAGTCTAGCCATCCATTCGAAATCTCGCATGGCCTTATGATATTTCTTTAGACGCCATCTCAGGTCCACAATGGGAAAGTGTAAATACAGACTCAATGCCGTGCTATGAAGGGGAGCTTGTTATGCAGCGTTGTTGTTAGTTCTCCTCTCTGTTATCTCCTCTAAGCGTATCTTTTCATTCAGTTTCAGCTGTTAGTTTAATTGAGCTGTTTGTTGTCACTCGGTAGCTTGCTGTGATTAGGCCAACTACCTGTCTATTGTTTTGCTAATTTGAAGTAGTTTCCCATTGGAGTGAATTAGCCCTGCAACCAGCTGAGCTCAATTGGGCAATTACACCTAGAGTTTATAAGGTAAGCAGAGGGTACCGCCTCATCATCAATTTCCCTCACTCGACCGACGAGCACTGTTATGTAGACTAACCAGTATTTCATATAGGAGTGCCAATGAAATTAATTTTCATACCAAATGTATGCATCTGAGAGTTATTGAAGTATTTTATGTGTCAACTAGACTAGACTTTGCATTTGCTCCACAGGACACCATGTTGATAGTTAACACATTCATAGCTAATTACATAATTCAGTACATCATAGGGTTTCATTACCTGATCTTTGAGGTAAATTTGTTAGCTAGCTAGATGTTAATTGGCCTATAATGTCAGTTACCTAGTCTAGCTAAACTACTATCAGAGACGGTAGAAGGGAAATATACAGTCTCTGTTACTAGCAAACGACCATTAGCTAGCTTCATCTTAAACCTTAAAAATGAAATGCATTTAATGCAGTCGTCTTGAGACATTATACAATATCCCGCTGTGTTCCGCGATGTCGCTGTCATCGGCACTTACTTGGCGCGATGCTTTAAATAAATAAATTGCGTTCCCACATTTGATTGGCAAGAAATGGATGGGCAGGACGAGTCCCGATTGGTTAGAAATGGAGGTGCAGAGATGCGGTGCAATTGATTGGCAAGAAATGGATCGGCATGAGTCATGACGAGTCCTGATTGGTAAAAAATGTAGGTGTAGAGATGGGGAGATTTGATTGGTAAGAAATGGACGGGGCAGACCCAAAGGTCGCGTGTTCGATCCCCACCTGAGACGCATAGAAATCTGATTAGATGGATTGTACAAACTCTTGGCCCTTTGTTATTTAATAGGCTACTTCATTATTTTTTTGTCTATGTAAACGGAATAAGAAATAAGAAAGGATTAATGTGTAGTGTATTGATGTGTTTAATGAAGTAGCCACAATGTGTTCCTTTTGATTAAAGGTAAAAGCTCTTTCAGGAAACAATTCTATTGAACACCTTTTATTTGAAAACTCAATGGAAAAGAAACAAGGGAACATACAGTATAGCTATTAAACACACCATAAGCAAAAATATATAACTATGCAAAAAATATAGCGCAGATCTTATTAAATAACAAAAAATATAAATACAAAGGATTGTATTATTGATTAACTGTTTAAAGCATATTATATACAAAAAAATTGCTACAAAAATATAGATTGACAACATAATATCAAATAACTGCAAATGTTGTTTACAAATGGGTATAAACAACGCGAGTTCTATTTTTACATTTCTTTTTAATGTTCGATTGTCCTCCTGCCACTGTTATTTTGACACTCTGTCTCTGTTTGGGCAGAATATTGTGCCTTTGTACTGGCTGTGCCCTGTTGCCTCAGTTCTGAATTACCCAAATTTTCTTCATGGATTTGCAGTTACCTTCCTTTTATTAAACCTTGCCTTTGAAGTTGTTTGCCCAGGGACAGGAAGATTGTAAAAAACACTTTGCCCTTTGTTATTTTATACCTCGTGTTTTTGTCCATGTAAACGGTATATAGCAGAGGTAGCAACCGTGGTGCAGCGGACAGCAAACCGGACTCGGGTGTGAGAGCCTGGTTGTAGCTCAGAAGTGGGATAGGTGGCCACATGTAATCCATCCTGTAGAGGGATGCCTCGTCTCTAAGGGCAACCAAAACGGATTGATTCTAGAAGGATCCGCTTGAGCAGAAACTGCTGGCAGGATGGCACTGGGAGTGCTCACAGTGCTGACGGGAGCTTTTCTAAATCACACCGTCTCAACAGTTTTGCATTGTCTGACAGTGTTGCGTCAGATTCACCTTTTGGTATACTGGTTGTGCCACTTCTTCTGTCTTGGGGGATAGTTTGTTCCCAGCCTGGCAGGGCCAGACCTGTTGTAGAAAACTCTCAGTCCAACCATGCGCTCATAATCTCCCATGCATGGCCTTATGAGGTTTTAGTTCGGAGGCAATCTGAGGCCACCAGTGAAAGCGTGTAAATACAGGCTCAATGTGAGGACACCAAGGGGAGCTCGTTCTATAGGCTAGCCAGTATTTCATATGAGTGCCAATGAAAAATAATTTTCATAACCAAATTTATGCAACTATGAGAGTTACTGTAAAGTATATCTGACTTCATGTAGCCTATATTCAACCCATGTCAATCTAACGGAATCACTGCCAGTCCAAGGAACTTAATTTTATTTGTCTATGTTAACTAAACTAGACTATGCAACTACAGTTATAGGACATACAATAGTATGTATTTTCTCCACAGGACATTATAAAAAAAAGCTAACGCATGAATGGATAATTACATAATTAATTACATAATGGGATGACGTTGCCTGATCTTTGAGGTAAATTCCTGTTAACCAGCTAGGCGTTAATACAACGTCCGTTAGCTCAGCGAAATTAGGCTACTGTTGGAGATGGTAGAAGAGAAATATACATTCTCTGTTATTATCAAACGGCCATTAGCTAGCATTTAATCTTAAACCTTTAACGAGTTCATTAAATTGATTTAATGCAGTCGTCTTACCTTGAGACATTATACAATATCACACTGTGTTCTGCAATGTTTCTGTCATCGGCCTCTATTTGGCGCGATGCGTCGAAAAAAAATAATAATAATTGCGTTCCCACATTTGATTGGCAAGAAATGGACGGGCACGACGAGTCCTGATTGGTAAGAAATGGAGGCGCAGAGATGCGGATATTTGATTGGCAAGAAATGGATCGGCATGAGTCATGACGAGTCCTGATTGGTAAGGAATGTCGGTATAGAGATGGAGTGATTTGATTGGACGGGGCAGACCCAAAGGTCGCGAGTTCGATCCCCACCTGATGCATATAGAAATCTGATTAGATGGATTGTAAAAAACCCTTTGCCCTTTGTTATTTTATTGTTCGTGTTTTTGTCCATGTAAACGGTATAAAAATAAGAAAGGACTAATGTGTAGTGTATGATGAGTGTACTTTTGATTAAAGATAAAGGCTCTTTCAGGAAACTATTCATATCGAGCACCTTTTATTTGAAAACTTAATGGAAAAAAATACATGGGAAAACACAGTAGAGCTATTGTCTGACACTATACAAAATATATAGCACAATCAGATCTTATTAAATAACACAAAATATGAATACAAAGGATTCTTTTCAAACTATTCAAAAGATTAACTATTTAAAGCATATGATAAAGACTTGCTACAAAAAGATAGATTGAATACAACATAATATCAAATTACAGCAAATGTTATGTACAAATGGGTATAAACAATTTTTTTTTCCTATTTTAACATTTCTTTTTAATATCTGATTGTCCTCCTGCCACTGTTATTTTGACACTCTGTCTCTGTTTGGGAAGTATATTGTGCCTTTGTACTGGCTGTGCCCTGTTGCCTCAGTTCTGAATTACCCAAATTTTCTGCATGAATTTGCAGTTACATTTCTCTTATTAAACCTTGCCTTTGAAGTTGTTTGCCCAGGGACAGGAAGAGTTGGTGGAGAAGAGGTAACAACTGGGGTGCAGGGCACGGCAAACCGGACTCGATGTGAGAACCTGTTGTAGATCAGAAGTGGGATAGGTGGCCACAGCTTCAGGTCACTCCGCAGCCTCTGGTTTTCCCACAGCGTGGATGTAATCCATCTTGCAGAGGGATGCCTTGCCTAGTCTTGTCTCCGCGGGCAACCAAAATTGATTGATTCCAGAATAATCAGCTGGAGCAACGAAGTGCCCACAGTGCTGCTGGGAGATTTTCTAAATTACAACGTCTAACAGTTTTGCATTGTCTCTCAGTCTGCGTAAGTTTTTCCCTTTTGATAGGGTGTGCCACTTCTGTTTTGGGGCTGGTTCCCAGCCTGGGAGAGCCAGACATTGCAGCAAACGGTCTCAGTCTAGCCATCCACTCATAATCTCCCATGGCCTTATGATGTTTTTCTTTAGACACAATCTGAGAGGTCAACAATGGTAAAAGTGTAAATACATACTCAACGTGATGACACCAAGCTTGTTATGCAGGCTATAGCGTCCACTCAATGAGCAACATGGGCTTCAGAACCACGCCTCTGCCACTAGAGGGCCTCAGCCCCCAGGGAACATTTAAATTGTAGTGGAATTTTAATAGCATTTTACTGAGTTTTGACCTATTTCATACCCCGTAGAATTTCTGTAACCCTCTCGCGATATAAAATGACGGTCGATAAATCTTACCGTCGAGCCGAAGTTTACAAACGAACTTATCTGACGTTAGAACTCTTGTAGGCTATCGTTCTTTCCATTTGAGTCCAGTAAACATGTCAAGCAAAAAAATTGACATGATGGCGCAAAAAAGAAAAAACAGCGTCAGCAGCAACCGAAGCAGGCTCCACAATAGGCCCCTTTCTGACGATGCTATCCCAAGCCCGCCATATCAACCGAGCCTACGCCCGACAGCCTTCTCCGGAAATTATACCGCCGTCACCAGGTAGACACTAATGGCACAGGATTATCGGTACAGTTTAGCTAACTTGCTATTAAAATAAAATGGACCACAAAAAAAGCATCAACCCTGTTAGTACGGAGTGCCCCACCATCGCTCTAAGGATTTTGCCTCAAAGAAAAGTAGGAATAAGTTGTTTTTGATGTCATTTTTCTTCTTCTATTTATGCCAGTGTACGTGATGAAGGCCATGGTGGCTGAGACATCGATGTTTTAAGGAAACTTCCTAAAAGTGAGTGTTGCGGCTGCCCTTTTCTGCTAACGTTACCAAACAGAATGGTATCCCCAGCACCAAAAGTCAAACATGGAGACACTTTTTCATTTTAAAATCTGGTTTGGAGACACGTTTTGATTTAAAATGAGTCAATGTTCTTTATGTAGGCTAGGTTACAGACTAAAGTAGGCTATGGTGATGGGTAGCTAAATGTGTGTTTCACAAATCATATGTTTATGTTAGAAACATTAGGATAAAATAGCCCTGTATTTTTTGATAGTAAAGATCCATATGATTTATTTCCATCTATGAGTCACAGCCTAAAATATTCCATATAATAGGCCTGTACTATAGTATAGACTATAGATCTCAATTTGATATGGTCAAAAATACAGATTGGGCCTTTAAGTATCGCATATCATGTAGCTTATAAACCAAAGTGATTAAGGTATTTTATTCTGCGATGTGTCTTTCTCATACAAATAGAATTAGAATGTTTTTTCTAATATGGGCTGTTTGCCAAGGTGATACATGCTGTGCCGACTGCATATGGACCATGCCTGGGTATTATTAATGCAGCACCTGTAAATTTCACTTATATCATATCTCTGGTTTACACTAAAACAGAAATTTTTTGATTATACTGCTATGGTGTGTTGGCCTATTTTTTGTACTTGCAAATCAACTATAGCACATTCACTAAGAAAAAAAGCTGGAGGATGCGGGCATCGATCCCGCTACCTCTCGCATGCTAAGCGAGCGCTCTACCATTTGAGCTAATCCCCCTACTTCTTCCAGTGTGGCATTGCATCCAACTCGAGGGGTCAATGGTAGTGTGTTTAGCTGGACGATGGAACATTCGCGAAGAAAAAAATCTGGAGGATGCGGGCATCGATCCCGCTACCTCTCGCATGCTAAGCGAGCGCTCTACCATTTGAGCTAATCCCCCTACTTCTTCTAGTCTGGCATTGCATCCAACTCGAGGGGTCAATGGTAGTGTGTTTAGCTGGACTATGGAACATTCGCTAAGAAAAAAAACTGGAGGATGCGGGCATCAATCCCGCTACCTCTCGCATGCTAAGCGAGCGCTCTACCATTTGAGCTAATCCCCCTACTTCTTCCAGTGTGGCATTGCTTCAGACTCGAGGGGTCAATTGTAGTGTGTTTAGCTGGACTATGGAACATTCGCTAAGAAAAAAACTGGAGGATGCGGGCATCGATCCCGCTACCTCTCGCATGCTAAGCGAGCACTCTACCATTTGAGCTAATCCCCCTACTTCTTCCAGTGTGGCATTGCATCAGACTCGAGGGGTCAATTGTAGTGTGTTTAGCTGGACTATGGAACATTCGCTAAGAAAAAAAACTGGAGGATGCGGGCATCGATCCCGCTACCTCTCGCATGCTAAGCGAGCGCTCTACCATTTGAGCTAATCCCCCTACTTCTTCCAGTGTGGCATTGCATCAGACTCGAGGGGTCAATTGTAGTGTGTTTAGCTGGACTATGGAACATTCGCTAAGAAAAAAAACTGGAGGATGCGGGCATCGATCCCGCTACCTCTCGCATGCTAAGCGAGCGCTCTACCATTTGAGCTAATCCCCCTACTTCTTCCAGTGCGGCATTGCTTCCAACTCGAGGGGTCAATGGTAGTGTGTTTAGCTGGACGATGGAACATTTGCTAAGAAAAAAATCTGGAGGATGCGGGCATCGATCCCGCTACCTCGCGCATGCTAAGCGAGCGCTCTACCATTTGAGCTAATCCCCCTACTTCTTCCAGTGTGGCATTGCATCCGACTCGAGGGGTCAATGGTAGTGTGTTTAGCTGGACTATGGAACATTCGCTAAGAAAAAAAACTGGAGGATGCGGGCATCGATCCCGCTACCTCTCGCATGCTAAGCGAGCGCTCTACCATTTGAGCTAATCCCCCTACTTCTTCCAGTGTGGCATTGCATCCAACTCGAGGGGTCAATGGTAGTGTGTTTAGCTGGACTATGGAACATTCGCTAAGAAAAAAAACTGGAGGATGCGGGCATCGATCCCGCTACCTCTCGCATGCTAAGCGAGCGCTCTACCATTTGAGCTAATCCCCCTACTTTTTCCAGTGTGGCATTGCATCCGACTCGAGGGGTCAATGGTAGTGTGTTTAGCTGGACTATGGAACATTCGCTAAGAAAAAAAACTGGAGGATGCGGGCATCGATCCCGCTACCTCTCGCATGCTAAGCGAGCGCTCTACCATTTGAGCTAATCCCCCTACTTCTTCCAGTGTGGCATTGCATCCAACTCGAGGGGTCAATGGTAGTGTGTTTAGCTGGACTATGGAACATTCGCTAAGAAAAAAAACTGGAGGATGCGGGCATCGATCCCGCTACCTCTCGCATGCTAAGCGAGCGCTCTACCATTTGAGCTAATCCCCCTACTTCTTCCAGTGTGGCATTGCATCCAACTCGAGGGGTCAATGGTAGTGTGTTTAGCTGGACTATGGAACATTCGCCAAGAAAAAAATCTGGAGGATGCGGGCATCGATCCCGCTACCTCTCGCATGCTAAGCGAGCGCTCTACCATTTGAGCTAATCCCCCTACTTCTTCCAGTGTGGCATTGCATCCAACTCGAGGGGTCAATGGTAGTGTGTTTAGCTGGACGATGGAACATTTGCTAAGAAAAAAATCTGGAGGATGCGGGCATCGATCCCGCTACCTCTCGCATGCTAAGCGAGCGCTCTACCATTTGAGCTAATCCCCCTACTTCTTCCAGTGTGGCATTGCATCCAACTCGAGGGGTCAATGGTAGTGTGTTTAGCTGGACTATGGAACATTCGCCAAGAAAAAAAACTGGAGGATGCGGGCATCGATCCCGCTACTTCTCGCATGCTAAGCGAGCGCTCTACCATTTGAGCTAATCCCCCTACTTCTTCCAGTGTGGCATTGCATCCAACTCGAGGGGTCAATGGTAGTGTGTTTAGCTGGACTATGGAACATTCGCCAAGAAAAAAAACTGGAGGATGCGGGCATCGATCCCGCTACCTCTCGCATGCTAAGCGAGCGCTCTACCATTTGAGCTAATCCCCCTACTTCTTCCAGTGTGGCATTGCATCCAACTCGAGGGGTCAATGGTAGTGTGTTTAGCTGGACTATGGAACATTCGCCAAGAAAAAAAACTGGAGGATGCGGGCATCGATCCCGCTACTTCTCGCATGCTAAGCGAGCGCTCTACCATTTGAGCTAATCCCCCTACTTCTTCCAGTGTGGCATTGCATCCAACTCGAGGGGTCAATGGTAGTGTGTTTAGCTGGACTATGGAACATTCGCCAAGAAAAAAAACTGGAGGATGCGGGCATCGATCCCGCTACTTCTCGCATGCTAAGCGAGCGCTCTACCATTTGAGCTAATCCCCCTACTTCTTCCAGTGTGGCATTGCATCCAACTCGAGGGGTCAATGGTAGTGTGTTTAGCTGGACTATGGAACATTCGCCAAGAAAAAAAACTGGAGAATGCGGGCATCGATCCCGCTACTTCTCGCATGCTAAGCGAGCGCTCTACCATTTGAGCTAATTCCCCTTGCCAGTCCAAGTAGATATTTAACCTCACATGATCCAACATGAAATGACATTATACCGGAAGTTCAATAGTAAAAGGAAGGTGGAGCTTAGTTACAGCAAAATGGCGACCGGAGTTGGAAGTGAGTGTTGTTCTTTGTTGGCGATCTAAAATAAGCGAACTTGTATGAACTGCAAATTATTTATGTACGCGGAACAGGCATCGGCGTTTTGTGTCGTTTATAAATTTTAGGTGGGGGGGAAATATAACAGGTATCCTATAGTTTAGGAATAATTCAGTTAAATTGTACGTGAGCGAGGTGACTAGATAACGGTATCGACTGAAACGCGGATAAACATTGAACTAGCGTTAGCTAGCTAGCTAACGATAGTTTATTTGTCGTTGATATTGACAGCTTGCTATCTCTATAACTCAGTTGTTTGCGACTGATATTCTAATTTAGTCAGACACCGATTGCTACCAGGCCAGGGTAACGTTAATATGGATACCGGTATTTATCACTGGCCCAGTTACCGGTCGTGACCTACATAAACTAACGTTAGGCTGTTAACGTTAGCTAGTGAAAGCAACATGAAGACCGCAAGTCAGCTACGAGCCCACGGAGCTTGGATGAATATTTACGTCGTTAGACTAAGTGGGCGATGTTGGCTATATCCATTGCTATGTTCATGGCTATGTTCTTAGCGATTCGGTTTCTCAGGTAAACCCAGCGCTTGCTGTAAGTTGCCTCTTCAGCTGCGATATCACGTTCCTAGTTTCATCAGAGTGACACCGTACCCATGATGTTTTTCTTCTCAGCCAGCTTCACCCTGTTTTCCTCTGTTCTGCAGAACACAAGGTGCTCTCTCTGGGGCCCACGGAGCCATGGTCAGTCAGGGAGAAGCTGTGTTTAGCATCTTCCGTCATGAGAAGCGGAGACCAGAATTGGTATGGAGCGGCTAGCAATCTGTAGACTCGTGCTGTCCGTTTTCATATCGGCACATCCCCGGCGTTTTGTTTGTTTTGGATTTGTATTTGCCTTGTGCATATTGCTGCACAGATTCACGCTGATCTTACACCACGTGGATTGGCTAACGTGCACCCCGGATAATGATCGATAGCAGCCATCCAGATGGTATGAAGACCAGTGAATATGAGCTGCAGTAATTAAGGCAAAATCCATCTGCCCGGCTCATGCTCTGTTCTTTCATTCGTATCTGTGCCATAATGTTTCCTCCTCTCTGTCTGGCTGTGCCATGACATTTTAACGATACTTTAAATTGTAATATTATAACTATGGTGCCTGTCATTTTTTTAATTATCTTGTTAATTCCCATGTGTGTTGTTGTTCTATCTTGTGTATTGTATTCTTCAGTGTCTGTTTTGGTAACTTGTCTGCAATTAAATTGCCCCTGGGTGGCAGTAAAGATCTATTATCGACTTGTAGATTGATGACTTTGCTGCTATGTCCCTCTCTTCCGTTGTCTGTCTTTTGGCTGTGCTGTCTCTTGTCCTGACCCGGCGAACTGAGTGCACATTAAAGTAGAGTTTTTTTCCCTGTCTCACAGGGTGTCTGTCAGTAGAGCTATAAAACCCTTCTCAGAGCCAGGACGGCCCCCAGACTGGTTCTCTCAGAAGGTAAGTAATACCAGCACCACCCCCCTTCCCTCTGTGACACAGAGAGGCACAGGTTTGCACCTTCATTCCAAAACCCAAACGAACATCCCCTATTGGCTGAACTGTGTGCAGGGATTTAAATAAGTCGGCAAGGCTGTTTTGTCTTGGAACATTGTGGAAAGTGCATTTGTTTCAGCCATGTGACTGCTGTACTGTCCAGTATCCCTGAACTGACCCGGGAATGGCAGAACTTTAACCTCCTATTTGAAACCAGGCTGTGTTTTTTCATCTACGAAGATTGTAGGGCCGTTGCAACCTTTAACTCGGGAATTGAGCCAACCCTGAAATGTGTGGGTTTGTGGAAATCGAGACCTGACAACTATAGGGTTCTATCTGCCAGTTATACAGTTCTCAGATTTTGAGCTTTACAGTTCTTGTCGCTTATACATTTCTAAAGACTGGAATTAAACTCAGATTTGAAACTTTTTAAAAACATTTTTGAACACCACGGAAAATGTAAAGAATGATGAATATAACTCATTTTCGACAAAAATGTCACTGAGAACTTTTGGGTAAAACGTGTGAATTGCTCCCCTCACCTCCTCCTCACCACCTCCTCCTCACCTCCTCCTCCCACAGCACTGCGCCTCTCAGTATTCAGAGCTTCTGGAGACCACGGAGGCGCCAAAGTGAGTAACCACTCTGCAGTCTCAGAGTAGTGCTCTACTAGTACAGAGGAGCGTCACAGTCATTGCGTGTCTATCTTCTGTCTTCAAACGTTAGTGGCACGGAGCCGGGTGGCATTTTGTGACAGACTTGTGACTAGGAGCAAAGCGGATCCTTATCAAAAATTGAGTAGACTGAAATGGCCTGTATTGCACAATGTGATACTCTTCATGTAAATATGTGGACTTTTTGGAAAATATAATGATACATTTTATTTATAAAAAAAATAAATAATAATAATACAGTGTAATATCTGACGGTGGCAATAATCTGCATGTGTGGCCATATATTAAGTGTTTTGCAGTATTGTTAGTGTGTATTTTATGTCCGTATATATTACAGTATGTTCCATTTTTGTGAGGGGACGTTTCTGTGTGGTGTACTGATCTCTGTCACTGTGCAGAAGAGGGCGGTGCTGTAGGGTGCATTGTGGGTAAAGTTGTGTGGGGTGCATTGTGGGTAAAGTTTTGTGTGGGGTTGTAGTGTAGTTTCTGAGGGCGGGTGGTTTTACAGTGGTCGTAGTGGCATCGCATGACAGCAGTGATGCATGGTGTCATGTGACAGGCGGAAGCGAGGGGAGAAGGGGGAGGTTGTGGAGACGGTGGAGGACGTGATCGTTCGCAGGCTGACGGCCGAGCGGATCGAGGAGCTGAAGAGGCTCCTGAGAGACACGCAGGAGAAATACAGGTACAGCCCCCCTGGATAGACCCCCAATATCCCGAGCCCAGTTGACCCCAATATTCGAGGCCCCCGTACCCCATATCTCGGGCCCCGTTGACCACTGTCGGGTGTGGTACTCACGATATTTACCACCCCTCTGGTTCCGTCTCACCACTGCCAATAGAGTATGGCAGTGTGTTTATTTCACTGCTCATCCTTGCACTGTCACAGCTTAGCGTTAGCGAGCTAACTTAGCTAGTTATACTGTCTGAGCAATGTTTCTCTTTACACAGCTATGTACATTTCCTTTACATTACTCATTAATACATTCAGTTTTGATATACCCACACAGCTGTTTATACAGTCACAATGGTGCAGACGGGACTGGAAAAGTGATCAGTGGGGAAATTAACATTTTTGTTTAAGGAGCTTGTTTTCAATTACTACTGGTTGGTGGGGGGAAGCATTTTATGTAAATCACCTTGTTCTTGACCTCAGAAACAAATGATTCAATGAACAATATAAAATCATCCAGCAGTATAATCATTTTATAAGCTTTTTAGGATGATAAAACGCAGTAGAAATCTTAACAGAGTAACAAGTTCTTAATCTCACTGTATCACTTTAGTTCTTGTATGATTACTATTAAGATTATGTTTTTGATTGCAAATGGTCTTTAATAAAATGTGTCATTTGCTATCTGACTTGATGGTGAACTGCCACTTCCTGTCTCAACAGGAAGCTGAAGAAAGAGGCGGAGCTTATCCAGGCTGGCCATCTGGACACAAAACTGGACGAGCTGTTGGGAGAGATTGTGCAGTGAGAGCCCTTCTGTCTTTATCCTGGCTACAATAAAGCTGTCTGTCTGTCTGTGTGTCTAAACTGGGAGTTAAGGATGAATCAGTTAGCGTAAGGTAAGTCTGTGTGCAAATTCATGATTTGTTTCTTTTGCTCGATTGGTAGAAAGAAGAAACAGGAAGAGGAGGAGGCAGAACAGAAGAGGAAGGCCACTGATGCAGCCTATCAGGGTATAGTCCATCAGTTCCCTTAGCCAATCATATTCATATATAAGCTCTCGTTCTCTGAAAATGTGCTGCACTTCAGCAACACTGCAGTTAAATTATAAACAGTGTACATAACTGCCATTGGGGAAAAATGTGATGAAATTAGGTAATAGTAGGACTGGGATCTGTACCTCTGTTGACTGTGTTGGCTGTATTTGTCCTGGGACACTAACCTGCCCCACCTCTCTCAGTTCGGCAGGCAGTGAAGAACACCCCAAAACGGGTGACGAACTTGACTGTACGTTCCCCGCTGGGCGCCAGTTCGCCCAGTTTGGAGTCGCCCCTGACGGACGTGCCCCAGCCCACGCTGGACGAACCCTGTGCCACGCCCGCTGTAAGACCCCGTTTGCCTCGGTTTAATGCTCCTTCTTCCACCTTTAATACATATGCCTGGTTCAGGCTGAGCGATATGATGATGGTATCAGATATCAACGACAATTGACAGCTATCACGATGTTTCACTTGACGGTATCCTGATACTATCTTTAATCGACATCGCCCAGCCCTATGTCTGGAAAATGTTCACTAACAAAAAGACACCATGAAGCTACCTCACGTGACCTTTAACCATTCTCTCTCTCCTTTCTTCTTTCAATATCCCCCTCTCCACCCCTCCCCTCTCTCCCCCAGCCCCCGGTGTTCATCCCCCTGCCCGAGCCCTCGGGGCCTGCCGTTACTGAAGCCAGCCTGGGGACTCTCCTGGAGGACTCTCCACAGAAGAAGCTCCTGAGCCAGAAGGCCACACCGCCGGCCTCCCCCCTGCTCTCTGAGCTCCTGAAGAAGGGCAGCCTGCTCGCCGCTAGCCCCCGTCTGGTCAGTCAAGCCCAAATTATAACCCCTCTTTATGTTTCCTTATGTATAATCAGGGTATGACATTTACTTTGTCACTCGCTGGCCAGGCTGGCTTGTGGATTATAAAAATCACCAGCCGTTTTCAACATTATACCAGCCGCGTTAACTTTTACACAACCTGGTTGGTTACCTGCCAAAGCGGCTGCTAAAACCTTAACCAGCCACAATCTAAATTTTACCAGCATTTGGCTGGTGGCGGGTGTTCTGAATACTGCTTTGAGAGCAAAGTGGGTCCCCGATATGCACCTTTATCAGTTTTTTTTGTGTGTATTGATGTGTT
Organism: Ilyophis sp. 1 JC-2022; assembly: GCA_022702515.1. Classification (NCBI taxonomy): domain Eukaryota; kingdom Metazoa; phylum Chordata; class Actinopteri; order Anguilliformes; family Synaphobranchidae; genus Ilyophis; species Ilyophis sp. 1 JC-2022. The sequence goes on from CM040397.1 coordinate 7,509,984, forward strand.
TATTAAGATGAGTGGTTTAGTGTGGTGAGGATGTGGGGGTGGAAGGGAATGCAGACTGCCATGTGCAGGTGAGGGGTACAGGGTAGAGGGTGTAGGGGTCCTGTCCTGACGTCTCTGCTGTTGCAGGTGAGGGGTACAGGGTAGAGGGTGTAGGGGTCCTGTCCTGACGTCTCTGCTGTTGCAGGTGAGGGGTACAGGGTAGAGGGTGTAGGGGTCCTGTCCTGACGTCTCTGCTGTTGCAGGTGAGGGGTACAGGGTAGAGGGTGTAGGGGTCCTGTCCTGACGTCTCTGCTGTTGCAGGTGAGGGGTACAGGGTAGAGGGTGTAGGGGGCACTGTCCTGACGTCTCTGCCGTTGCAGGTGAGGGGTACAGGGTAGAGGGTGTAGGGGGTCCTGTCCTGACGTCTCTCTGCTGTTGCAGGTGAGGGGTACAGGGTAGAGGATGTAGGGGGTCCTGTCCTGACGTCTCTCTGCTGTTGCAGGTGGGAGATGGAGACATACCTGCAGGCCTGGCTAATGGGGGTTCCGCCATCTCCGCTGGACAGGCCACCACAGGTAACAACGCTGAACCCGTAACGTCTGTGTGCGCATGTGGAATAAACTTCAATACTGTCTCAGGAAAGCCGGCACCAGCTGGCCAGACAGCCAGTAGAGCAGTGAAAGTTTAGAGATTCTGCCTGTTCTGAATGGAAAACCGGAATGTATTTTTTTGTGGCAGCCTCTACGCTCTTGGTTACATTACCGTTGCGCTTACAAATGTGTGCACACACGCGCACACACACACACACACACACACACACACACACACACACACACACACACACACACACACACACACACACACACACACAGGGCTCGAAATTGCGGCCGTTTTGTTCGCATATGCTCCTGAAATTTTATTTGTGCAATCTCAAAATATAATTGGGAGCATTTGTGCAAGTGCAAATAATTGTTCTGGTGCGACCTTTTATTTTAAAAATGTATTTATTTATTTTTTTCTCTTCTCTTCCCCCAGTTGAACGTCCCTTTCTCTGTACATTCGCTAGCTCTATCATATATAGTTCTGTGATTCTAACCAATCAAACGTGAGCTTGACGTTCTTACCTTTAATGCTGATTTTAGATTGGTTAATATTAGCCTTCAAACACTCCCTTTGCGGCACTCCACTGTCACGTGACACAGAGAGCTAACGCCTTAACTAATGTTACCCGAGGACAAAAGTTTATCAATTTATTAACGTTACCTCACTAGCTAAATTGGTAACATTAGCTAGCGCTATCGAAAGCTAAAAAGATGAAGCGGACGATTACGGCATTTTTTAGTAACGAGATCGCATGTAACAGTGCGTTTGCAACGGAGTCGACACATTTTAAGCATGAGAGCTTAACTAAGCACGGAGACAGCATGTTTTTTTGCGTATTTAAGGCTACTTTCACCGTTTTATGTTACTTGTAAACCGTACTTGGGAGCACCAGTGCTACCAAGTAAAAAAGTTAATTTCGAGCCCTGACACACACACATACACACAAACATATATGTACAATCAGTACACTAAACACAGTTCCTTCCTGCTGGTGTGTGTGTAGGTGTTTTCGTTTCGCACCATGTTCATGCCCGTGAATGGCTAGGAGAATGTGACACGTGCGTGTGTGTCTGTGCGCGCGCGTGTGTGTGTGTGTGCTGCTGGTGATGATGAGTTTGCCTTCACATCTGACTGCATGCTACAGGGAGACTAGGCGAGCCTCTGTGTGTTGTTGGCAGTGCAGTACTGTCTGCTTCCAGCTCAAGGCCTTGTCGCTCTTTGTCGTGTCTGTCCATCCTTCCTTCGTCCGTCCGTCCGTCCGTGTATCGATGTCTGTCCCACCGTGTGCCAGGTGCTCCCACGCTGTCCCGTCTGCTGGAGGCCAGCCCCGCCCAGTTCCCCGCCCCTCTGGGCCCATTGGCTGTCTCAGAACTCCCCAATGCCCACCCCTCTTCTGCAGCGCTTTCTGCATCGGACAGCACAGCCTCGCGCAACACAGGTCTCTCACTTTCTTTCTCTCCTCACTTTCTCTCGCTTTCTCTCTCCCTCTCTCTCATTCCCCGCGCTCTCTCACTTTTATCTTTATCTCTCCCCCCCTATCTCCCCCTCTCCCCACTCTCTCTCGCTTTCTATATCTCTCCTCATCTCTCTTGCTTTTATTCTCTCCCTCCTCTCTCATTCCCCACTCTCTCGCTTTCTATATCTCTCTCTCCTCATCTCTCCTGCTTTTATTCTCTCCCTCCCTCTTCTCTCTCATTCCCCCTCTTCCTTCTACCTCTCTCCCTCTTCTATTGCTTTTCTCTCTCCTATGTAATTTTCCCTCTCTCTTACCCTCCCTCCCTCTCCTCTCTTCTCTCATTCCCCCTCTCTTTGCCTCTTCTTTCCTCTCTTCCCTGTCCCTCTCTCTTTCTTCATCACATTCTTTATTTCTTTCTCTCCTTTCTCTTCGTCTGTCACTCAGTTTTGTGAATCTCAAAGTTCAAATGTCTTTGCTGTCCGCACAGCATCGCTGTGTCTCTCAGTCTCTCAGATGAATGTAGACTGTACCGTCATTTCAGTGTGCGCCTTGTCCCTCTAAAATAGTCTCAGCGTAAAATAATGGGAGAACAGGCCCAAAGAGAGGCGCTATTAAACCTGGAGGTAAAAGAGGAAGGAACTCAATGTTCTCATCAATAGAACAGATAATGTGAAATCTTTAGTTGATGTTCGTTTCAGCTCAGTCTCCTCACTCAATAGCACTAATGCAATCACAAGAGTTCTGTTGAACTACTGCCAGGTACAAAGAACTGGAAAGTTATGTTTGTGTATGTGTGTGTGTATTTGTGCGTGTGCATGTGTGTGTGTGTGTGTGTACAGGAGAAGACGCGGGCCTCAGCGCGCAGGCCATAGTTAGCTCCTCTCCAGAGGAGGTGAAGGCAGCGGAGCTAGGTGAGGAGGACCTGGTGGCCGTGTCCTACATGGGGGACGAGCTGGACCTGGAGACCGTGGGGGACATCATCGCCATCATCGAGGAGAAGGTACCCACAAAGCAGGTCCCAACAGTCGCACGGTCTCATCGATTGAGCGGTAGGGTTGTACCCGCAAATGAGGTTTGGGACTACAGAGGCCCAGTAGTCTAGGGTTGGCTCGATGGATGATGTCATCGTCCATCGACGATGGTTGAGACGTGGTTGAGACATCGTGATGTTTGTTTAAATAACTGCACTGTGCCCTGCAGTGCACTTTTTAAACATGTAGGCGATCAAAATGAACAGTTGGTATTATATTTGTTTGTAAAATGATGTAATTAGTCCCCATCACAGTTATTGCGTCCCATATTGTGCCCCTTGTTTAAAAAAATAAATAAAAAGCTTCTTGAAGAATTCATGTTGGCAAACTGGAGTGAGATAAACTGCATGCGCTCTAAAACCGACGTCTATTAGCTAAAAAAGTTATTGCTTAATTAAACACTCATGTAAATGATGAACACATTCTGAGTCGCTAGGCTATGTGTCATAAAACTACAGATTAGAATTTACCTACAGCTAAGCCAACATTATCTCCTTTGAATGACGTCCAACAGCCCGTGCGCAGTGCATTCAATATGAGCAGCTGTCACTTATGCCCTCGGATTCGACTTCAACGATTTCATCAAACTTACTGTAATTACTGCTAAATAATTACTGCACTGTTACAATAATATAGCCCAATTATTAGGTGCAATTTCTTAACTTTTTTTCATCACAAATACCCCCCTCCAACTCTCCTCCGGCGCATTGACGTGTTTGAATTGCTGCATTGAGACAATAAGCCTAATATCGAAAATATTTTCACTGAATAATCTTAGAATTGCGTATTACTTGCATAATTTTATACTTATAAACTTAGGCTAACGTGACGGAAACGGAAACGTGTCTCGGGTCTCCTTGTGAGCGTTGGCGCAACACTTTTGCATTCCCTCCATGTTCACCCGTCCATTTGACCTGCACTGGTTTCAGAGGTTATATGCTAGACTGACCGTCTGAACTGATTTAAGGATGCTTTCCATTTTTTTACAATTAAAATTGGGGTGAAAAATGGAAAACAAATAAAATAAAATAGAATAGGGATCAGATGCGGATATTAAATGCCATATACAGAAGCAGAAAATCTGTTTAGACCAGGGGTGCACAACATGGTCTGACCCGTTTCAGGATTTTGTACCAACTTCTGCTCTTAATTATTTAATTAGCTCAATCATATCTTGATCTTGCATTTGTATAAGCACCAGCGACAGCCACAGACTGCAAGTGAATCCTAAAGATGTTTTACTGCTCAAGAACAGGAGTGAACCAGCGTGGTTTATAGAGCTGTCAGAAAACTTCTTTATGGTTTTATGACTCATTGGATGTTTTATGGGTCTTATCAGTATGCGTTTAATTGGTATCATGGTTCTCGTTTGGAATAATTAACTTGTATTAGTGCTCGCTGGTGTGGGGATGTCATTAGCCAGGCCTAGCGATGTCGCTCACATAGCGTGGTTACACGCGTTACATGGTTACATGGTTACACGCGCGCTTACGTTCTCTTGTGCTGTAAGTCGCTTTGCTTAAGACAATCTGTGAAACGAATGTAATGCAGGCTCTGGTTTGACTGAATGAATGAAGTTGCATCAAAACCCAGATATATTTTCCCGTCTCATTCCCTCTTTCCCGCTCGTTCATTCTCATTCTCTCATTTTCTCATTCTCTCGTTTCTCTCGTTCACTTGTTTCTCTCATTCTCTTATTCACTCGTTTCTCCTGTTCGCTTGTT
>CM040397.1:7517276-7612276 GCA_022702515.1 Ilyophis sp. 1 JC-2022
AGCTATGCATGTCATGAATAATACAAATTCAACATTCTCATTGTGCTATATTGCAAATAATTACAAAAACAGGGACAAAAAAAACATTTTTTAACTGATCAAATTAAAGACTGAGGTGAATCAATAGGCTCCTAATTGGTGCAATTGTGGACACGTGGCCACTAAAACTAACCATTTGATAAATAATGTAGAAAAGACAAAGAAAATGATAACGAGCCAAATCTGCACTGTGTCAATACATTTTTTTTAAAATGACTACCTAATTAGGAGCAAATTGATTCATCCCAGTCTTTAATTTGATCAGTTTAAAAACAAAAGTTACCTATTTGCAATGTAGCCCAGTAAGCACAGTAGGAATTTTATTCTTGAGAACCACTGCTCTAGAACACGTGCACTAGAATGCACATACACTAAAACACACATGCACTGAAGCTCATGTGCACTAGAACATGTGCACTAAAATACACATGCAATAAAATGTATTACGCACACTAATAACGCATTCTTAACCCCTCCTCTCTCTCTCTCTCTTCACAGGAGGTGAAGGAGGAGGACGGAGGGAGCGATGCGGACGAAGGGAGCGTGTCGGAGATGAAAGAGTGTGGAGAGGGGGATGGGGACGGGCCTTACCTGTCGGAGCTTGAGCCGGTGGCCAGCGAGAGCGAGGATGGGTTCAGCCTGCCCACCCCCTCCCTGCAGCGATACGCCACCGTGGACTCCGCACCCAGCAGCCCCGCCTCCTCACAGTTGTGAGTCCCGTACCATAGAGTCCCGTACCATAGAGTCCCGTACCATAGAGTCCCGTACCATAGAGTCCCGTACCATAGAGTCCCGTACCATAGAGTCCCGTACCATAGAACTTGTGGTTCGTTTCTGTTTTTCTGACACAATTATGACCGTGAGCCAGACCTGGAAACCATGTTAATGACTCCTTTCGTCTTTCCTTCTTTCTCTTTCACCTTCTCACATTCTCTCCCTTTCGCTCTCAATATCATTCTTTTTTTTTCTCGTTTTCTTTCGCTCTCTCTTTCTCTTTCTCGTTTCTCTGTTTCTCATCTTTTTTTACGCTCGCTCTGTCGCTCACTCTCTCTCTCTCTCTCTCTCTCTCTCTCTCTCTCTCTCTCTCTCTCTCTCTCTCTCTCTCTCTGTCTCTATCTCCCTCCCTCTTTCTCTCTCAGCTCGATGTGCAGTGAGGATCAGGAAGCCATCCAGGCCCAGAAGATCTGGAAGAAAGCCATCATGCTAGTGTGGCGAGCGGCAGCCAATCACAGGTTTGTACTGCTACAGCCAATATCCAATCATAGACCAGTATTGTTGCAGGTACTCTTATGAATTGATCGCCAACCAGCCATAGTTACCTGTGACAGTATGGAATTTAAGATGGACTGACTGACTGATCTGTCACAGGTATGCCAGTGTGTTTCTGCAGCCAGTGTCGGACGACATCGCCCCAGGGTACCACAGTATCGTGCACAGGTGAGATCTACCTGTACTGCTACCTCATCCGTCAGACCCTCCGCTCTGCCCTATGACTCTATACCCAAACTGAAAAATGCATAAAATGCATATTATTATATGATACAGTTTTGCTGTCTATTCATACCTGGTGTAGACCATGAAAAATGATGAACTATTAAGTCCCAACTAAAACTGTTCTTGGTCTAACTTCCCTTTTTTTTTTGTCTTCATCCATACTGTTTGTCCTCCTATTGGCTTCGCCTCGTGCCCCGCCCACAGGCCCATGGACCTGTCCGTCATCAAGAAGAACATTGAGGCGGGGCTTATCCGCACCACGGCGGAGTTCCAGCGCGACATCATGCTGATGTTCCAGAACGCGGTCATGTACAACAGCTCGGACCACGACGTGTATCACATGGCCCTGGAGATGCAGCGGGACGTCCTGGAGCAGATCCAGCAGTTCCTCGCCACGCAGCTCATCATGCAGACGTCCGAGTCCGGCATCAGCGCCAAGAGCCTGCGCGGCCGAGAGTCCGCCCGCAAGGACTCCACCGACAAGGTGAGAGAGAGAGAGAGAGGTAGAATAAACATGCAAACAGACTACCAAAAAGGGAGCGGGAGAAATAGGTATCATACAGAGAGAGAGAGAGAAAGCACAAGAGAGAGTGTGAGAGAAGGAGAGCGCGAGAGAGAGTGTGCGTGAGACCACCCGCAAGGACTCTGTCTGAGAGAGGGAAAGAGAGTTTACATACAAGGTGAGAGAGAGTGTTTACATACAAGGAGAGAGAGAGTGTTTACATACAAGGAGAGAGAGAGTGTTTACATACAAGGAGAGAGAGAGTGTTTACATACAAGGAGAGAGAGAGTGTTTACATACAAGGAGAGAGAGAGTTAACAAACGAGAGTGAGAGTTTACATACAAGGTGAGTGAGAGTTTATACACAGTGAGTGAGTGAGAGTATACACAGTGAGTGAGTGAGTTTATATACAGTGAGTGAGTGAGTGAGTGAGTTTATACACAGTGAGTGAGTGAGAGTTTATACACAGTGAGTGAGTGAGTGAGTTTATACACAGTGAGTGAGTGAGAGTTTATACACAGTGAGTGAGTGAGTTTATACACAGTGAGTGAGTGAGTTTATACACAGTGAGTGAGTGAGTTTATACACAGTGAGTGAGTGAGTTTATACACAGTGAGTGAGTGAGTTTATACACAGTGAGTGAGTGAGTTTATACACAGTGAGTGAGTGAGTTTATACACAGTGAGTGAGTGAGTTTATACACAGTGAGTGAGTGAGTGTATACACAGTGAGTGAGTGAGTGTATACACAGTGAGTGAGTGAGTTTATACACAGTGAGTGAGTGAGTTTATACACAGTGAGTGAGTGAGTGAGTTTATACACAGTGAGTGAGTGAGTGAGTTTATACACAGTGAGTGAGTGAGTGTATACACAGTGAGTGAGTGAGTTTATACACAGTGAGTGAGTGAGTTTATACACAGTGAGTGAGTGAGTTTATACACAGTGAGTGAGTGAGTTTATACACAGTGAGTGAGTGAGTGAGAGTGAGTGAGTGAGTGAGTTTATACACAGTGAGTGAGTTTACATACAAAGAAAGAAATGATGAGAAGGAGAGGAAGGATGGGTAGAGCAGTGTGAATGAGGGAAAAAAATAAGAAGAGACATGGCTGATGTTCGCCATGGGGGGGGGATTGCTGTGCAGTGCAGTGGTGGGCGGGAGGCCAGATACTTTCTGGAAATAAATGTGTCAGTGGCCATATTACACACACACACACACACACACACACACACTGGTTTAAGTGCGTGTGCGAGCACGTGAGTGTCAGTGTTTTCATATGCATGCATTCATCACATGCATGAACATGTGTTTGGACGTGTGTGCTCTCCTGCGTTTATTTTACTCTGTGTCTCACCAAGTCCGTACAGTCACGGGTGCTTTCATTGAGCTCATTCCGTTATGACCTGTGACTGCTCATGCAGACAGACGGACGGACAAGCTTTTAGGCGTTAGGGTAGGGTTCCTGCTGACCATGTTGTTCTTGTTACATTACACTCCCTTAGAGAGAGAAACGCACACACACACACAGGTCTTCATACAGTACACACACGCACACACACACAGGTCTTCATACAGTACACACACACACACACACCTACACACACAGGTCTTCATACAGTACACACACACACACGCACACATGCACACGCCCACAGCTCTTCATACAGTACACACACACACACACACACACACACCTACACACACAGGTCTTCATACAGTACACACACACACACACACACCTACACACACAGGTCTTCATACAGTACACACACGCACACAAACACACACAAACACCAGTCAGAGTAAAAACACAGCACTCTACATACACCCTCACTCGTCCCCAGTTTGGGAGAACATGGTTTTCCATTCCGCTGTCATTCTCTTCTCCCTGCCCCCTCCTCTCCTCTCCTCTCTCCCAGGGTGTGGCATAACTGCCGTTACAGAACAGCTGCACTCAACTCATCATTGCATCTCCCAGCAGAAATGCACATTTTAAAATATTTATATATATATATATATATTTTTTATACACATTTTTTGTTGTTTTAGCTCTGTACTCCAGCACATAGGATTTGAAATGTCAGCAGCCATACCAGCATGCAATCTGCTCCTGCTGAATGGTTAAAGCTAAGCAGTTGTGGGCTTGGTCAGTACTTGGATGGGAGACCTTCGGTGAAAACTAAGTTGCTGCAGGAAGTGGCGTTGGTGGGCCACTAGGGGGCAGTCTTCCCTCTGGTCAAATAAACCCCAACGCCCCAGTGCAGTGATGGACGCTGTGCTGTAGGAGATGCTGTCTTTCAGATGAGACGTTTAAACCGAGGTCCTTGGCACTTATCAAAGAGTGTGTCCTGGCTGAATTCCCCGGTGTCCTGGCCCATCTAATTGTCCCCCAGTTTAATTGGCTAAAAATGATCTCCCTCTCCACCTCAGCTGATGTGTGGCGGTGAGCATTCTGATGCAAAATGGCTGCCGTTGCATCATTGTAAAGTGCTTTGAGTGTGAGAAAGGCACTATGTAAATGCCAGGCATTATTACTCATTATTGAAATGGAACGGAAAGGTGAGAACATGGTGCACAGTTTTAAGATCAGGGTCTTCGATGTCCATATCGGGTGACCCGTGCAGCAATTGTAGCACTTTTTATACATAGTCCCCAAGTTTTTTTGTGTGACTGCACAGTCCGCACTGTATCTACAGACCAGTAAAAGGCGATCAGCAGAGGCTGCTCAGGCATTTCTCTATGAATGTCCTTTCAAAAGGAGCCGCTGTGCTTTCCAATCCAGTCCCGGTAATCCAGTCCAGGCTTTCCGTACCGCGCAGCCTTCAGAAGTGAACGAAAGAAGAAGGGCTGTTCAGGATAGGTTGCCGTGCCGATGTGCGATGCCACTCATATAATGCAGCTGTGGATTAAATGCAGTGTAACTTCACAAAAGTGCCCCCAGCGCCCAGTGGCACAGTACAAGTAGTTCCTACCAAGGTCAACATCTGTCTGCTGGAGCTTAGGGTGTATCTGCTACTCAGAAACTCCATCCAGCCATAAAATACGCTGTTTTAGTTTTATAATTTTGTGTACCCATATCACACAAACTGATGTGTGTATGAGTAGCAGAATTGTGGCTTATGGGGACTTGAGTGTAAATGGAGCGGTAATAACAGCACTAGTGGGGACTCTTGAGAGAGAAGGCAGACCGTTCCGCCTATTCAGCCCCTCTTTGCTTCATCCTTCCCCCTCTCATTTCACTGCTTGCATGCTCTGTCTCTTACGCTGTGTGTGTGTGTGTGTGTGTGTGTGTTCACCGTGTCCATTGCAGTGCGTGTGTGTGGCGGGATTCCTCTGACTGGATGTTTATACGTGTGCGTAGATGCCTTTCTGTTCAGTGTTTGTATGTGTGTCGTGATTCCTATTTTATTTGCGTATGTCATGGTGAAGAATGCGTACGTATGTGCGTGTGTTCTGACCGTGTGTGCGCAGTGTTTTCTCTGAGTGTTTGGTGGGTTTGTGTGTGTGTGTGTGTTCTGGGGGGGGGGGGTTGTGTGCTTTTCTGTGTGTTTAGTTTTCTGTGTGTGTGGTTTCTTCTGTGTGCGTGTGAGTGTGCCTACTTGCCTACATGCGGGCATGCGAGCGAGCTGTCTGTCTGTCTGTCTGTGTGTGTGTGTGTGTGTGTGTGTAGTATTCTCTTTCTCTGACTGTATTGTTTGTCCTCTCACAGGACTGTGTGTGTGTGTGTGTGTGTGTGTGTGTGTGTGTGTGTGTGTGTGTGTGTGTAGTATTCTCTTTCTCTGACTGTATTGTTTGTCCTCTCACAGGACTGTGTGTGTGTGTGTGTGTAGTATTCTCTTTCTCTGCCTATTGTTTGTCCTCTCACAGGACTGTGTGTGTGTGTGTGTATGTGTGCGTGTGCGTGTGTGTGTGTGTGTGTAGTATTGTCTTTCTCTGACTATTGTTTGTCCTCTCACAGGACTGCGCGCGCGTGTGTGTGTGTGTGTGTGTGTGTGTGTGTGTGTAGTTTCCTCTCTCTCTGACTGTATTGTTTGTCCTCTCACAGGACAGTGTCCCCATGGCCTCTCCTGCTTTCCTTCTCTCTCTCTTTGTAAGTATCCAGTCTGCAGGGCGACACACACACACACACACACACACACACACACACACTCCCTATATTACACTCCCTTACTATCACTACTCACTCTCTCTCTCTCTCACACACACACACACACACACACTCTCCCTATGTGTACACTCTATACACTCCCTTACTATCACCAAGCTCTCTTACGCACACACACACTCTCCACTGTGATACTCACGTTCAGTCCCTCACCTGCACACAGAACACAGATTGCGTACACGTCTGCAGACTGTTACCTAATTAGTGTCTGATCTTCCCAGTCTCAGCTGTTGGTAAAGCTTGTGCCAAATGCATTCAGTGAAACTGTGAGGCGGAGGAAATGACACGCTACGCTGTCTGTCGCGCTGCAGAACTGTTGGAAGCGCGAGTGTTTGCGAGCGGGTTTGTGCATGCGTCGACTCGATAAACCGCAGTAGTACCTCTTAATAAAAACGGTTAAAAAAATGTGTGTGTGTATGCAGTTTAAACCGTGGAGACGTTTCTCCGGTACGGTAGTATAACAGTAAGTGGAGGTGGGTTGTGCTCTGTGTGTGTGTGTGTGTGTGTGTGTACAGTCAAACATTGAGGACAGTTCTTTGGTATTGCAGTGTAAGGGGGTGGGTAGTGGTATGACCGTGTGCGTGTGAGAGAGAGAGTGTGTGTGTGTGTGTGTGTGTGTGTGCGTGCGTGCGTATGGAGTGGTGTGTGTGTATAGTTAATCACGGTTCTCCGGTACGACAGTGTAAGGGTGTGGGTAGCGGAATCTGTGTGTGTGCGTGCGTACGTGCGTGCTTGGTGTGTGTGTGCGTGCGTATGAAGTGGTGTGTGTGTATAGTTAATCACGGTTCTCCGGTTACGGCAGTGTAAGTGTGTGTGTGTGTGTGTGTGTGTGTGTGTGTGTGTGTGTGTGTGCGTGCATGCGTATGGAGTGGTGTGTGTGTATAGTTATTCACGGTTCTCCGGTACGGCAGTGTAAGGGGTTGGGTAGCGGTATGTGTGGGTGAGCGGCGTTTCCTGGCGGGAGTGTAGGGCAGGGCAGGAAGGCAATCAGAGAGAGATGGACGCAGGCACACGACACACACAGAGGTGGGTACCACAGCTAGATGTGTAGAGCTGTCTGTGCGGTATGGCAGTCGTAGGCAGTCTGTGTGTAGAGGATGTGCCTGAAGAGTGTGTGCGTGTGTGTGCGTACGTGTGTGCGCGCGATAGAGAAAGGGAGAGTGGCGCTTTTGTGTTTGTGGAGTGACGCTGCCCTTGTTGATCCTGTAGATTAGAGCGTCTTGTTTTGAACACTTAGCATCTCTGTAGCCGGTGTGCTCTGGCTCTCTGAACTTTGAACCCTGTCTCACCTGCAGGACGGTGGCACCAGGGGGCGTCGCTGTGCCATCGAAGCCGACCTCAAGATGAAGAAATGAAAGATGCAAAGGGGGCGGGGGGAGAGAGAGAGAGAGTGAGAGGAGGAGGAGGAGGAGGAGAGTGAGAGGAGGAGGAGAGAGAGGAGGAGGAGGAGAGTGAGGAGGAGGAGGAGAGTGAGAGGAGGAGGAGAGTGAGAGGAGGAGGAGGAGGAGGAGAGTGAGAGGAGGAGGAGAGTGAGAGGGAGAGGAGGAGGAGAGTGAGAGGGAGAGGAGGAGGAGAGAGGGAGAGGAGGAGAAGAGAGGGAGAGGAGAAGAGAGGGAGAGGAGGAGAGAGGGAGAGGAGGTGAGAGAGAAAGAGAAAGACAGACTTCATTGGTCAAATTGACCTATCAAAGTGTTTTCTGGAACACAAACGGCACTTCAGAGCTATCGTGCTAATTTAGTCTCTCCCCTTCACTCTGAGTCCACCGAATGTTAGACAGCTTTTCATTGGTCAAAATTAGGAATGACATCACAATAGGCGGTGATGAGTCTAGATTAATGTTAGAAGGCCCCAGTTCCAGGCAAGAGAACTGCTTCAGAGGGGAACTGACTGCAGGAGGAAAAACTGTGTGTGTCAGTCACTTTGTGTCAATATTGTGTACTTTATTTTGTACAGTTACACTGCTCCTGTACAGATTGTGCTTTTCAAGTATTACCAATGTTTAATAAAGAAATGAATAAATATGAATTTACAAACTTCATGTGGCTTGTTTCTGTGCATCATACAAATGTAGCAGTTTCCATTTTGCCTGAATGACGACAAATGTTACATGAGGTACATGTGTGCTACTGCTAATGCGTGCTTGGTGCTAATGTGTGCACGTGCATACACGAGCGTGTGTGTGCATGCCTGGATTTTCCTGTCTGCATACATTTGTTGTGCAAGTGTATGTGTGTATTGTATGTGTGTGTGTTCTAGTTTAACCTTTGTGGATGTGTGTTTGTGTGTGTGTGTGTGTCCATGTGCGTTCTTCATACACGTGTGTGTGCGTGTGCTTATGCACCTGTGCATGAGTGCACATGCGTGTGTTACGTGTGCGTGCATGTTACGCGTGTGAGTGCGCATGCATGCGAGTGTGTGTGTGTGCGTGAATGCATGCGCGTGTGTTAATGGCACTGTCCCTCCCTGCAGGACTCTCTGTATGAACAGGAGTTTGAGGAGGGGGCGTGGCTTGCACTGCATGAGGACAGCAGCACAGGCAGCGAATCGGACATGGGGGCGGGGCCTGCAGGAAGCCCCGCCCACTCAGAGACAGACAGGGAGAGCCTGACGCACGCAGAAGGGGGGGAAGGCGTGGACACAGCAGAGGGAGGAGAGGATGGGGGGAACGAAAGCCCCGCAACGGTGGAAGAGGAGGAGGAGGAGGAGGTGGTGGAGGAGGACGAGGACGAGGAGGAGGAGGAGAGGGGGAGAGATAGTGAAGCAGGGGCCGTGGAGGATGAGTGCCCAACCCCCTTGAGTCGGGACGATGGGATGACTCAGAGCGAGGCGGGAACTGATGCCCACGCGGATGGGGAATTGGATGAGGCTGGAGCAGACCACTGCGTCTCTGAGCAGGGGAGTACCTACAGCGAGGACAGACCCCCCTGTGCCACGGAGAGGTACAGTCCAGCCTTCACATGCCGGCTGCCGATCAAAACTAGCGTTTTCGCTGATCTTGCCACTTTTACATAGACGCATACATGGTCAAAACTAGCGTTTTAGCTAATCCTGCCCCTTTTGCATAGATGCATGTGGTCAAAACTAGCGTTTTAGCTAATCCTGCTACTTTTGCATCGATGCATATGTGTGGTCAAAACTAGCATTTTAGCTAAATTCTGCAACTTTTACACAGACGTGTAGGTGGAGATGTTGATCAGCGTTTTAGCTAATCCTGCCACTTTTACACAGACGTGTAGGTGGAGATGTTGATTATTGTGCATCATCCATGTCAAATAAACCCAAAACTGAAGGCCTAAACAGCTACCATGGCAAAAACGGGCAAATTTCAGTCTCTCTGTCTTTCTCCCTCCCTCTCCTGCTTCTCCAGTCCAGGGAAGCGATCCTCCTGCCAGGATTTTCGGAAACTCCTACGGGACATCTGCAACGACATCGCTGGACACAAGTGAGGTTTCTCAGCGTTCGTGCCCGTGTGAGCAAGCACCCTCCTGTCTGATTTCTCTCCGTCTGCGAGCTGACGTTGCATTACTCCCGTCTGTCCTCCATCCTGTTGTTTCTGGATGTTTCTTTGTTACTCAAACGTGTGAGGCCTGTGTTTCTCAAACGTGTGAGGCCTGTGTTACTCAAACGTGTGAGGTCTTTGTTACTCAAACGTATGAGGCCTTTGTTACTCAAACGTATGAGGCCTTTGTTACTCAAACGTATGAGGCCTTTGTTACTCAAACGTATGAGGCCTTTGTTACTCAAACGTGTGAGGCCTTTGTTACTCAAACGTGTGAGGCCTTTGTTACTCAAACGTATGAGGCCTTTGTTACTCAAACGTGTGAGGCCTTTGTTACTCAAACGTGTGAGGCCTTTGTTACTCAAACATGTGAGGCCTTTGTTACTCAAACGTGTGAGGCCTTTGTTACTCAAACGTATGAGGCCTTTGTTACTCAAACGTGTGAGGCCTTTGTTACTCAAACGTGTGAGGCCTTTGTTACTCAAACGTGTGAGGCCTTTGTTACTCAAACGTGTGAGGCCTTTGTTACTCAAACGTGTGAGGCCTTTGTTACTCAAACGTGTGAGGCCTTTGTTACTCAAACGTGTGAGGCCTTTGTTACTCAAACGTATGATGCTTTTGTTACTCAAACGTGTGAGGCCTTTGTTACTCAAACGTATGAGGCCTTTGTTACTCAAACGTGTGAGGCCTTTGTTACTCAAACGTGTGAGGCCTTTGTTACTCAAACGTGTGAGGCCTTTGTTACTCAAACGTGTGAGGCCTTTGTTACTCAAACGTGTGAGGCCTTTGTTACTCAAACGTGTGAGGCCTTTGTTACTCAAACGTATGATGCTTTTGTTACTCATACGTATGATGCTTTTGTTACTCAAACGTGTGAGGCCTTTGTTACTCAAACGTATGAGGCCTTTGTTACTCAAACGTGTGATGCTTTTGTTACTCATACGTATGATGCTTTTGTTACTCCTGTTTGAAGGTACGCCGAACTCTTCCTGAGGCCCGTCAACGAGAGGTTTGCTCCACACTACTACTCTGTCGTCAAAAGGTGTGTGTGCGTGCGTGCGTGCGTGTGTGTGTCGGGACGGATAGTTTTGGGGTAGTTGGGGGATTGTGTGTGTATGTAGGAGGAGGGATGGTTTTTGTGTGTGTGTGTGTGTGTTAGGGGGGTTAGTTGGGGGACCGTGTGTTTGGGGGGTGGGGTAGTTGGGGACTTTGTGTGTTGGGGCGGGGTAGATGGGGACTTGGTGTGTTTTGGGGGGGCGGGGGGGTAGATGGGGACTTGGTGTGTGTTTTGCCGGTGTCTTGGTACTGAACCCCTGTCCCTCCAAATGCATGGCCAGGCCTGTGGACCTACAGACCCTCCGCAGGGGCGTGTCCAGGGGCGTGTCCAGGGGCGGTGTGGACACGCTGGAGACGCTGAATCACCAGCTAATGCTCATGTTCCAGAACGCGCTCATGTTCAACAACGCAGACAGCCAGGTGTACCAGGAGGCCCGAGCCATGCAGAGAGAGGTGCTGCAGCACGTACAGGTGAGAGAGAGAGAGAGGTTCCACATAACGCACAGGTGAGAGAGAGAGAGGCGCTACAACACGTAAACACGCACAGGTGAGAGAGAGAGAGAGGTTCCACATAATGTACAGGTGAGAGAGAGAGGGGTTCTACATAACATACAGGTGAGAGAGAGAGAGAGAGAGAGAGAGAGAGAGAGAGAGAGAGGGGTTATACATAATGTACAGGTGAGAGAGAGAGAGGTTCTACATAACATACAGGTGAGAGAGAGAGATAGGGAGAGGGGTTATACGTAATGTACAGGTGAGAGAGAGATGGGTTCTACATAATTTACAGGTGAGAGAGAGAGAGCTAGGGAGAGAGAGAGGGGTTCTACATAACGCACAGGTGAG
The DNA here is from genome assembly GCA_022702515.1 of Ilyophis sp. 1 JC-2022. Taxonomy (NCBI): domain Eukaryota; kingdom Metazoa; phylum Chordata; class Actinopteri; order Anguilliformes; family Synaphobranchidae; genus Ilyophis; species Ilyophis sp. 1 JC-2022. The sequence goes on from CM040397.1 coordinate 7,528,874, forward strand.
AGAGAGAGAGAGAGGTACTACAACACGTAAACACGCACAGGTGAGAGAGAGAGAGAGAGGTGCTACAACATGTAAACACGTACAGGTGAGAGAGAGAGGTTCCACATAACGTACAGGTGAGAGAGAGAGGGGTTCTACATAACATACAGGTGAGAGAGAGAGGGGTTCTACATAATGTACAGATGAGAGAGAGATAAAGGGGTTCTACATAATTTACAGGTGAGAGAGAGATAAAGGTGTTCTACATAATTTACAGGTGAGAGAGAGATAAAGGGGTTCTACATAATTTACAGGTGAGAGAGAGATAAAGGGGTTCTACATAATTTACAGGTGAGAGAGATAAAGGGGTTCTACATAATTTACAAGTGAGAGAGAGATAAAGGGGTTCTACATAATTTACAGGTGAGAGAGAGAGAGAGTTCTACAAAACGTACAGGTTAGCGAGAGGGGTGATTATACATATCGTACAGGTGAGAGGGATTGTCAGGATCAGTGGCACAGGTAAGAGAACTGTAGAATGACAACGTGGGATTTTTTTTTCTTTTCAGATGCTGATAGACGAAGTTCAGTCACGTGACCAGAGTGGCTCCTCCCCCTAAAGCCAGCACATGCTCCGAAGAGCGGCAGCCATCGCGTTTGGATCCGAAATTTATGCTTTCTTCCTGTCGTTCCCTGCCCTTGCTTCAAGCGGGAATCCCCAAAATGCCAGGATGAAATATGGCAGCCACACCAAGTGGGATTCGGTTCCAATTTAAGAAAGGGGAGGGAGTAATTATATTATAATTTATAAGCTTCCAGCAAGAAGGGAATCCCACAATGCAATGCTCCACACGGAAAAAGTGGGCAGTCACGTTGCACTTCTTATGTTGGTTGCGAGGACCTTTCAGTTCCGTTTTTATTTGTTTATTGTCTTTTGTCACAGGATTGCTCACTCGAGAGAAGAGATCGAGGGAAGGGAATGTGTTGAATTGGATCCGAACGCGCAGCCTCTGTGTTCGAATTAATGCCCTACTATTGAGTATGCTTGTCGATTACACTGGATGAGAAAGTTCTTAAGTAGGCAAAATGTTCTCTAAAATATAGTTTACTTAAAATCCCTGGGTATAATTATTTCTGGGTTTTTGCTGATAATAGTATGGAGGATATTCTTTGCGTACTGTATGTCGCTTACTAAACAGTATGCAGTACACGGTATGCTAGTACACAGGACGCAGTATATAGGGCTCTGATTTGGACATAGCCACTGTCTTTTCTGCTGTCGTTGTGTTCAATAACATTTCAACCCAGGTAATATTGCAGATATGTAGATAAAAAATAAAAAAAAGTTTTATTTTTTTATACAGATACTGTGTTCATCTTGGACACACAGTTGATTCGATGTATATGTGAAAGTTTAATTATTAATATTTAATATTATTTTGTTTAGTGGGCCATTTTTTTAAATTAGCCAGTGAGATTTTATTTGGATAAAATAAACTTGAGTTTGTGAACTGCGTCTTTCCTCTATTGAGATGTATTTTTTCCCCCGCTTAATCTTCCAAGTTATGGGTTTTCATTCTTTTTTCATTAACTTTTTGCTGAACTTAAATTGCAGATGAAACTTCCTGTTTTATGTCTATTTTTGTCTGGTAGAACATTGATCATTTCTGTGTGTTACAATCTTCTGTTAAATATGTTCTATCTTCTCTTAATACACCAAAAAAAAGGAAATTGGCTATTTTCAAAACCTAAATGTGTAATTGTGCTTGACATAAGCCTCCTGCAGAAACGACCATTAAACTCGATGTCGTTTCAGGCGAATAAGAAAAGGCAACCCGTAAACAGTCGATAAGAGACAAATAACCATGGTAATGAGAGACGGAACTTTAAGCTAGAGTCCATTACTGACAACAGAAACAGCCAGGATACCATTGTCTCTTGTAATGTGCCATTAGTCAGTGCCAGAAGAATTAATAGGTTACTCTGGCGATGGGTCCATTGCACTGTAAATGAGGCCAAACGATATATTGGCCTGGGGGAGGGGAAATGGCCGATGAATCTAAAATAAATTAGTACCGGCGGCTTTTCAGAAGCCATTAGCGGTCCATGGTGAATGCAGACAAAGGCTTTGTGTCGCAGTTTTTTTGCCGCGACAACTGTCCTCCTGTAAATACATGGGGGGGGGGGGTTAAGAGAGGTGACCAGTAAGCTTGCCGTGGGACAGTGTGCTCAGTGTTTGGGGAAGAACAAGTCACTGGAAAAAAAGATTTGTTGTTATTTCTCTTTAATATAATGTCTCTGCTCATACAGATTATGGCGTTGCAAGGTTCCATACCAGAACAGGCTATATCCGCTGTAGAATATACCTTTCATATATATGTCATATGTCATATGTGGTTGTAGGATATACCCGTTTCTACAGTATACAGTGGGTCATATGTGGTTATGTGCTGTAGTGTAGGGTATATACCTTTCTTCAGTATACAGTGGGTCATATGTGGTTATGCGCTGTAGGGTATATACCTTTCTACAGTATACAGTGGGTCATATGTGGTTATGTGCTGTAGGGTATATACCTTTCTACAGTATACAGTGGGTCATATGTGGTTATGTGCTGTAGGGTATATACATTTCTACAGTATACAGTGGGTCATATGTGGTTATGTGCTGTAGGGTATATACCTTTCTACAGTATACAGTGGGTCATATGTGGTTATGCGCTGTAGGGTATATACCTTTCTTACAGTATACAGTGGGTCATATGTGGTTTTGTGCTGTCTTTCTACAGTATACAGTGGGTCATATGTGGTTATGCGCTGTAGGGTATATACCTTTCTACAGTATACAGTGGGTCATATGTGGTTATGTGCTGTAGGGTATATACCTTTCTACAGTATACAGTGGGTCATATGTGGTTATGCGCTGTAGGGTATATACCTTTCTTACAGTATACAGTGGGTCATATGTGGTTATCCGCACACTTCAGGACCTGATACATGGGACTTCACCCAGACTGCAAAACAAATGAACAATGCTGAATTTAAAGAGGCACAGCATATACATTTAGGCTCTTAACCATCACGGATTTTTCACTCTCGTTACACTTCCATACACGCTCCTTCACTTTCAGTCGATGTCGGAAACTACCGGATTTTCTCTAATCCCATTTTCCCCTCAAGTCCTGTGTTGGCAGAACTCGAGTATCGCTTGTTCAGCCCTTGTTCATATCCTCGCTGAAACGTGCCAACTTCCTGAATCCATTTCAGAATGCAAACAAACCATTGTGTTTTTTCTCGCACGCACGCCCGCAGCGACAGGGGACTTTACTGACAGCGTTGGCGTTGAAAAAGCAGAACTAAGAGCTAACAGACTGACCCCTTTCCTAAATGCACTGTAACACAAACGTACCTTTTATCGCCTAAACCCAACACTAACCCAGTTAACCCAATTAACCCAACCCTAACCAAATTAACCCAATTAACCCAACCCTTGTCCTAACCCCCCACTATGTGCGACAGGCTGAATCTAACCCAGGGTCACATCTGGAGCCTGTATCACGAAGCAGGAATACTGAGTTGGCTGGATAACTGCACTGAGTAAAACCCGGACCCTCCCAAATCTGGAACATGGACTGAAGTAAAAAGAGCCATTCCGGATTTTACTCAGTGCACTCATCCAGCTAACTCAGTAATCCTGCTTCGTTAAAAACCCCCCCCCCCCCCCCCCCAGATAAATGCACTGAGTAAAACCCGGAACCCTCACAATTCTGGAACATGGACTGAAGTTAAAAAAATTGCTGTTCCGGGTTTTACTCAGTGCAGTTATCCAGCTAACTCTGTAATCCTGCTTTGTGATACAGGCCTCAGGGCAGCAGAATGCATCTGTGCTCAGAGCTGCACAGAGGGCCATGTTCCAGATTTGGGAGGGTTGCTGGTTTTACTCAGTTTACTGCAGTTATCTAGCTAACTCACTAACCCCCCAGTAATACAGGTATTGCAAAGCAAATCTCAGTACTGAATCTGCAACAAAAAAAAAAGTATATATTTTCCATCAAGTTCAGCAGATGCTACCCACTCAGACAACTGGTGGCGCCAGCAAAACTTGTGCTGGCCGCACCAGCGGGGTCCGCATGTGAGGATTATTTTTATTTCTTTTAAGCGGCATCTTCAATTTTTTCTGCCTTGGTTACACATTAAACCACAACGTGAGTCGCCACAGAAGTGGAACCGCTGTATGGACGTTTTTCGAGCGCCCGCTTGTCCTTAGATCTGCTGACGTGTGCCTTTAGCGCGTATGTGGGAGAAAGTTCTCTGGCAGGGTGACAGATGGGGACTGTAAACTGAATGGTCTGATATCAGGTCAATAGGAGAAGCAGGTGGCAGTGTAGCATAGTGCTTAGGGACCTGGGCTTGTAGCCCAAACTTTCTGGTGCCAAGGGCTCTGCTTTTGTACCTTTGGACAAGGTACTTAACCTGAATGGCTTCATCATACATCCACCTATATTATAGAGATATTCTATGGAAGAATGTCAAATTGTCGAAGTCGCTCTGAAATCGGCACTGACAGAAACGGCAATAACCCTGATGTAGCTGCTCAAGGGACACAAAATTTGTATGTATGAGTGTGGTGTACACCAACCTCTCTTATATAGCCTATATTGTCATTTTGTGCCAATAGTTTTTTTGAATGGGTATCTAAAGTATACCCGTTAAAATAATGGTGTACTGCACTATGTCAATAAAGCAGACTGGTGTCGTTGTTGAACATATCCTTAATCTGGTTTATGGGCAGAAAATAATATAGGCCTACCTCCTCAGCAAAAACGCTTCAAGGCTCAATCACGTCACATACGCCACATAGGCCCACTACCGTGTTGATGTTTTTTTTTACTTCGCCCCTGTGTGTGAGACTGGTGTGTACTCTGTGTTTATTGCGCGCGTCTCTATGGGGACTGTACCCGAGACCCACCTGTCACAGTTCCTTCCTCACCCAACCGCCATAAGTCATCTCGCGGGCAGGACTCGGGTTCGACAGTCAGAACTAAGGCCTAGAGCCGGCACGCGATGGCTTGGGTACAAGTGTACAAGAAACCATACAAACCGCCCGCAGCGGTTTCCACCTGGCTGACAGCAATTTCGCCTAAATGTACGGTGCTTTCGGCAAATCAACTGCGGTAAGTTTAAAAAGAAAAAGCATGCATGGGCGTCAGTGTTGGATTTAAAAAGTAGGCTAGCTAGGTTATGGGAAAATTGGATAATTTGATAAATATTTGAGGGAAAGATTACCATTTAGGAAAACAGAACATTAAGTCCCGTGTCCCATAACTTTAAACATTGCCTCAAAGCATGATATTGGCACTCTGCCACTTAATAAAACCGCCATGTCCTCACAGTAAAATTTAATCCGCTGAATCAGCTCAGTTAATGAAACTAAAGACGACTAGCTGCTAGCTAGCTCCGGTGGAGCCCAGGACTGATGCAACATTGCGTCAACATTCATTGCTCTTAATACAGACCAACTTTTGTGGAGCCGACGCGTTCTTACTTTGTAGATAAATGGAAATGCATTATGCAATGAAAAATAAGTAGCCTATTTATGTTATCATCTGCGTTTAGTTAGCTGATGATGTCTGCAGTTACCTCTCGTTGCGTGCTGGGATACCCTACAATGTTGCACTAAACAGGCTAATTGAAATGACCTTCCATTCCATCCAGAACGTTAAAACGCTTTAATTTGTCCGTTTAGAAATTTTGACCAGTTAGCAAATGTGAAATTACATTTCGGTTCCAAAAACTCAGTTTAATGGCAAGAGAGTTGCGGTCAAGCCAAATTACAAAACAATAACGGCACCCTGCATGCTGTGGGACAGTGTGGTTATTGCCGGTGGTAGACTCTGTAGCGAGCAAATGTCCAGGTGCTAATTTGTTCTCTGTAAGGAGAAAGTATGTCTGCGGCTGGATTATATTAGAGCTCGTTTATTTACGCAGTGCAGTTAGCTGGCTACTGACAACTTCCTTGTTGTCACGGCTCACGCAATAACTCGCGTTGTTGCAAAACCTCTGTATTTCGCTCCGGAACGTAGGTAAATATTGGGAGAATCGCAGCGAGGGAGTAATTCTAGCTGCCTATATTCGGTATTCTCCACAAATAGCCGCATCTCGCATTTTCTGTCTGACTGAGGCTACAGGTCAGGAAGCGGAAAGGGAGCGTTAGTCTCTTGACTGTCCGTTTGGTCCAATTCTCGCAATAAGATATTTGTCCCTACATGACCGGATAGGCTACTGGTGCAAAGTGCAAATATCACCCTTCACATCTGAATTAGTGAAACGTATTATAGGCTCTGCATCTGCTGATGTATATCAAGCATTTAGGGAAATATGTCCAATGTATTGCGAGAGTGTTTATTTTAACACTTGATATTTAGTGACCCTGGTACAGGCGTTTTAAACAAAGGAAAAGAGTAGAGAATGTCATGATTTTAGGATATATGTTTGCCTAAAATGAAGAGAAATTATGTACATAAAAGGAGATATTAATTTATTGTATGGTTTTACCGGTGACATAGCCGAATCAGATAAAACTGTCAGATATAAATGTCATCACTTGAGCAAAGCATTTTATTGTTCAGATGAAAAATATAAACATAGGCTATTTCATATTATTTCCAAATAATACAATTCCAGCGAACATGTACCATACATTTCTTTATAAAAAACATACAAGGACAGACATGTGTAAAAAATAATTTATTTTTCTCTCACAATATTAGTGAATACTGAGACGCATGACAATACAAAAAACTTAACAAAAGTCTGTCCAGAGGCAAGACCAGCTCGCCTACCTTTCACTCTCTCACAGGTTAGGTTTCTGTGGCTAAACACAAGTTAAGACATCATAACATCATAGGTACACTTTCTATACATTCATGTTCACATTTACCATTGCAGTGCAGAACTCAGTGTGGCCCAGGGTCCCTAAAGGGCAAACACAGCTTGCCACACCTCCCCCCTCCCCCCTCCCCTCAAACATTCCTATTAAATAAAAAAATCAAAAGGATTTAGTGTAACGCTTGTTGTGACGTTCCTAATCAGCAATTGCACAATCGCCCGGCACTGAGTGTGCGAGGGACAATGAGTCACCTCAGACCGAATCACTGCTGATGGAGAGGGGCGGAGTTTACCTGCCTCAGGTGAGCGTACCTGCCGATCATGCCATTAAAAAAAAAAAAAACGGGACCATATGATAACGCTAACACCTGACAATCACTCCCTCCCTCCCTGTCATATCTGGCCATATATAGTTCCTTTAACATTCACAATGACACAGACAGATTGCACTTTCCCTTCGTTCGAGTATCTCGCTTATAAGCAGCACTGACACAGTGTAGGTGTTTATTTTACACTGTAGGCTATGTGCAGTATGTGTCAGCTCCTTTTTCTTTCCAATCCCCTCCAGTTCCAGCAAAGCACTCCCTAAAACAGAACGGTCAAAGAAATGTAGCAACATATTCTCAGAGTTCCTCAAATGTTATCTCAAAGTGCAGCATGCTTTGTTAATTAGCCAGTGTTGTTATTGCAGGTAGGCGAGGCTACCAGTGTAGTACACAGCTAGCTAGCCAGTGTTGTCATTGAGGTTAGGCTACCACCATTGCAGTACACAGCTAGCTAGCCAGTGTTGTTATTGCAGGTAGGCGAGGCTACCTGTGCAGTACAAGGCTACTACTTTCTCAGTCAAAGTCGTGTATGACAGGGCTGGCGGATGAGTACAGTTTCCTCTTGACCAGCCTGTAACTCGGTCGGAGCCTCAGGACTTTGTCGGCCGCAAACAGGTTCCTCAGAGCGGCCCAGCTGTCTGGGTGGGCCTTTAACACCACGGTCAGCTCGAAGGTTGGCGTGACGCTGCGGTCGGGCGTGATGCAGCCCAGCGGTTGCAGGGCGCCCTTCGTCTCCAGGACCACGTGAACGAGCGCCCCGCGGAGCCCGCACGGCTCGTCGGCCGAGGACACCACGATGTCGCGCGCGACGCGGCCGGTGAGCCGTCGCGGTAGGAGCAGTTCCTGGCAGTGCAGGCGGGTCGCCTTGGCGTTCGACAGGCACAGCTCGAGCTGCTTGGCCAGTTCCAGCTGAAGTGCGTCCTCCACGGAGTCCTCCATACTCAAACTCGAGTCCAGCCACTCCACACCTGTGGACGGAAATGAAAGAAGCAGGGGATGAGCACTTTTCCTTTTTTTAATTATATTTTTGTTTCCTTAGCTTATACTCATAAACCAATAAGGACATAATTCATGAATCCCCCACACAAAAAAGAGGTTTCAGAAGAGGTTTTAAAATGTAGCCTACGTTATATTACCGTAATATTACTAAAACAATGTGAATTTTACCCTGTAAAAAAATATACACAGTCCTTCCTGCCAACGGGTTTGGTGTATGACCCAAGGTTACTCTGTTCTATTTTTATATACTGTCATATGATCGCGATCATGAAAAGCAGATAAGAGATCTCGACAGTACTGGAGTCAGGTGATGATAGACACGTGACCTCAAATATTAGTACCCTACTCAACTGGTGAGAATGGATCCAATAAATCAACAGCCTACCTGAATATTCAAAACAACAAAATATCCTGTGAATTATCACGGTGTATTTTGACTCCAACCAACAAGCCATTTTCAAGACTAATAGGCTGCAATGTTTAGCAACAGTGACACTGGAAAAGTATGTATCTAGGCTAAGTTGCAGCCATCAACACATATCCTGTCGTTCATATACAACTAAAGTATAGCTACATATTCACATTATCTCGCTGAACATAAAATATTTAGGGAAATAATCTAAGGTTACTTACTTGAGGACTTGATCGCTTCTGTGGATTCACAGCTGGTCTCCAAACTCCGGTCGTGTATATCTTTTTTACTACTGGAAGTAATTTGGTGGACGAACTTCCTCATAAACTCCACTATTCTGTCCTCTTCGGAGAAAACTGTCATCCCGTTCCCGAAACCCAGTACCTGTGTGTATACCATTGTGTTCTACCACTCTCTTTTAATACTGTTATCGTCTTGTTACCATCCATTCGACAAGCGACTAACGCAAGAGCGCTCGTACTGTGTTTTAAATACAAAACGCGGTTGCATCAGCTGGCGAGAGGGTTTGCCTTTGAGCGTGTGGGAGGGCCGTGGAGGCGGCGTCTCCAGTTACCATAGGAATACGATATGAAGCAATACCTGTGTGAAGTTTAATCAGAAACGCCGCGAGTCAGCGGCGCGCAACACGGCGGTCTATTGCATCACTTTCTTTTAAGATTTACACAAGATTTACGTTTATTTGTTTTGTATTGATTACTACAGTTCTGATGCCATTACCACCGTCAGTCTCTAGGAAATCATTTTCCAGGTTGACATTTAAGTGCGGACAAAATAGGTTTGGCCATAGATACAATTTTCCACGGGTGAATTGTGAAATTTGGAAATGCTGTTGCAATAATTTAGCTTCCAATATAGGCTAGCCACATATTTGAATCCATTTGCTCTTTCGTTATTGTTTATAGTTTCTGTGGGTTGGGATTTTTGTATATAATACTGTATGTATACGTTGCCTATAGTTTAGCCAAACATTTTCTATACCTTTGCAGTCTAGACAGTGTGAAACATTATGAATCACAGGTGAGCCCAAAATGACTTAGCATGTCGGAAGTGAATTTCTTGATTAAGTCCACTGAACCCTGCCCCGAGCTCCATTTGCAAATGATCAGAGTTGCCGGGAGAAACGAAGCTTTCCCTGAGTCACAGCGCGGGGACTTTTTCTCCATGACTTCACCGCACGTGTCAACACGATTCAGGTTATTTCCAGTAAGCTAGTCAGACATGCGATTTCTACAGAAACTTCAGGAAGTGCAACGTCTTGATAGACTGGCTGGGGTAGATAGCTACTACATGGGCTGTGATGTCAGAGCTTTTTGATTCGTTGAAGAAACTGTTGCAACCTCTGGCCCTGCTTGCATTAGCCAGGTCTCAATCTACGTACGGCTGGGGAGCTGTCCTCTTGCGCTGTCATGCGCTGGTGCACGTCCTCATTATGCACGCTAACTGGTCCCCTGTACAGGGCGTTTAGCCGGACTCTCGGTATCTCCACCGGGGAGCTGAGACTCTTACTCGTGTGTCTGAAATCAGAACATCAGGCAGTTTTACCGTGAGAATACAGCAGGATCAGGGTCAGCTCTAACCTATGGCAGTCCCTATGAGTAGTGATGGGGATTGATTTAGAGATTGATAATGTATGTAAGTGGGATTGACAGTGATTGATGGATGATGTGTGGGGTATAGGTTGTGACAGTATGAATGCTTGATGGTTAGTCGTGTGGGAAGGGTTGGTAGGTGGATGCTTTTATGGATGGATTACCTTTTAAATCTGAGGTCGCAGGTTTGATACCTAGCGATGCCTTACCACTCCAACTTGGTCGCTGTACGAGGAAAGAAAACATTCTTTAGAGGTAATGATTCCTTAGTTACTGACGTGCATCTAACGTGGCTTGCTTAATTTGCGTGACGTCACTTTGCCACACAAAATCCATCTGGGAACAACCGTCGTCTTGGCTTCTTTTGCGATTCGTTGATTGATCAAAGTGAATTTGCTGTTATCCTAATTCAGGGGTGTCCAATCTTAACAGAAAAGGGCCAGTGTGGGTACCGGTTTGTGTTTTTGAACCCAACACTAACTAATGAACTAATCATGGTCTTTGATCAAGACCCTGATGAGCAGAATCGGGTGTCCTAGTGCTGGGTTAAAACAAAAACCGGCACTCTCACTGGCCTTTTTTGGATAAAACTGGACACTGCCGTCACTGAGGAAGTGTGTAGAGATGTACTGTCCTCAGGACATGAAATTAACTTTTTTACCCACTGGCCAAGAGTGGCATGTGGATTCTAAAAATTTCTAAATTTTACCAGCCAAATTCTAAATTTTTCCAGCGACATTTACAACTGGTTGGTTACCTGCCAAAGTAGCTGCTAGAGTGGAAAATATTACCAGCCACAAGCAAACGTTTTACCAGCATTTGGCTGGTGGCGGATGCTAATTATACACCCTGACTAGTGTACACACCTACAGTTTTAATGTTTGACGCAGTCATGGGAGATTCAGTGATAAACTGCATCTGCTTCCGGGGGGCACTCCTGCGTTATTTATTCTCAATGCAGGAACCCTCATCTGGAGCTACTTACATAACTAGCGTATTGCTATAGCTTTTTTATTTTTGCGTATTTTCCATTTATTAGGCTGGATATATTCATGATTCTGTACTTTGGTCAAGAACAGGGGCCTGTTCCACAAAACAGGATTACTGTTAGCTGGATAACTGAACTGAGTAAAACCAGGAAAATACCTCTTCCAGCTCCTGCCCTCGGGGAGGCGCTGTAGGTCACTGTCCACCAAAACGTCACGTTTAAACCCGGCTGCGATCAGGACTCTGAACTCCTCCCTCTAATCCCTCAATCTTTGGACCTAGAGGACACACACTATCTCGCACTGCACTGTATGCACCTCTTTATGTACTTGTGTTGTATTATATGATATATGTTGATTGTCTGTTGTTGTCCTATTTATGTATGATGCAGAGCTTAACATGCTGTACTGACCACAAATTCCACTGGCCTTGGTCATATGGCTAATAAAGAATCTACCGGAACTGCTCTTTTTACTTCAGTCTATGTTCCAGATTTGGGAGGCTTCCGGGTTTTACTCAGTGCTAATTTACCCAGCTAACTCAGTAATCCTGCTTTGTGAAATACCCCCCAGTACAGAAATGACATAACCTTTGACCTTACAGTATATTATATAATAAACCCAACATCGCGCAACACTGCCTACTGCCAGTCCCTTAAAGAAATTGAATATATTGCAATATATTGTAATTACGTGAACTTTCTGGTCAATATAATGCCAAATGTATTTGTGCGATATACTGCTATATCTGAAAGTAGCTGTGATTTGTATATTTGCAATATGTTGTGAAGTAGTGCATTGTGCATTATTGATAATATGTTTAACCCGCCTATTATGTTGAATTTGTATGATGCTTTTTCATATTCGGGGTCAAATTGAACCCAACAGTTAAAATTGACACAAAATTATTGTAATACCTACTTACTGTCTCCCAATTGACTCGCCCTTTATCGCTATATGTAAAAAATCTGTGATAAACTTCTCATTTTAGAGCTGGAGGAGGAAGTGATAGTTTGTGAAGTTTAAAACCTGTATGGAAAAGTACCCAGAATTATCCACAAAAAAAATGTTTATTTGCATTTATTGAGCTACAGAGCCTGGGGTCAAAATGACCGCACACAACAGAACTACATATATTAACTTTGGTACAGGACTATTGAAAACAGCACTATGCTTATTGAATATTTACCATTTAATCCCACCAAATTAGGAAAAACCATGGAACTTTTTGAGAGTTCAAACGCTGAATGGGGTCAAATTGACCCCAAACATAATAGGAGGGTTAATGTACTATATTTATTATTAGTCTGTACAGTACTCTCTAGAGTAATCGCTGCCCATCAGCCTTCAGGTGACGTGTCAGGTGACTGCACCTACCTGCTGCATTCCATCGCAGCTACGCTGGAACTGGGCGTGCTCGCTCCGACGAGTCGCGGGTTGCGTCGTGACAGGATCGCATGCGCATTCGCATCGCAGTCACCCTGCCCTCTCATCCCTGTGCCTCCCCCGCGTGCATAAATCTCCCAAAATAAACACGGTGTGTGCTAGTGAAGGCGTGGCTCTGGTCTGACAGGATTGGACCATTTGAAAAGGTGATTGTTTGAATCACACAGGGCAATCATGTGACACAGACACGAAAAAAAAAACATCCCATGACGTGTCTGTTTGATTTTCTTTCCCCCCCTGGGCCAAGACCAGACCCATCAGTTCCAGTGAAAGCAATGCGTGGCGAGGCCAGCCTGTGTAGTCCTTCCAATTTATCACTGGCCCTGGTTCTTTTTAAAGTATATGAAATGCATTATAGAGGTATGGAACATTTTTTTCTGTTTTTATGCTTTCCCTCCCTTTTTCTCCCCCAATTTGGAGTGTCCAAACATATGTGTGTGTGTGTGTGCGTGTGTGTCTGTGCGTGTGTCTGTGTGTGTCTGTGCATGTACGTGTGTGTGTGTGTGTGTGAGTGAGCACTCATTGTTGCATCCTCTGCCATCGATTCGGAGGAGAGTGCAGATGAGCAGAAGCTCTCCTCCGAAGCCTGCGATGCCAAGCGTTGATTCTTCACACCGCGGTACGTAAGGCTGACTCCACCAGAGACCGCACCCAAATTTTACAGTCACGCTGTTTTCTGCATTAAGAAGTAAGAATGGGGAATCGTACATATATTCATGAAGTTTATTTAACCTATCTAGTATTTGTAAACATGTAAATATTACAGAAACTTAGACCATTTCAGAAACAGTGCACCACAGACCAGAGGAGTGGTCACTTCCACTGGTACCTTGGGCCCAGAGAAGGTTCCGGTCACTTCTGCTGGTACATTGGGCTCCAGTCATTCATCTCTACTGGGTCTCTCAGAGGACTGGGTAGGTCATCACTGATCATGAGGGTGGGAGCACGGGACAGGAGTTCTGGATTGGACAGCTTGTCTCTGGGCGGAGCTACTGAATATTCTTCCCTCTCCTCCTGCTGCAGCTGCTTAAGGATTTCCTTGGACAGGAAGTAAGGGTCTGGCTCTTTTTCCTGCTCACGCTCGTCTGCAGGAAGTAGAAAAATGCGCATTAGTGGAGACATCTTTCAGCTAAAATGCATCTTTGCCTCCTTCCTCGTCCCATGTCTGAATTTTTTTATTTAAAATGGAAGGAAATGTGATTCATGTTTGCATGCCTCCTTCAGCAGAGGATACAGAGGTGCATCTGGTTAGGAAGCAATTTGGGTTATAAATGACTACAGTTCCCACAATGCCTCAAAAAAGTTATTGAAAAGGTAAGTCAGTACATAAGTGTGAGTAAGGAAGGAATTAAGCAAGGGTACTTCTTGTAAATGTGACTGGCTACAGATTACGAAAACCATACACAAATTATACGATAACATGAATAAATATCTTATCGAGACAGAAAGAGTATTTAAAATATTGTTAAATAAAAGAAGCCTAAGGGTATTCATAGAATTAAAATGCATTTGCATTTAATTTAAAAAATTGCCTTTTTACAAGGGAATTGTCCCAAAGTGCTGGCCCTTGTTCAGACTTGAGGTTGATGGCGTAACAGAGTTAAAGTGCATATGTGATGCCGGTTTCTATGACACCCGAGAGGAAGGGGATGTCTGAGCGCTAAGCAGTGCATTACGCCCAGCTTGGCTCCTCAACTGCCGTTTCATCCCCTTCCTGATTTATTTACCGTCTGTACCGTCAGTCCTTCATCTGTTCTCTCAGGACGAGGAGTTGAGGAAATGGGGACATTTTAAAGTTGGGAAAGACAGCGATACTCTCGGCTGGGGTGGAACCTGAAGCGCTCACCTCTCCTCAGCGCTGGGCTGGACTCCAGCGCATTATGTGAAGTTGCATCACATTATTGTCCGTACTGGGAGGCAAACGGAAGCTGCGTGTAGAACTGGTCTGCAGTTTTAAAAGTATTTATTGAGTTAAGCAAACCCCCACTAAAGCCAGAGATGGGTAAAGTTACAGTCAAATCTGCGCCGTTTATTTGCTCGTGAGATTCTCAGTTTCTAATTCCCCAAAACCTGTGGCCGCAGGCATTTGTTTATTAAAGCAATAAAGGTGATGCAGTATGTTGATCGGAAAAGCCACTGTTGCCGTCCTGTGATTCTCTGGGTTCCACCCAGCTTGCCTCTGCGTGGGGAGAGAAGGGGGCCTCACCGTCCAGGACGATGAGCCGATATCGATTTCGGCACTCAACCGACTCCTCCAGGATGGCCTGCAGGGTGCGTATGAAGAGCAGGACCTGCTGCCTCCGCTCCGCTGAACTCAATCCAGCGCTGTTGTCCTGGGACATCAGGTACAGCGTCTGCAGTGGTGTGGCGTACTCTACCACACAGTGGTGTGGCTAGATACACGCACGCACACACAGACACGCACACACAGACACACACACAGGCAGGACCACACAGACACGCACACACACAAACAAACACAGAAACACACATGACATATATACCTGACAGCTCAAACAAGTACAAGACCATAAGGACACTTGCAACGCACTGGCAATTCAGATGTTTTACCACAAGGTGGTGCTATTGTCACACTAACGCCCAAGCCCCACAGAAAGCGGTGAAATGGCATGGCGTCGCTCTCGCCTCCCACAATCTTTCATCTGATTCGTTATTGCGCCACGTTCACCGCCTCGTCTGGACGCCTTGCATCGCAAGCAATTCCAACATGCTTTGCAGACACGAGGAATCGCCTCTCATTGAGAATTAATGGAGGCGGTGTAATCACACCGCTTTCTGTGGGGCTTTGCCGTTACCCCGAGAAAGGCTCATCACATGGTAAATTGTCAATACTCATCCCCCAATCACAGGGCTTTGAAACCAGTTACAGGATAAAACCGAAAACAGTAAATCCGCCTCTCGACCGTGACCCAGCGAGCACTGACCTGCCCCTGGTGGTCCAGGACGGTGTATACGCTGTGCTTGTAGACCCGTCTCCTGACTCCCGCCCTGTCGATGACGATTTCGGGCAGGTTGTCGTGGAAACGGACGCGCTGGTCGGCCTCCTCCAGCTTGTCGGGGATGAATGCGCTCAGCGGTATCAGGAGGTGGAGTCTCCAGGAGTCTTTGTGCGTTAGAGTGTTGGAGTTGCCTTTGTGCCGATGATACTGCTCAATGGAGTCGACCAGCTCTGCAACAATTTGGTTGAATTGATGCATCAATAGGAGCAGATTAACTGTTTCCCCCCACCCACCCCCCATTATACCTACCTAGGCATCATACAGGCCCACGCCACAGACATAATTCTCTGTTCTGAGATCCGTTAAGGTCAGTTACTGCCCCCAAGTGGAGATAATTGGTCAATTCTGGAGCTGGTTGCCGTAGTAAGAGTTTTAACAGCAGAGGTGTAAAATCCAGCGGTCAGAAAGTAAAAGTCCTGTCGTGTTTTTTCCATCCATTAACTCAACCAGCTGATTTCACTAATTAGTTCTACCTCCTGGCTGAAGAATTGTGCTAATTAGCAAACGCAGGTGATTGGAACAACATACTGGGGAGGACTTTTACTTTCTGAACCTGGATTTTACACCTCTGGAACAGGTAACAGAACTCTGAAACACTGGCTAACGAAAGGTAGGCTGACATTGTTTGAGAGAAGAGGGTGCATTTGGAGGGGATCTTAATGGGAACAAAAATAACAAACTAATAACACACCGATGGAAGTTTGGTTAAAAATTAAAAGGTGTCGTACGTACTTGGAAGCACGATCTTCAAGTACCCTGCGTAGAAAGACCAGGCCAGGCCGTGAGCAACGTTCATCTTCCTGTGCTCGCAAATTTCTGAAATTTCCACGGCAGTGGGACTCTGGGTGAATAAAGGATCAGAAATTAGCAAAAACATTCAAACCGGAAAGCTCTTTAATTACGGTTTTAGTTGAGCAATTTTTTGAACGGTTAAACACAGTAATCCCTTAGATGACCTTGTAACATTTTATTTTTTAACTCATTATCATTTATTTAATGAATCTTGATTTCTAATTGCGATTGAGAGCCTGGGCGAGTGACAGCATTTACATTTGTGGAGCGCACTATTGGCACATACACACTAGGCCTACTGGACCTCCCTGATTCTGTGGAGCGCACTATTGGCACATACGCACTAGGCCTACTGGACCTCCCTGATTCTGTGGAGCGCACTATTGGCACATACACACTAGGCCTACTGGACCTCCCTGATTCTGTGGAGCGCACTATTGGCACATACACACTAGGCCTACTGGACCTCCCTGATTCTGTGTGATTGTCTATGTTTACTGTGCTGTGAAAACAAAACAAAAATGGGAACAAAACAGTTTATTGAATTAATAATTTATTTAATATTTATATTTCAAATGTAATGCGTCAGCTGGCATGCTTATTAACATTTTTACCGGCTTATCCAACCTTTCATATACGTACGTGGGTTCTATTGGAATTTATTTTATTATTATAATTTTTTTTTAAGTTATGTTTTTGGATTGGACAGCACAGTGTAAGAGACGAAATGCAACAAAGGTCACGTGACCGGATTCCAACCGCCGACGTCATGGCTCACAATGAGCATGTGGTCGGTATTGTATTGATTATTGATTGATAGGCCCTATTGTATTGATTTTTGTCAAGAGAACACCCTAGGGTGTGGTCCAAAAAATGCTTTCACTGGGGTTCACTTGACCCAATACTTAACGTTGTTTTCAAATGAGATACACCCAGATAATCAGAATCTAATTAAGTACAGGGGTGGGGGGTTGAATTTCGACTGTTGTTCTTTTCGACTGTTGACCTGGAGAAATCATTGGTTGATCTTTTTCTCTTAAGAAATTTGCCTTAAAGTAAAGTAAGAGAGCTTAACCCAGGAGGCAATCAGGGGACTTACCATGATACCAAAGGCCTTGAGCAGGAGCGAGAAGCCGCTAGTCATGGCCACCACATACCACTCCGCTAACTCCAACCGAAGACTTCCTGCCCACAGGACCAGAACCACTACCACCCCCACCAGCAAGGGGGCGCCACTGAAGCAGGCTCTGAGCAAACGTGGCAGACTGCCATGGTACCTGTGCACAGAGATGCATACTGTAGCTGCATTGGAGGCAAACGCCACAGGCTTTTCGTTTAACAACAGGAGGCAATCTAGACACGACAGCCAATCATGTATTGCCTTGTAAGGCTGCCCGGACCTTATAGCCAATCATATATCACCGTGTAGGGCTGCCTGGCACTGACACATCAGGGTTTGATACCAGACTATCTGCTACAATGGAAATCAGTGCTTTAGAAGGACAGCATTTAAATTGACATTTTAAGCATTTAGCTGACGCTCTTATCCAGAGCGAGTTACAAGTGTACCAAGAAAAGGCCTAGATTCATAAATCACCAACATTCCAAGTTTTCCCAACACCCAGCTTTGCTTAGTCTCTCTCCCAGTTTACAGCCATGAATGGAGGCTCTACTGCTTTGAGTTTAGAGTGTGAGAGTCTGTGGTCACTCTGAGAGTCTGTGGTCACTCTGAGAGTCTGTGGTCACTCTGAGAGTCTGTGGTCACTATGAGAGTCTGTGGTCACTATGAGAGTCTGTGGTCACTCTGAGAGTCTGTGGTCACTCTAAGAGTCTGTGGTCACTCTGAGAGTCTGTGGTCACTCTAAGAGTCTGTGGTCACTATGAGAGTCTGTGGTCACTCTGAAAGTCTGTGGTCACTCTAAGAGTCTGTGGTCACTCTAAGAGTCTGTGGTCACTCTGTTAATCTTGCATGTTTACACTCAGCCTCACCTGCTCACCAGGTGATGGAGATACTCCTCCGTCAGAAGACACACCCCCTGGAGTATCGTCCCGAGGACAATGCCCAGGGCAGCGATGACGGCCTGCCGGCAGAACTTGGCATATCCGAGGAAGAGGAAGGCCACCAGGAGGATCACGGCGGCCGCCACCCCCGCGCAGTACGAGGGCAGTCTCCCGCGAGGCTGGGGGAGAAGTCGCAGCGGTCCTTCCAAACGCACCATCTGAGGTCCGCGCGGAGAGAGCAGAGCGATGGCCGTTAACGATAGTGGCGGTAAAGTGAACTCTCACGGCTGTGTAGTGTAGTGGGTACAGAACTGGGATTGCGTGGGTTCCATTGCCAGCCATGTGTTCCATACTGTACCAGTGTAATTTACAGCTGAATCTAGTCTCACCCCCCAATTCCCATAGAGATCAGTTCAAATGCAAAGAGGTTATAGTATCGCTTGTAACAGTACCTGAAAATAAGATATCAAGAGTTTTTTGATGTTGATTGGTCACAGACTTCAGGAAGTAACAGCATGCAAGGGATATGCGACCAAATATTAAATATGATACTTTAAAAATATGTTAAAGCAAAATATTCTAATTTTCTGAGACACTGAATTTTGGGTTTCATTAGCTGTAAGCCATAATCATCAAAATTACAAGAAATAAAGGCTTGAGATATTTCACTCTATGTGTAATGAATCTATATAATATATGAGTTTCACTTTCTGAAATGAGTGACAAAAAATATTGAACTTTTTCACGATATTCAAATTTTTTGAGCTGCACCTGTATATATTTTTTATTGAACAACATTCAGAGACAACAATGCAATCGAGAATGATACATCGTGATGTAACATCGCAATGAAAGGGGGGCATAAAATGAGTATACAAAAAAAACAACAGGATGTAGAGCATACATACAGTATAATTATAAAAACAAGACTTCATATCTGGACGTTATGAGATATGGACTGAGATACATTTTTTGATGCTTTACCTTTCTTCATATTTTTTAGTGAGGAAAAGTAGTTTTGGAATTCGTTCAGGAAAAAGGAAAAGGATGGCTTGATGTATGTCTTTGTACGTCAGGATGGCTATGTACGTCGCTCTGGATAAGAGCGTCTGCTAAATGTCTATAATGTAATGTAATGATGTTTCTCCATTTACATATATGAATATGATATTTACCCATAAGTATTATAAGGTTTATTATATCAGATATGTTACTAGGAAGATTGTACCCACCATGGATATCAGCCCAGAAGCGGGACGTGTTGGGGCATGAGAAGAAAATGTGTCCAATAGTTTCTGGTTCGACTGCACAGAAGCAGCAGGGAGTGGCCTCTATTTTGAATCTTTGAGTTTTTTTTACTTATGGTGGTAAAGGCTATAATTAGCCTATACTCTATAATTAAGAGTAGGTTTTTAATATAGAATATCTATCCTCACCCACTAGCTCAAAGTTGATTGAACAATTGTTGTAACCTGGAAATATTTTACTGTTGAAAATCCGGCTGTTGTTTTTGGCAGGAGGAAGAAGGGGTTTTTGTATCCATGTGGAGGTTTGAAAGTCAAAGCCGATTAACCCTTTGAAGGGTAGGCGTTTTCGAAATGTTTTGTTCAAAAGTCAGTGTTCTAGAACCCCATTGTTTTCAATCACCGGTAGTGATGGTTACATCAACATTAGAATGTTCAGCTAAGAACATTCTAATCACATATTTGTAATCTTACACCTTAAAGTGTTAAACCCACGGGTACACAAAGTGGCTGAGGTGGCTTTTCCCAGTGCGTCCGTGGTCAAACCGGTCAAACGTACGGGTTGCCCTCCTGCACAGCCCATTGGCTTTTACCACAGCACGGCTCATCTAATCTAAGAGGAGGAAACGCAGCCCTCCGATATGGCGTGATAAGCTCAGCCTCTGATTGGCTGCGAGCACCTGGCGCTCCGAGTTTCAGCTAGCCGATACGTTGCTGATGTGTGTAATAACTTTGCTTTCCCTCAGATTGGAACGTTTCCCGCTCTTCCGCTCCCTGGAGATTGTGTGTCTAAAAACACACACACACACACGCACACACACACACACACACTACAAAGAGACTTCAGAGCTGGATCTGTGTTCATGTAAAGCAGCTGATATAGGTACTGATATGTAAAGCTACTGTGACTCATTTTGTTGGGGCCATAATTCCTTCCTGTTGGACAGAAGGACAGCACAGCGGATGGGAAAGAAGCGTGCGGAGGAGAGAAGCTCGAGTGGGGTTTAGCGGTGATTCTACCGGCTCTCTCCCTGTCCGTTTCACCATCCCGGTCCTTCAGTTTAATAACACACGCACACTTATTGGGAATGAACAATAAAATAGAGAAATGGTATTTACTGTGACAAACTGTGAGTGGGGTTTGCCGTCTGTCAGAATGATTCGTTTCAGGTGGCAGTAGGACGGTTCAGAAGGGAAAAAGGAGAACCAGGAGAACAGCAGCTGTGTTGAGCACAGTGGACGACTGAAAGTTAATAGACATAGATCCAGCATACAGCTTGCATACCTGCATTAAATATGCCATTTTTTATTTTTTTTTGTGAATATCCTGTCCTGTAATTGCTGATAAAATAGAGCTATTTAATGGTTCTGATATCATACTGATATTGTCCCTGGCGGATGGATGGATGGGTGGATAGATGGATATCATTAACAGCTTCCAGTCATGTTAAGACCATACTTGTTATGGGGCATATTGTGTGAAAGGTATTTTCCAGTCTGAATCTCGAATGTTTGAGCTTTGCCAAATTAGGCAGGAAGGCGCTGCCTGAGTTTTGCAATCGACCCTCCATCCATCGCTATTGTTTGCCTTATTATATAATGCTCATCATAATCGCTATTGTTAGCAGTGGTTTCGCAAGCCTTTGAGACCTTTGACTGGGTTGCGCTGGTCTTTATTCGGCCTTGCCTGTAAAACTATTAGTATTCATAGAACTGATGCAGGGTTGCCGTATCAAATTGGTAACCTCTGCGGCTGAAACGGAAATGGACAGAAAACCCCAACGGCTGTTCCGTCTCACTTTCTCACAGAGCTTTTTTCTCAATGACTGCCTTTAAGTTTGTGTTACTATAAATGTTATGTTAACTGATTTATAAAGCATATTTTGCAATCATTGGGAAACATTCCAGTCACTCTCACAGTGAGTGGGTGGAGCACACACTTCTTGCTAATTTGGCTTTTTAGGAAGTTTCAATTCCACTCATTTAGTTTAGTAGTTTTCAGAGCGTTTGTCAAGTTTGTTTTAGATTTAGTTTTTCAATGTGTTCCAGTTTTAGTTTAGATTCAGTTTTTTCAACATATTTAGTTTTTATTTCACACTTATGTATGTTCACACACCTATATGAACAACACAGACCTAAAAACAAACTAAACCTTACATTCATGCTAACACACACACGCACACACTCATATGTACACTCAGATGAACCACAATCAATCAAATAAACCTGTTTGATAAACCCAAGGTAAACTTACTGGATAGCTTTTGTCACAAATCCCATAAAGTTGCTTGATACTCACATCCCAATAGTACTTTCTTTCCACAGTCAACTGGATTCCCCTCGTTCCAAACCTCCAAAGAGAAAGGAACAGGCACCCAGGTCTGACAACCCTGGAAGAGTGACGGAAACTGAGAGAGAGAGTTGGAGGGAGGGACGGAGAGAGAGAGAGGGAGTGAGTGTCTGATGCTTTGTTTCAGAGAATTCTCAAATTACTTTCATTTTCATTTTGTACCACAAAGCCGGAACAAAGCGGGAAACTAGACCTGCAGGATGAACAGAGAATAAAGCCTGATGTACAAAAGGAGACGGAAGTGAACTGCAGCCATGTAAACACTCCACATACCATAATATACTACTCAAACGAATTTAAGGGTCAAAGGAAACTTGATCATTTTTGTAAGTATGTATTTTTAAGCCAGATAGGGTTAGAATATGCCCCTTTGGGTTGTCATTTGGACTATAGACATCACGTTATTATGGGACATGCATTCATTGCACTTATCTTTAGAAACTTTTTAAGTTAACCCAGATTTTCTTTGCATGGCTTTGAAGCATGAATTTAGTCAGACTAAACTGACAAACTGCCTGGAAAGACCCATTGTGACACCTCATGCTCCATTTGCACGTGTTTTGCATGAGTGTCATTCCATGCATGCCAATTTTAGCAATAAAATGGCTGAGCATTTTCCATTCATCATCACATCATCATTTTGGGGGGTGACTTTTTTTCATCAGGGTAATAAACTAGTGCCTCAAAAGGAGGCCCGTGGAGGCATTGCCCAGAGTATTATGTGCATACTCCGCCCAAGGAACATACCGACTCCACGACGTAGGATTAGCTGCCGCCAAGCAGCGAAGTGTGTTCTCCATAGTCTGGTTAGTTTTCTCTGCCCGTTAGTTTGAAAGACCTGGATCGCAGCAACACCTGCTGAACTGTCACCTCAATGACTCACAACACCGGAGCCACTATTTGGGAAACAGGCACAATGTGCTCCAGAACCACAGGGCCATCCGTTCGCTCAAAAAGCCATGACAGAGCATCAGGCTTAACATTCTTAGTACCGGGACGATACGTTAAAAGAAAGTTAAAACGTGTAAAAAAACAGTGCCCAACGCGCCTGTCTAGGATTACATGTCTTGGCCTGCTGGATGTACTCCAGGTTCCTATGATCGGTCCATACCGTAAACGGGTGCTCCGCTCCTTCCAACCAATGACGCCATTCCTCTAGCGCCAATTTGACCGCTAGCAACTTTCGATCACCTACATCATAATTCCTCATGGCCACAGTAAGGGCACGAGATAAATATGCACACAGAGGCATTTTTCGGTCAATAGGTGAATGTTGAGACAGAATGGCCAAACTCTGAAGCATCAACCTCAACCACAAAAGGGAGGGAGGGAGGGATTGGGCGTTACGAGAATAGGCTCAGAACTTAACCTCTTCTTCAGTTCCTCAAATGCAGAAGCCGGTGTTTTCTTTGTAAGGACAGTAATAGGCGCAGCGAGCGTACTAAAATTTCGAATGAAACACCTATAAAAATGAGCCAACCCAAGAAAACGCTGAACCTGCTTAACAGAACTGGGAGTAGGCCAATTAAATACAGCAGAGACTTTCTCGGAATCCATCGAGACCTTGCTCTCTAAAAACTACAAATCCCAAGAAGGCATGAAATGAGAAAACAAAACAAAACAAATAGCCACAAACCACTACACATATCGCCAACATTTGATTGACTCTCAAGCTGTTCCAAGAGGAAGTTCAATAAGAGGAACCATTATCATTGGGCCAAGTTAAATATAACGTCCACAGATGCTGTGTGCTAACTGATATCTGCTTCAGAATAACTGGTGATTTCCATCGTGAAAAAATTGATATTTTTATCTGATCAGGGACCCAGATGCATGAAAGATTGTCACCGAGGTCAGTTTTGTAAACTTGTGCCCCCAGTTGCCATGTTAATTAGATGCTGGCATCTAGCAATTACTGTACATTAATGTTAAATAATTGTTTTTACCTATTCAATGTGCAATGCTATAACCAGTATATTATCGGTAAACCCAGCACAGAGATAACAAAAGAAATAACATGTAATGGGTCTTTAATGTGTCGGAGATTCAAATGCAAAGGTGGGGGAATCAAAACAAGTCAGCTCACAGCAGTGAGGACCAATAAAGAGGGGGGAAAATTGTTTTTAAAAAAGAAAACTGGAAACTAATTCCCTAAGGCTAAACAGCCAAAAACAAAAATAAACCCACTAAAATGGGTGAACTAGAGAATGAGTGAAATACCAACTAAATCTCCCGAGCTCACTTCAGGAGCCGGAAAGTGTAAACCCAAACAAACAAACAAAAAAAACTCTCTTTGAGAAAAGCAACGGACAAAATAAGTGGCGCAGAACGCTTACAGGAGGAAACAATCCTAGCTCAATCAAGTTTCACCCACGAGGAGGAAACAAACAAGACCATAGCATTTCTGGACATGAAAATTCACCACAAAGACGACGGCAGCATAAAAATCTCAGTATACAGAAAACCAACACACACAGACCAATATCTACTCTGGACATCCGAACACCCAACAATACACAAACTGTCAGTAGTCAGAACTTTATACTAACGGACCAGCATCATCACAGATGAAGAGGACAGACGAGAGGAGGAGAGGCACATCCAACAAGCACTTACACTCTGCCAATACCCTAAATGGGCCATAAACAAAGGAAAACAGCAAGCCCAAAACAAACAAAATAAACAAAAGGAACGGAAAACAAAACACACACAGAAAACCGAGGAAAACAATAAAGGCATAGTAACAATACCATACATCCGGGGGATAACAGAACCAATACAAAAGATCATGAAAAAACACAGAATAGCCACAGCAGTAAAAACCTCACACAAAACTACAACAACTTTTAGTTCACCCTAAGGACAAGGTAGAACAGGACAAAAAATGCAACGTAATCTACGAAATACCATGTAGGTCATGTAAAAAAACATACATTGGAGAGACAGGAAGGACATTCAGCATCAGAAAGAAAGAACACCAAAAGGAATGTGAGAAGGAAACAACAGGACGACTCACAAGAACACAAAAAGAAAAAGCGGAACAAGAAAACCTAAAATCAGCAATATCAGACCACTGCAAAAGAAACAATCACATCATGGACTGGGACCACGCAAAAATCATTGGGTCAGAAAGCAATAAACACAAACGCTGGATCAAGGAGGCGGTT
Source organism: Ilyophis sp. 1 JC-2022 (assembly GCA_022702515.1). NCBI lineage: Eukaryota > Metazoa > Chordata > Actinopteri > Anguilliformes > Synaphobranchidae > Ilyophis > Ilyophis sp. 1 JC-2022. The sequence goes on from CM040397.1 coordinate 7,554,093, forward strand.
GAAATCAGGAGGCGGGCCAACGGCACCATCAACAGGGACGAGGGAGCATACATGCTCTCACACACCTGGGACTCTCTCCTCCAGAGGACAACGGACGGCGGGGGGCGTGGCCAGCCTGACGGATCTGTCAAGATCTGTCGGGCTGGCCACCCCTGATAAAACATCAGCTGACGACGCATCACAGCTGTCAGGTGACGCTTTGAGGAAGACTGCAGATGTCAGTTGAAACTGTCAGGTAAATACAATCTATTATCTCATTGTCTGAACAAAAGAAACTAAAACATTTATAGGAAACAATCCTATACCTGAATAAAAGCTAAATAGCAAGTCCCTCATAAACATAAACAGCGTTTAATATCAGGAGGTCGAAGCAATGTCGAAAGACAGACAAGCACCGGGAAAGTGAAAGTGAGGAACGTTAATACCCTGCAGGTAGAAGCACAGGGGAAAACAATAATGAGGATGGCAAACCCCAAAACGGAACGTGGAAAAAATCCGATTGATTAACAATCGGGAAATCAGGATGAGAACCGCAAAAGAAAATAAAATAAATAGCCACGAACCACGACATAACAAGGCAATACTCACCAAAGAAGGGCCCAAATTGGCCGTTCAGGTTGATGATTATATTTTATTTTTAAATCCAAAAACTGTCTGCAACAAGGCAAACAGCTGCTAGTTCTATCATTGATGTAAAAAAATTCCCCGTTGATCCAAAAGCAATCGTTCCACTTTTTCTACATATTGGCTTATATTCAATTCAATGCCTTATTTTCCATGGAACTGAATGCGTTTACAGGAGCACCTGCAAACAAGCTTTTCTGTGTACATAAATACAATCTCAAATGCCAAACATCGTGTTTAAAACAAAACAAAAAAAAACATCTAACCTTACAAACAGTGCAAAAATGATCTCAATAAGCGTGGAGTAAATCACCTGAAAGCATACCTAAAACAATCGACGCTCTCTATGATCTAGTACCTGTTGTGCCAGGAAGGGAGCTGGTTTCCCTGCCATTACACCCACACAGGGGAGCCAGCTGCGGCTCACTGGCGTTCTCATCATTAACCCTTATTTGTTTGCCTGGCTCCCCAGGCCCAGTAGAGACTTTTCGGTTGGACTCGGTAAGACTAGACGCTGCGTGTTTCCCTGGTTTTCCCTTTATTTTCAGTGTTTTCAGATTGAATAAAAAGCAGCGTTTAATTCGACCGTTTTGTTCTGTTTCTGGTCTGTCCACCACCAGCGGCCATCCCCTGCGCTGTACCACACTGTCTTGACCTTTGCCCTTGCTGGAAACCCCATATACGTTACAGTAACAAACTTATACTCTTTAAGCACATTTCCACAGCTTTTGAACGTAGTTTATGGCTTCTTTCTTGATGAAATAGTCGCTTAGCTATTCTATTCCATTTTTGCAGGACGCACAATTCGCCATTTCGACAGCTCTATTGATTTTTTATCGGTGAATGCTTTATTGGTGAATGCTGCATAGAGCAAATCGTGGCAAGCAAGAGTAAGACGACAGCTGAGCGGGGACGCAAGAGTAAGACGACACCTGAGCGGGGACGCAAGAGTAAGACGACACCTGAGCAGGGACGCAAGAGTAAGACGACACCTGAGCGGGGACGTAAAACCATCAGTTTACACTAAGTATTGAAGGGAGTGAAAGTAGCGACAGCAAAAGAGACCGTCTCTCAGGCCTGGAGAGCTTACGAAGACGGCTTGGATGCTCTTTATGACTTGCTGTTTACGTATATTACTATTAGTAGTGTCATCACGATCATCATCATCATCAATCATCTATCATCATCATCATCCTCATCATCATCAATCATCTATCATCATCATCATCCTCATCATCATCAATCATCTATCTAACAGAGGCGATGCAGCACTCCGTTGCCTCACTTGTGCGCCACTGTGTAACCAAAATAGTAGCCCGTGTCACCTGACCCGCATCTTGTTTCCATACTATTTGAGAAGACCCAAACTTCTGCTGAGCATCAGGCGCCTAAAGGTATCACCGTTTGCTTTGGCAAGGCTGGTAAAGGTATCACCGTTTGCTTTGGCAAGGCTGGTAAAGGTATCACCGTTTGCTTTGGCAAGACTGGTAAAGATTTGAAGATCACTGGCCTAAATGTCATGAATTATGGTTCCTTTTCCGAAAGCTTTTTAAAAATGTATTTAGTGGCCAAGATGGCAGAAAATCACTTCTAAAGTATGAAAATGCTAAAGCTTCGCTGCCCCCTCCATTATAGGTTTTTTCTGTCATGGTCCGTGACAATTTTTTCCTTTTTCGCTACGGTTCTCGTCCTCTCTCTCCGGTTAGCAGATTTTTTCCACGTTCCGGTTAGGGGGTTTTGCTTCTCCCCGCTTATCATTCGTTTCACCTGTCCAATTACCTGCTAGGTATTTAAGCCCCTCACTTCCGCTTCCTGGCGCTTCTTTGTCATTTCGTGCCTTCACAAAGTCAGGGTTGGTTATGTTATAGCTGCTCTAGATTTTCTGTACTAAGATTGGCTTTCGCTGTCTTTGAAGCTCTTTACAAAAATAGTTCCTTTCACTATTTTTGTTTCTTTACTTCTCTTAGACTCTCTGCTATATTGAGAGTGAGAGGGTTATTTTTATTTCATTTATTTTTTCACCTCTTATCGGGCGTTATAGTCTACGTTCCAAAGGTGATTCTTTGTTTTCTCCCTTTCGAGCTTATGCTCATGTATTTCTGTTTGGGAGTCTCTGCTATTGCTTCTTTCTATTCGTGTCTATGAGCCATGCCCGTTTTAGTGGGTTGTTTATTATTTGGCTACGGCCAGGGAGTTTTTCATCTCTTGTTTTTCGTTTCTACTATTATAAGTCTTCCTAGACTCCTTTGGTGGTCCTCACGTCCGTGAGTGACTTGTTCTGTAAATGGTGTTTTGTTTTGTCGCGTTTGATTCATCGTATTGCCCGAGGGCCAGAGCTCCACTCTGTAATAAAAAAATGCTGATCATCTTCATCTTATTGTGCTTCAAAAATGGCCCGTGTGTAAAAAAAAAATGCCCTGTCAGTGTCTATGGTAGGGCCTGAGGCTCTATCTACGTTCACACAGCCACTGTTTGCATATGCAAACAAGAAGTAGGCCAGATGGTACAGAAACCACAACACCCGGTGGTTTTGAATTTAGTGGGAATTCTTTGGGAATCTTTGGGAAAGTTTATTCTATGTTCATTACTAGGGATAGCTCCTACGTTGTGAGAAAGTTGTGCTTTGTCGGATTTGCTTTGTAGTTGTTTCAATGACCTTCAATATGCACTTATTGTACGTCGCTTTGGATAAAAGCGTCTGCCAAATAACTGTAATGTCATGTAAATGTAATAAAAATGCATGTCAAATTTGACTGCTTTGTGCAATCCACTCCAAACCTTTTTTTCTGGTGTTGTAGACAGCCTGGGGCAGTACAATATGATTTAGGTTGAGTCATTTTGGTCTTTATTTGCTCTTTATTTAAAGCTTTGAACAATGTATGCACTGTGTGCATGTGTGTGTCTGTGCTTGTTGGTGCGTGGGCGTGTGCAAAGCCGTCTTAATGCACGGGCTTACCGGGGCTGCAGCCCAGGGGACTACGAAGATCAGGGGCCTATCAAAAAAAAAAAGCTTGATCAAAATGTCGGAGAAGAAAAAGTTTGAGAGTGGTGCGCAGAAGAGGAAAGCTATACGAGAAAAAGAGACATGAAAAAGAATTGTTGAAAAACATTCCAAAGCTTACAGGGTTTTTCAAGCCTGTAAATGAACGATCATCATCAACCCCCCCTACACAGCTTCTTAGCCCCAGGGCCTAAGGGAAGGTTAAGACGGCCCTGGGCGTGTGTGTGTGTGTCTGTGCTTGTTGGTGCGCGCGCACGTGTGCATGTGCTTGTTGGTGCGTGGGCATGTGCACGTGTGTGTGTGCATGTGCTTGTTGGTGCGTGGTCGTGTGTGTGTGCATGTGTGTGTGTGTGTGTGTGTCTGTGTGTGTGTGTGTGCATGTGCTTGTTGGTGCGTGGGCGTGTGCGCGTGTGTGTGTGCATGTGCTTGTTGGTGTGTGGGCGTGTGCGCGTGTGTGTGTGCATGTGCTTGTTGGTGCGTGCGTGGGCGTGTGTGTGTGCATGTGCTTGTTGGTGCGTGCGCGGGTGTGTGTGTGTGTGTGTATGAGCATGACTGTGAACACAGAAGAAAGACAGAGAAAGAGGCCATTGGTTCATGCATATTTTATTCAAGAGTAAAAAAAGTGGTTTCGTCCCGTAGAGCATGCCTACAATGTGTGTGTCATTTAGGAAGTCGTATGCCAAACTTAGTTCCAGAGGAAAATACAAGAAAAAATTGTCACAAGTTAAATCCCATGAATTTCATTTTTCAAAGTAAACCACATTGAGGACCAAACAAGGATCAGTAAATAGTGGAAGAAAAATGAACAGTAAAGCTTAAGAATAAGAATAAGAAGAATAAGAAGATTATTAAGAATTATAATGAGAATATATATTTCCTTTTTAAAAGTGAGACACAGGATTAGTGTCTAGTTAGTTTTACATTTGAATAAACCATGCGATCATGCTTTTGGCAGCCTGGACTTTGCTTTTCACTGAATAATAGTTTCATTCACGCTATTGAACAACTTCTGTACATTAACCGAACGAAATTAACACAAGGAGTTTAACACCTTTAAAAAGAGCTTCAGAGCCTGTACAGCCAAAAAAATAAATATCAATAATAATAACAACAGTAAATGATAACAAAATTATGAGAATGGAAAAACTAAGAAAAAAATAATGAAGCAAAATATTCCAAAAATAAAAAAATACTTATTAAAACAATAAAAGTTTACAAATATAATTTGAAGTGGGAAATAATTCAGACCTACTATATTGAAACACAGCACAAATATAATTTCACATATCAATAAGGAACTCAATCGCATGCACCGATGCGCTGTATAGATGCTGCTGTATCGCCTTTCCTTCGGCTTTCTGTCACCGCGATAGTATTTTATCTGGCTGGAACGCACTGCGCAGACGTCTTTTCGCCGTTTATCAGGCTTGTGAGAAATATTCAGGTACAAAGCAAAGGAATTCAGATTGCATTATGGTCTTATTCAGAGCAAAGTGACTAATGACGGTACTGTCATGAAGCCTGCTGTCACCAACGCACAACCAACCGGGGGATCTTGGTGTCTTAGAAAATAAAAACCGAAAAAGAAACAAAACAAAACAACAACAAAAAATTCAGGTAAGATTGCATCGCAAGTTTTTGAAATTGTACACTTTTTTTTCATTCTTCATTTATAAATATGACCTATTTTTGTATTCGCTTTATTTAATACTAGTAGCAAAACATGTTTTTAACAGCACGGTCATTTTGTATAAGATGTTAATGAGTGAAACTTGTTTAATTCGAATTTTAAAATATATATATATGTATGTATACATGTGGTGCCAACACTGTCAACACACCCTTCCGGCGTGCTGTGAAGTCAAAGTGAATTTGCAAGAGAACCTAAAAAAAAAACTATTTTTCGTCTCCTCCGCCTTTTATTGGGTGTCTGTGGACAGACAGGAAACGACTAACGTGTCTTACTTCTTCTTCCTGGCGGAGGGTTTCCTTCAGTGCTCATCCTGATACCCCCCTCATACCTCACTGCGCTGCCTGCCACGCCTTGCCCCGCCTCACCTCGTCGGGAGTTCTTCTCTTGTGTTATAGGAGCAAGCGTTAAACTGCCTGTCCGGGCTGTACATGAGGATTTTCAGTTTGCTTCCATAATTTAAACTCAAGCAGTTTCCAATGATGCCGATATTGTTGCGGTTTTTCCATTTTCATAATTTTTTTTATTGAAGAGCGGAGGACCGTAGAATGATGGATAAACTCCTGCTGCGCAGAGAGGATTATGGGATACAGGTAATGAAGGGTGGGGTGGGTGGGGGTGTGTGTGTGTGTGTGTGTGTGTGTGGTGGGGGGGGGGTTGGAGGGTTGGAGGTGGAGGAGGGGTTAAGGTTAAGGGAGGAGGAGGAGGAAGAGGAGGAATCACTGTATATTGCTGTTATCGTCCGTGCCGTTGGACTCTGACATGTTCATTTTGCCCATAGAATGACCCACGTTGTTGACGTTATCCCGGCGCGGTGGCATGCGCTCGTTGATGCGGTCTAGGCCCTTCGCCTCCTCGAAGCTCCTGATCTTGTGCTGCGGAGAGAACCCGCGGATGGCTGTCATCCACGGGAGGGGGGGGAGAAACACCAGTTTAGAATCGGAGTATCCCACTGACCACACGACATTTCAAGACGCGCGACTCTTTTGGGACAGGACGGCATATCGATTAATCACAGCTCACCCCCCTTTTTAATCGCCCAATATATTTCTGGAGTACGCAACTTTCTGAACAGTCGCACGTGTTGTCAGAACATTTCAAAGTCACAACATCCCATGGCCCAGCCCACAGAGAAAGAGACACACGCCCCACCCCATTGCGTCCGCAGCCCTCGTTGTGAATGTGCGACCGGCCTATCTCTTTGATTGGTATGTGTCATGATGAGCCACATTGTTTTGAAAACAAAAATTTGGGCTGAATGTCTGGGTTTAGAATTCAGAATTTGAGTATGGTATACATTGTGTTTTGGTATAAACACAATGTATGGTGCTGGATTTCTCTCACAACAGTTCTTTCTATGATTGCTACCAACTGAGCATGACTGTTTCCCCAATATTATTATTATTTTTTAAGTCGCGTACTTCAGTTTTAATGGCATTGTGCAACAGCAAACTTCAGTCCTAGGATACTTGCTCAAGCCTGTGCTATGTTATTAGCAGGTAGCCTGCAGTGAAAGTCATCATAGGCAGCCTTCGGTCACCCAAGGTTCTGTGTGCTACCACTGCATTAGCGCCCCCTAGTGGCTCGCTAAGCACCTACAGGCGAGTAAGTTTTACTGATTCTAAATGCAGAATACACCCATGAAAAGCCGTTGTCATCAATGTAGTTACATATATGTCATACATATATAGCAGCAACTGGGTCTACTCACACCATTGTGAGGCATCCTCCATGATCATATAAGGCATCTCATCCCTTTTTAAGGATGAGCCAAATCTATTAAAGTGCAGTAAACTGGCATACAGGGTAGACTTTGCACTTTCAATTTCTTTTGCGAGTAAGTTAGCATTTGTCATTTTATTGACTCACTCCATTGAGTTAACATTAGGTTAGTATAACATGAGTAGCCTACTTGGCTAAGTAAAATGAATGTTAGAAATTTAGCTAGCTAGTACATGGTACATGGTAGCATTCCCTTGTGGCTATAGATAATGACATAAAATAAATATGAATGTAGCTTTTTGTCATTACAGAACATTGCCGTGTGGGTGGAGAAAGTCCATTCTGACAGCTGGGTTATTTATGTAGGTCTGCGGCGCTCACAGTGATGTTTACAATGTAAAAAAAAAAGAGTGGATTTGGGCTGCTGGGTCACTCGTTCCATTAAGGCACAACGCTGTGGACTGTGGCGCATGGATCCGGACTGTGGCGGTGCAGAGTGTGGCCGGTATCTCGGGTATCGGCAGTGGGGGCGCATGAACGCGGCTCGGGTGGCAGACCGTTGGGCATTCCAAATTAGGATGGGAATTGTACGTGCTCAGCCCCAAGTTGATGCTGGTATTTCACGGGCAACACAGGTGTGAGAGTTTAAACTGGTGAAGCAGTTATAATAACAGGCAACAATGTAGTATAATGGGGAAGGAACAGGCCTTGTAATTGAAAGGATGCAGCATTGAGTCCCAGTGGTTCAGTTTACCTCCAGCTGAATGAATGGATGCTATGTATCGATGTAGAGACGCAAAAACGCTGTGTAAAGTCGCTCTGGATAAGATGTAATGTCTTAGCAGTCTTTTTTTCTGGAATTCATGTGACTACAATCCCTGCTCCAAATTCTCCACACGGTTTGCCTCCTTTCACATGTTTTTTGCTTCATTCAGAGAGGGGGGAAGCAGAGAGGGCGACTCGTAAATGTTTTGAGAGTCGGCCGCCGTTTGGACATTGCCGTTTGGACATTGCCGTTTGGACATCGCCGTATGTCTGGCCTGTATTGTATGTTGTGCTGCAAGGTAGGGTTCTGTTCTTGGCCAGGGTTCTATTTTTTACGTCGGTGGGACTCACCTGGGTAATTAAATAAAGGCGTGGCATGTTTGCACAGCTGCAGATTATGTGCTTCAGGTGAGATCCCCACCTCTGTTAGCGCAGGTTGCTATTAAGACCTTCTGCACATTTTCACTCAACAGTCATTGTTCTTCTTCATCGTGTCCGGCCATCTTCTATATCACGTCCTTCCAATGATTGGCGCAAGCGAGCGCGGCGGCGTTTGGTTCGGCCAAGTCATCTCCAGTGCATTGTGGGGCTTGACGGCATCTCATTATATGTTCCATTGACAGTAATGTACACATAGAAACGGACAGTCATTGTGTAATGTGCATATAGAAACGGACAGTCATTGTGTAATGTACATATAGAAACGGACAGTCATTGTGTAATGTGCATATAGAAACGGACAGTCATTGTGTAATGTACATATAGAAACGGACAGTCATTGTGTAATGTGCATATAGAAACGGACAGTCATTGTGTAATGTACACATAGAAACGGACAGTCATTGTGTAATGTACATATAGAAATGGACAGTCATTGTGTAATGTGCATATAGAAACGGACAGTCATTGTGTAATGTACACATAGAAACGGACAGTCATTGTGTAATGTACATATAGAAACGGACAGTCATTGTGTAATGTGCATATAGAAACGGACAGTCATTGTGTAATGTGCACATAGAAACGGACAGTCATTGTGTAATGTACATATAGAAACGGACAGTCATTGTGTAATGTACACATAGAAACGGACAGTCATTGTGTAATGTGCACATAGAAACGGACAGTCATTGTGTAATGTACACATAGAAACGGACAGTCATTGTGTAATGTACACATAGAAACGGACCGTCATTGTGTAATGTGCACATAGAAACGGACAGTCATTGTGTAATGTACACATAGAAACGGACCGTCATTGTGTAATGTGCATATAGAAATGGACAGTCATTGTGTAATGTGCACATAGAAACGGACAGTCATTGTGTAATGTACACATAGAAAGGGACAGTCATTGTGTAATGTGCACATAGAAACGGACAGTCATTGTGTAATGTACACATAGAAACGGACAGTCATTGTGTAATGTACACATAGAAACGGACCGTCATTGTGTAATGTGCACATAGAAACGGACAGTCATTGTGTAATGTACATATAGAAATGGACAGTCATTGTGTAATGTACATATAGAAACGGACAGTCATTGTGTAATGTACACATAGAAACGGACCGTCATTGTGTAATGTACACATAGAAACGGACCGTCATTGTGTAATGTACATATAGAAACGGACCGTCATTGTGTAATGTACATATAGAAACGGACAGTCATTGTGTAATGTACACATAGAAACGGACCGTCATTGTGTAATGTACACATAGAAACGGACCGTCATTGTGTAATGTACACATAGAAACAGACCGTCATTGTGTAATGTACACATAGAAACGGACCGTCATTGTGTAATGTGCACATAGAAACGGACCGTCATTGTGTAATGTACATATAGAAATGGACAGTCATTGTGTAATGTACACATAGAAACGGACAGTCATTGTGTAATGTACACATAGAAACGGACCGTCATTGTGTAATGTACACATAGAAACGGACAGTCATTGTGTAATGTACACATAGAAAGGGACAGTCATTGTGTAATGTACATATAGAAACGGACAGTCATTGTGTAATGTACACATAGAAACGGACCGTCATTGTGTAATGTGCATATAGAAACGGACAGTCATTGTGTAATGTACACATAGAAACGGACAGTCATTGTGTAATGTACATATAGAAACGGACAGTCATTGTGTAATGTACACATAGAAACGGACCGTCATTGTGTAATGTACATATAGAAACGGACAGTCATTGTGTAATGTACACATAGAAAGGGACAGTCATTGTGTAATGTACATATAGAAACGGACAGTCATTGTGTAATGTGCACATAGAAACGGACAGTCATTGTGTAATGTGCACATAGAAAGGGACAGTCATTGTGTAATGTGCACATAGAAACGGACAGTCATTGTGTAATGTACACATAGAAACGGACCGTCATTGTGTAATGTGCATATAGAAATGGACAGTCATTGTGTAATGTGCACATAAAAACGGACAGTCATTGTGTAATGTACACATAGAAAGGGACAGTCATTGTGTAATGTACATATAGAAATGGCAATAATAAAATAATTATTTATACCAGGGAAACAAAATAAAAACAAAACAAAACAAAAAAAACAGATTTCCACCGTGGTTCATTAAGATTTGTTTTGTAGGATTTGTCTGAAGAACAAACTCTACACCAGCTGTGTTTCCATTAGGAAATTTGAGTGAAGTGGTCCGCACACTAAAACAAACCAAAAAAAGGTTTTTTTCCCGCTAATTCTTTGTTGTGGACAGGCTTAGTCATGCCACTGCATTTGTCAGTTTGACTAAAAATAATGGAAGGATTTTCTGAAGCCAGACAGGGGTAAAATCAATCAAATTAAAAACCTGGATTGTGGTAGGCAATCGCGCAATAAGATATCGTGTTAAAGCGAAGGGTTGACCTAAGTCACTAATGATATTCACCAAAACGTTTTCCTCAGGTACTTTCATGCGCAGTTTTTCTACCTCCTGTTACATTACATTTACCTCTAAGAAGGGAAACTATAACTATAAAAAATAAAACCTAAAACCATAAAAAATATACCATAAGCTAAATGAATACAGCATGAATGAGTGCTTTGGGGACGAGATAGGAGGGGATCCAAGATGGCGTCTGAAAAGGTGGGTCTTTAGTCTGTCACGGACAGCCAATGATTCTCCTGTCCTGATCTGGGATTTTCCCAATTTTTGGGAAGCTGGTCCCACAACTGTGGGACCTCTCATGAATTGTGACTAGGAGAAGGGACTACTCAGCCAATCACAAATTATTTTATGACTTATGCATCTGACTTGATTGACATGCGGGATCCCATGATGACTCTGCTATCAAATTCCCTTGAATGAGGAAAATTATCCTGGCATGGAGCCTGACAGCAGTGAATAACTTCATCCCGACAGCTAATACACTCCAGTTTTAACAATTAACTGACATGAGATTGTTAATTTTCGCAATTAAACAGGCCCACCGCTGAGAACAAAATCTGAGGCCAAAACGCAGCGACGGGTAAATTAGAGCAATAGAGCAATGCACTCTGGGATAGCTGGCGCTTATGTCCAAGTTTTTTAGGGGCGTTGACTGTTTGCAGTTTTCCGGGAGCATGGCTGTAATGGTTGTTGATCTGCATTAATGCATTAACATTCAACTGATTACCACCATTTTGTTTGGAACCAAAAGAGAAAGGTTCTAATTTTTCCAGTCCCTGCAATTTGAGTTCATGTTGTTGTTTTTCAGTGGATGTTCCCTTTACTAAATTTACTAAAGATTATTACAGAAATCACAGATTTAAAATGCACTACACCCAAACAGAGCAGAGCATGTCTGGCCATCTGGAATCTAATCTGCTATGATTGATTTTTTGATTTCTTGATACCTAGACAGACAGCATGAATGAGCGTGACATTCACTTTTGCAAGCTTTCTACACTGGTAGAAGCCCGTTTCATATTTGTTTTGTTTGAATCTCGCAGAATAACAGTCCTGTTGTCTGTCCGTCTGTCTGTCTTTCAGTAAAAACTACTGATGAACTACTGGGAATAACCTGTCATGAAATGTTAAAATGTCAATTTCATGATTTTCTAATGGAAAGTATCCTTCCAGAATGAAACTTGCCTAAAGAAGAGAAGCATACTGGAGTGGAGTGATATTCACGGTGTGAGCCAATATTACTATGAATTGGAATGGCACATGATATTTCAATTTTCTGAAGTTTGCTGAAAAATGTATGCCTTTTTTTTTCTTTAACCTGGAGAAAGACCACTCCCGCTGATGATTTCCATCTCACGTGTTCAACACGTTCTATTATGACCGAAACACGGCGACGCAAACCTCAGCACCGCTTAACCTACAGGCCACTGAGAAGTCACATGATCAGCGGCGGATCACATGATCACCACAGACCCCGCCCACTCCCCGGAGAGCGAAGTGTGGTGGGGTGGGATGGGTGAGAGGTATCAGAATGCATGGTCATCGCGCTATGGGGGGTGGGTTTGGAAGGAGTATGGGGGAGGGGCTATTCGCCGTGCCTTTGACCCATATTCATGCCGGATCGAGCCTCACGCTGTCGAACCGCGAGGAGGGGAAGCAGAGCAGAGTCGGGCAGGCAGCATGGAGGACTGTCATTACCCATAATGCAAAGTGAGGTATGGTAGGGGAGTGGGGGGGGGGGGGGGGAAGTGCCGCTGACTGAAATAACCCCACCCTCGAGGAACAGAGCCAGGGGCTAGCAGCGGGCTCGCATCGTACCCCCCCCCCCCCTCAAATGAAATGAGCGGGAATTACCTTCTACATCCTCAGCCGTCTCAATGGCTTCGATGGCTTCGATGGTAGCTGAGGGGGTACAGAGAGAGGAGGGTAGCAGTTACTCAGGAAGCCATGCACAGACCCATAGCAGCAGCCAATGAGAAAACGCCAGGCAACCAGCACCAGGGCCAATCAGCAGCGGGGTTAGAGAGTGGGTGTGTCACTGAGTGGATGTGTTAGAGAGTGAAGGTTAGCATACTGACAGAGAGAGTGGAGAGAAAAAGAAAGACATAGAGAGAGACAGAAAGAAAGGAGAGATAAACACATAGAGAGGAAGAGAGACAGAGAGAGAGGGAGACAGAAAGAAAGAGCGATGGAGAGGGAAAAACCTGAGAGTGGGAGGGAAGGAGGAAGAAAGACAGAAGAAACGATGAAAGAGACATAAAACATACAGAAAGAGGGTAAGAGACAGAGAATAAGAGAACAGAGAGACAGATAAAGAGAGAGAGAGAGAGATGACGGATAGACAGAGAGAGGGAGAGAAAGATTGGAGGCAGGGTGATGCAGAGAGAGAGAGAAAGAGAGAGATGACGGATAGACAGAGAGAGGGAGAGAAAGATTGGAGGCAGGGTGATGCAGAGAGAGAGAGAGATGACAGGCATAGACAGAGAGGGAGAGATAAAGATTGGGGCAGGGTGATGCAGAGAGGGGCCACAGGGGGGCAGTCTCACCGTTCTGCAGAGTCTGTTTGCCCCCGGCGAGAACACCGCTCGGCAGCATACCCGTAGGAGTTAACCCTTTCAGCGTCAACACATTCTCACTCTCCTCTCTACGGGACGGGAGGGAAAGGGTTAACAAGAGACCTGTCTGTCACAGCTCTATTACGCACACACACCCTGTACTCTCTCTCACACACACACACACACACACACATAAACCCTGCACTCTCACACACACACATAAACCCTGTACTCTCATACACACACACACACACACACACACACACACACATAAACCCTGCACTCTCATACACACACACACACACACACACACACACATAAACCCTGCACTCTCATACACACACACACATAAACCCTGAACTCTCATATATACACACACACCCTGTACTCTCTCTCACACACACACACATAGACCCTGCACTCTCACACACACACACACACACACATAAACCCTGCACTCTCATATACACACACACACACACACACACACACACACACACACATAAACCCTGCACTCTCATACACACACACACACACACACATAAACCCTGCACTCTCATACACACACACACATAAACCCTGAACTCTCATATATACACACACACCCTGCACTCTCTCTCTTTCACACACACACACACATACACACACACACACACACACACACACATAAACCCTGCACTCTCATACACACACACACATAGACCCTGTACTCTCATACACACACACACACACACACACACACACACACATAAACCCTGAACTCTCATATATACACACACACCCTGCACTCTCTCTCTTTCACACACACACACACACACACACATACACACACACACACACACACACACACACACACACACACACACACACACACATAAACCCTGCACTCTCATACACACACACACATAAACCCTGCACTCTCATACACACACACACATAAACCCTGCACTCTCATACACACACATAGACCCTGTACTCTCATACACACACACACACACACACATAAACCCTGCACTCTCATACACACACACACATAAACCCTGAACTCTCATATATACACACACACCCTGCACTCTCTCTCTTTCACACACACACACATACACACACACACACACACACACTCTGAACTCTCATATATATAATATACACACACATACACACACACAAAAACCCTGCACTCTCATACACACACATAAACCCTGAACTCTCATATATACACACACACCCTGCACTCTCTCTCTTTCACACACACACACACACACACACACACACACACACACACACACACACACACACACACACATGAACTCTGAACTCTCATATATATAATATACACACACATACACACACACACACACAAACTCTGAACTCTCATATATATAATATACACACACATACACATGCATATACCCTGAACGCTCATATATACGTATACACACACACACACACACCTTTTATATTTGCCAATATATTGATGTTGCAATATACTGATAATACTTATTGCCATTTATTGCCAAGTATATAAAAATTTCCGTAAGGGTGTTAAAGTAATACAGTTTGTAAGACCGTAACAATCAGGGGGGATCGCCACAGGACTGAGGGATTCTGGGAAAATCTTCAGGGTTCTGAGGGTCCCACTCACCTCAGGACAGAGAACATCTTGGCCATCTTCCCGATGGCGCGGATTTTATTCCGGATCACCTCCTTCCGAGCGGCTGCAGCTTTGGCTGGGTGCAAAAGAGAAATTTAGCAAAAGTACGACTTCAACCGGATTCAGTTATTTTTTACAAAATTCAAGAAAACACACTGCAAAAATGTTGGTGTAAATTTAACTGGTTAAACATTAAGCGTCATGGAGAAACAGGAGAAACAGGTTTTAGGTTTGGCAATTTGCACCATTTTTAATTATCCTCTTCTTTGCATTAACAAAAATGAAATGCTAATGGCTGTGCAACACACTAGCATAGACCTCCCCTAAAATAGCTACTTAGCACGTTTTTTTCCTTAATGCATTGTGCTGTAGGATTTCATTTTCATTATGCGTTTGGCTAACACAAACTTTATCACAAATACATATTATAATATATTATATAATATAATAAAAATAGAAATAGCAACCGCCGCTTCGCTCACCATCGAAGTTCTCTTCCCCGTCCATGAGCTCGTCGTCCGAGCAAATACTCAACACATTGACGAGCATTTCTGTTACTGAAGAGGGGTTAGAGGTCAGATGTCAGAGATTAGGAGGGAAAAGACCTGGAGCTTCTTCCAGGATGATGAGATGTTAGAATACCTGAGTGCGTCCCAATATTCTTCACTCCCCACCTCCCTTCCTCCACTCCCCCACTACCACTCCTCTCCTCACCTCCCTTCCTCCACTCCCCACTACCACTCCTCTCCACACCTCCCTTCCTCCACTCCCCCACTACCACTCCTCTCCACACCTCCCTTCCTCCACTCCCCCACTACCACTCCTCTCCTCACCTCCCTTCCTCCACTCCCCCACTACCACTCCTCTCCTACCCGGAAGTATGCAAAACTGTCTGAACGTTTCCAGTAGAAGTATTTGCATGTACAGTATACAATGTACCTGATATTGCGGTTTGCGTCGAGACATTAATTAATATGTAACCATTAATACGTAATTAAGATGTAATCAGCGACATTAGATTAAAACACAAAGATCCGTTTCCGGGGCACGGAGTAGAGAAGGTGGTAGTGGAGAAAGGGAGGGTGCATTTTTTGACTATTGGGACGCACCTCCTGTCTCAGATGGCACTCTATTTCAATCACTTTTGTGTTTGACCACATATTTAATCCATCTGATGTATGATTTCTACAGAAGCTTCTTGAAGCTATGAAGCTATGTTCTATGGCGCAAAGGCATGGCTTTATAAATTAGCCAAGAATGGGGGCCATTAGGAACAGAGAACTGTGACTTTGAAAATGATGTCAAAGCATGACAATTTTAGGAATTTGAAACCTTTACTGATTGCAGTAGTACTTTTTCCATCAGGTTATAAAAATTTTGTAGTATTAACCTTAGTTTAAGTTAACAACCAGTGAATAAACCAAAAGTAATCTGGATCTCGTTATAACATGAATTATTTTTCTGCTGCTTTTTCAAAACAATACATCACCATTCTGGGACGTGCTATCTTTGGACTTGTTTGTGAATTTGCTTTGTTACTATTCATTCATCCTGCATTGCGTTATTTAGCAATAGTGCTAAGAAACGCCCCTTTGTCTAATATTTTCTATCAGAAAAAAAGTGTGACTCCATTTGACGCTCACCTTTTTTTGCACCAGTGATAAAGACGTAATTTAAGACGTATTTGTGTGTGTTACCATATCTCCAGCTTCATACCACGTCCAGTCGTCGGTCAATAACTCGGAGGTCTGTATCTCTGACCTTTGACATTATTTGTCTTTTCCACACAGCTGACGTCTTGCTTTTGTTTAATATGAGTAAGATTATGGTAGGTGTTTGGTCATGTGACCAAGCTGTAACGGGCGTACCTTTCTCTCCAACGAAGGGCAGGGACCAGGTGAAGACGTCCATAAAGTTTGGGAGCCAGTAGGGGTGGGGGGAGCAGTTGAATTGCCGAATGTTCATGACGTTGTTCTCGTACTTGAGTACTGCCGCTGGGGAAACGAAGACAGCAGATCATCACACACACACACACACACACACACACAGACACACAGACACACACACACACACACACATATGCACACACTCACATACACACACAGACACACACACACACACACACACACACACACACACACACACACAGACACACACACAGACACACACACACACACACACAGACACACACACACACACATATGCACACACTCATATACACACGTATACACACACACACACACACGTACACACACAGACACACACACACATATGCACACACTCATATACACACACACACACACACACACAGACACACACACAGACACACACACACACACACACACATATGCACACACTCATATGCACACACTCATATACACACACTCATATACACACACACACACACACACACACACACACACACAGACACACACACACACACACTCACATGCAGGTGTGTGGGCACTGACAACTTGCACAATAGGCATACGTATATGCATGTTCCAGTTTCCACACACATACATATATCCGTGCACACAGGTACAAACATGCTGATATGTACACACACGTGTGTAGACACACTTACAAACACCCTGATAAACACAAACACACACATGTGGGTGTACACACACATGCTCATATACCCACACATACAACATTTTATAATTAAATAAATCATGCCAAATATAGGCATAAGACTATCATATTGTAAAAATGTAGTAAGTTCTTTCAAAAGGTGTCTAACCTTAGTGTCTAACCTTCTTTAAATGAGCAATGCCTTTAACACTGACAGTGCAATGCGTTTAACACTGACAGTGCAATGCGTTTAACATTGACAGTGCAAAGCCTTTAACACTGACAGTGCAAAGCCTTTAACACTGACAGTGCAATGCGTTTAACACTGACAGTGCAAAGCCTTTAACACTGACAGTGCAATGCGTTTAACACTGACAGTGCAAAGCCTTTAACACTGACAGTGCAATGCGTTTAACACTGACAGTGCAATGCCTTTAACACTGACAGTGCAAAGCCTTTAACACTGACAGTGCAATGCGTTTAACACTGACAGTGCAAAGCCTTTAACACTGACAGTGCAATGCGTTTAACACTGACAGTGCAATGCGTTTAACACTGACAGTGCAATGCGTTTAACACTGACAGTGCAAAGCCTTTAACACTGACAGTGCAATGCGTTTAACACTGACAGTGCAAAGCCTTTAACACTGACAGTGCAAAGCCTTTAACACTGACAGTGCAATGCGTTTAACACTGACAGTGCAAAGCCTTTAACACTGACAGTGCAATGCGTTTAACACTGACAGTGCAAAGCCTTTAACACTGACAGTGCAATGCGTTTAACACTGACAGTGCAATGCCTTTAACACTGACAGTGCAAAGCCTTTAACACTGACAGTGCAAAGCCTTTAACACTGACAGTGCAATGCGTTTAACACTGACAGTGCAAAGCCTTTAACACTGACAGTGCAATGCGTTTAACACTGACAGTGCAATGCGTTTAACATTGACAGTGCAAAGCCTTTAACACTGACAGTGCAAAGCCTTTAACACTGACAGTGCAATGCGTTTAACACTGACAGTGCAAAGCCTTTAACACTGACAGTGCAAAGCCTTTAACACTGACAGTGCAAAGCCTTTAACACTGACAGTGCAAAGCCTTTAACACTGACAGTGCAATGCGTTTAACACTGACAGTGCAATGCGTTTAACACTGACAGTGCAAAGCCTTTAACACTGACAGTGCAATGCGTTTAACACTGACAGTGCAATGCGTTTAACACTGACAGTGCAAAGCCTTTAACACTGACAGTGCAAAGCCTTTAACACTGACAGTGCAATGTGTTTAACACTGACAGTGCAAACCTTTAACACTGACAGTGCAATGCGTTTAACACTGACAGTGCAATGCGTTTAACACTGACAGTGCAAACCTTTAACACTAACAGTGCAAAGCCTTTAACACTGACAGTGCAAAGCCTTTAACACTGACAGTGCAAAGCCTTTAACACTGACAGTGCAAACCTTTAACACTGACAGTGCAATGCGTTTAACACTGACAGTGCAATGCGTTTAACACTGACAGTGCAAAGCCTTTAACACTGACAGTGCAATGCGTTTAACACTGACAGTGTTGGAACTGAATGAAACTGGGATGGCGGCGCTTGTCCTCTCATGAGTTGTGAAATAAAGGCAGATGGTTATGTCTCTTTACAGAATTGAAATATCCTCAGCATTGTGGGGAATGGATGCTGCTCATTTAAAAGACTGAATACAGTGTCAGGCTGCAAGCTGGATTTGAAAAGCTAACGTTTTTTAGATGATTGCTTTAGTTCTAAAACCATGCACAAAATGTCACAGTGCCACTTTGGATGTTTTTTTCCGTTACCGCTTACTGAATGAGCAAAGTGGCAATCCTTTTTAAGTGTAATAATTTAGCGACGAGAGCATAAAAGGGTAGGGGACAGCAAAGGACGTTGCTGCTTTGATTTTGTGTCAAGGCAAAAAAACAAAAACAAAAACAAAGTGAGTCTTCATAGTGCTTTGCTATGAAAATAGGTCATCAATGGCAGAATCCTGTCTGAGTGTTGAGCGATTCATCATCATCCGATTGTTTCTTATTGTGTGTTAACAGTGAGTTAGCATGTGAGATGTGAGTTAGCATATGAGATGTGAGTTAGCATGTGAGATGTGAGTTAGCATGTGAGATGTGAGTTAGCATGTGAGATGTGAGTTAGCATGTGAACATCCACTATAGACTGTGACCTCACCCATGGAGAAGCTCTAAATGTGTGATTGGTTAGAAGCTCTAAGTGTGTGATTGGCTAGAAGCTCTAAGTGTGTGATTGGTTACCTTGGCTGGGTGACCATGGTCTTTAGCTCAGAGGGTTAATCGTACCTCTTGTACTTTGAAGGCGGTAAGATTCATGGTTCAAAACCTGCATCAGACCTGCCATCCCATTACACATAGCACCTAATAGTGCTCATTGCAAAACCAGGTCAACAAACATAATCTGCTCTTTAATTTAGTGATAATAATGATGATGGCTTGAGGATGAGGGGACTTTGCCAGCTAGCTACCTCATGATACAGATGGTAAGATAATTATGCCTTCACCACTCAGCTGGCTAAGGTTAGTAGCTAAACAATAGCTAGTGTGCAAGGAGAATGTTAGCTAGCTTTTTGGCAAGTGTGTTTTCTTTTAGTGAGATTTTAATTTATGAGTATTGTCTCTCACAAAATATTATCTTTAGGCATAATTTAAATAAACTTCCCAGTCAGGGAAATGTTCTAGGTAATGTTTAGAAGCCTTTGACCTGATGTGTTTCTGTGGCATCAATAATGAATTCTTAACAAAAAAAGGTTTTCTAAAACTAAACAATCACTCCAACTAGTTCTATATCCATGACCTCTGCCAGAAGGATTATGACAGGTTAGTCCAGAGGTGTGCAACCCTTGTCCTGGAGTGCCTAAAAGTCTATAAGGTAAAACAGTTGTGATTTTTGTATGTGTGCAACACATACGTCTGTCCACTAGATGATGCCATTGTGATTGACCACCTATCAGCCAAGATAAAGTCACTGTTCTGTCATAATCAAGCTCACTCAGTACTTATATTCTTCCCTTTACTAAATTGCACACGCTTGAGTGCACAACCCCACGTGTACACACTATACTCAACACATGCTCAAGCACACACTTGCTCACACACACACACAAACACACACACACACACACACACTTACACACACACACACACACATGTACACACACACACGTACACACACACACACACACACACGTACACACACGTACACACACGTACACACACAAACACACAAACACACACGTACACACACACACACAAACACACACAAACACACACACACACACACAAACACACACACACACATGTACACACACACACACCCACGTACACACGTACACACACACACACACACACACACACGTACACACACACACACACACGTACACACACACACTCATCCCCTTTCTCTCCCTGCTCTGCTTCTCACAGTTGACTTGCAGTCCTTTTACGCATAGTATTTTAGGTATGACTAATCCCCACTCTGTCCTCAAACTCATCTTACTGTGTACAGAGATCCTCAAACTACACTCCACACAGGCCACCATGTCTTAAAAGGTAAGTACACTGTAGAACACTTTTCTTTCGCTGTAAACGTGTTTGTATGCCTACCTTATAATGAAACTCATTCATATTGTATATCATAAGAAACTGGTAGAAAAGCATCTTTGTGTTGCCCCTAATGGTTGAAATGTCCTTTCTGCTCCCCACACTGCCCCCGCCCCAATCGTGATGTCAGAGTACCTCTTTGGAGGTACCGCTACGTCATATGGATAATTGTTGTTGCCCACAACGGAAACAGCCGGCACCTGATTGATTAGACCCACTATGTTACTTTCGTTTCAGCTCCACGTTTTTAAACCGGAACAACGTGGCGTCCTGTTCATAAACTCTCTTATTCCACCTAAATAGTCCACTAAAATATGTTTCTGAAAATATTTGAGGTGAAAAATAGGCCATGCAGTTGCTGAATCTTGATTCATATTTGATGTGCAATGTCTAGTTTGACAGTTTGATCTGAGTTATACAAAATCATTTGCACAATGTACATTTATGCAGCTCTTCCGCCCCCACCCCTCTCCCTCGCTCACCCCACAAAGTATTTTTCAAAATTGTGTAGTCGGCGGAGAAAGGCTGAGACAGTGGGCTTCAGACTTAGCCATAGCTTACTGTGTGAACCAGACTTAATGGTTTACTTTACGATAAGACTGTACTTTATCTGACCCGTTTGTAGTTGTTTCAAGACAACTTTGGTATGCACTTATTGTACTTCGCTTTGGATAAAAGTGCCTCCCAAATTAATGTAATGTAATGTAACTCAGGTACTTTACAATGCAGGTAACTGCCGGGTGACAGTTTCAACTGATAAAATGATTACCTACGGACAACTTAGTGATAATTCTCGTGGACTGAAAGACTCTGCCCCCCCCCCCCTCCCCCCAACCTCTCGTCATCAACACCTCGGCTCAAAGGACATCCCAATCACACCGCCAGCACAGGATGGGATAAGCGCTCTTTCTCTCTTTGCAGTGGATGGCGAGAAACAGCACAGGATTTTAAGTCTGCTTTGAAATGAAAGCACATCACACATAATAAGGATCTTATCTGCCATTTTGTTTTGTATTTCTTCTCTCCCAAAAAGCTGGGATTCTGTAATCGTCCTCCGAGGCCTCTTCTGCCGCCTGATTCCCAGTGGCCACCTACCGTTGCCTCCAACCTTAATATTTCTGCTGCAGTCTATGGTCCCACCACAAGGTGGAGCTTGTTCCTGATATCACTCGGGCTGTGTTCGAATCAAAGCCCTACCTACTGTGCCCTGTGTACTAACATACTGTGTACTGTTTACTGCATACTGTTTAGTACACGACATGCAGTATGCATACTATTATCAGAGAAAACTCTGCCCTAATAAGTATATCATCCGGGAATTACACTACACTACACTACTGTAGTACACTACAGTTAGAGAACATTTTACTGACGTAACAACTTTCTCATCCAGTGTACTCAAAAAGCATACTCAATAGTATGGAAAAGCGGTCTTGTTAGGCCCACAGCACATATCACAACCACTACAACAACCATTGCTGCTTATCTTAGCCACTTCTCTGCTACTGCTAACTTCACCTTTAACTTGCTTGCAGGACTGCAACCACTGATTATTTTGTAACCGATTAATAGTTTTTTTTTTAAAAATTTACATTGTGAAACATCCTACAAAATGTATAGGTGAAAACAATTTATGGTTTTAGCGAAACAAAGTTCACTTTAGTTCGTTTAGCCAAAACGATGTCAACTTTTTTGTTCGCCTAGCATGTTCTGTTGGTGTTATTTGGCCTAGCTGTGCACAGGAAGGCATTTGTTGACTAGGCGAAGTCAGTCCAGGAGAACTCAATGAGCCGCCATCGGTGATTGGTCAAATGTAGTGGTGGGTCTTCTTGGGTTGCTATGGCAAATTAACGTTTTATGTTTGTTGCTACAGAAGCACGTTGCAATGTTTGAGGTTGCTATGTACATGACATTGTAGCAAGCAAAGTCTTCATAAAGTATCAAAGCATTTAGTTCACTTTTGACTTGTTCAGCTTCGCTCAGTCGAAAAAACTTTGGCTTCTTTTGGAGTATACTGACGGCTTTAGCATGTGGTAGCAGATTGTTTTTGTTAGAAATAGTGTCACACTTTTATTAACTTTGGCCATTCTCTCAGAGTCCAGGAGACAATTTGGGTTTAACTGTTTTTGACTCTTTTCAGTGTGTCTGTGAGCTTTCAGTCAGGTAGACTGTGGATAAAATGGAGCGCTCAGGTCAGCAAACTCATTTAATGGCAGCGACAGTGTCGCTGTGTTTTGTAACGATGAGCACTGTGGGGACGGAGGTCACTGGAATCACAGCAACTAACTGACCTCTCAATTCAATTCACCTCATCAAATACATTTTAAATTTGAAAAAAACAGCAATAGATTCAGTTTGATTCAGCGTCGTAGGCTTGTAGGCCTCGTAGCGGAAGCCTATGCAATCATAAAAGAAAAGATCTATGACGGGGAGTGAGCGGTTTACAGTGTGCGAGGGCCCAAGGGAAGGGCAATTCACCTTTATTGTTGTAAACATCAAGGTAGTTTGGCGCTGAGAAGATGGTGATGAGGGATGGAAAGCCGGTGGTCTGACTTTTTCGATACATCCGATAACTGCAGGGGAGGAGAAGACAGCCGCCGTGACAAAACAAACTCCCACAGCCTTTTGATAGCAGCCATAATCATATTAATGTAGGGCTATACCGCAGACCTGGGTTCAAATAGCATTTGTTTTTGATTAAAATATTTTCCTGCATTTTACTAAGTTTGCCTGGTGTGTTGGAACAAATTTAATAATCCAAAAAGTGTAAACCTCACCCATCTGCTTCCTCCAAGCAGGTTCAAATGATCAATACAGCACAGAAAAGTATTTGAATCGAAAACTCTTGTCTGCTATACTGGGCAGGGAGCTAGTTGACTGTATCCGGGTGTGGGGCAGCACTGTAGCATAGCGGTTAGGGAACTGGGCTTGTAACCAAGTGGGTCACTGCTGTTGTGTCCTTGAGGAAGGTAGCTGAACTGAATTGTCTTAGTAAAACGTCCAGCTGTATAAATAGATTGTGCCTTTTGAAAATGTAAGGCCACTGTAACGTGGCAAGCGTGAACGGGAAGGGCGTACGCGGCGAGAACAGCGGGGCGGGGTACATACCCGGCGTCTTGTGCTTCGTGTGCTCGGATGACTGATAATAAGTTGTTGTTCTGTAGAAACTCGCAGACTGCTGGATAACTGAGGATAGTGAGAGAGAGAGAGAGAGAGAGAGAGAGAGAAAGAAGGAGGGGGTGAGAGAGGAGAAGATAATATGTGATGAGCTCCATGTTTTTTGCATGTGTTGCTTACATGCACTCTTCCATAAACCATTCCCAAATTCCTCTTCTTCCTGTTGGTCAATGTGCAGTTCCTTCCACGAGGGGCAGTGTTAATATGCCAGGCTCAGGGCTGTGTCCGAATCAGAGCCCTATCTATCCAGTGTAAGACGTTTAGCGTATCAAAACATTTCCTCATCAAAACTAATAACACAACCAATGATTGGTGCAAAACAAATACCGTGACCAATCATTGGTCATGTTATTGGTTTGCCTGTGCTAAAAGGTTTACCACCCCAACACCTGACTTCACCTCAATCCTCTCTTTACCACCTCAACACCTGACTTCACCTCAATCCTCTCTTTACCACCCCAACACCTGACTTCACCTCAATCCTCTCTTTACCACCCCAACACCTGACTTCACCTTAATCCTCTCTTTACGACTTCTTTTTTCTGTTTTCAGAGCCTGTGGCTCTTTACTGGGGTTTGCATAATGCAGTTTAATGCCTATTAGGGCAGTTTTATTCTTGTTTGTGTAACTTTATTTAATATTCAAATGTGTAGTTGACACATTTGCAATCAAGTCTGCACGTCTTGTTGTCTCTCTCTTGGATACTTTCCTGCACATTGACCCCTGGTTTTTGCGCTTGTGTTCGTATTGTAAGCGTCTCTGGGTAAGAGCTAAATGCCAGTAAAGTAACAAAGAACAGTCCCTTCGCTGCGTAACACATAACAGCTGCAGTACACAGCTCACACCTCACAGCAGTACACAGCATCGCCACGTCTTGAGAGCTTTACAACTCGACAACACTATCTACCAAAACACAACGCAACAGCACACTCTGCGTACTGCTCGACAAACACAATGCATCGCTCCAGTGCACATACTGCAGTGTAACACTACACAACAATGCATCGCTCCAGTGCACATACTGCAGTATAACACTACACAACAATGCATCGCTCCAGTGCACATACTGCAGTATAACACTACACAACAATGCATCGCTCCAGTGCACATACTGCAGTGTAACACTACACAACAATGCATCGCTCCAGTGCACATACTGCAGTATAACACTACACAACAATGCAGCGCTCCAGTGCACATACTGCAGTATAACACTACACAACAATGCATCGCTCCAGTGCACATACTGCAGTATAACACTACACAACAATGCATCGCTCCAGTGCACATACTGCAGTGTAACACTACACAACAATGCATCGCTCCAGTGCACATACTGCAGTATAACACTACACAACAATGCAGCGCTCCAGTGCACATACTGCAGTATAACACTACACAACAATGCATCGATCCAGTGCACATACTGCAGTGTAACACTACACAACAATGCAGCGCTCCAGTGCACATACTGCAGTATAACACTACACAACAATGCATCGCTCCAGTGCACATACTGCAGTATAACGCTACACAACAATGCATCGCTCCAGTGCACATACTGCAGTATAACACTACACAACAATGCAGCGCTCCAGTGCACATACTGCAGTGTAACACTACACAACAATGCATCGCTCCAGTGCACATACTGCAGTATAACACTACACAACAATGCATCGCTCCAGTGCACATACTGCAGTGTAACACTACACAACAATGCATCGCTCCAGTGCACATACTGCAGTATAACACGACACAACAATGCATCGCTCCAGTGCACATACTGCAGTATAACACGACACAACAATGCATCGCTCCAGTGCACATACTGCAGTATAACACTACACAACAATGCATCGCTCCAGTGCACATACTGCAGTGTAACACTACACAACAATGCATCGCTCCAGTGCACATACTGCAGTATAACACTACACAACAATGCATCGCTCCAGTGCACATACTGCAGTGTAACACTACACAACAATGCAGCGCTCCAGTGCACATACTGCAGTGTAACACTACACAACAATGCAGTGCTCCAGTGCACATACTGCAGTGTAACACTACACAACAATGCATCGCTCCAGTGCACATACTGCAGTATAACACTACACAACAATGCATCGCTCCAGTGCACATACTGCAGTGTAACACTACACAACAATGCATCGCTCCAGTGCACATACTGCAGTGTAACACTACACAACAATGCAGCGCTCCAGTGCACATACTGCAGTATAACACTACACAACAATGCATCGCTCCAGTGCACATACTGCAGTGTAACACTACACAACAACGCAGCGCTCCAGTGCACATACTGCAGTGTAACACGACACAACAATGCAGCGCTCCAGTGCACATACTGCAGTATAACACTACACAACAATGCATCGCTCCAGTGCACATACTGCAGTGTAACACTACACAACAATGCAGCGCTCCAGTGCACATACTGCAGTATAACACTACACAACAATGCAGCGCTCCAGTGCACATACTGCAGTGTAACACTACACAACAATGCATCGCTCCAGTGCACATACTGCAGTGTAACACTACACAACAATGCATCGCTCCAGTGCACATACTGCAGTGTAACACTACACAACAATGCATCGCTCCAGTGCACATACTGCAGTGTAACACTACACAACAATGCAGCGCTCCAGTGCACATACTGCAGTATAACACTACACAACAATGCAGCGCTCCAGTGCACATACTGCAGTGTAACACTACACAACAATGCATCGCTCCAGTGCACATACTGCAGTGTAACACTACACAACAATGCATCGCTCCAGTGCACATACTGCAGTGTAACACTACACAACAATGCAGCGCTCCAGTGCACATACTGCAGTATAACACTACACAACAATGCATCGCTCCAGTGCACATACTGCAGTGTAACACTACACAACAATGCATCGCTCCAGTGCACATACTGCAGTGTAACACTACACAACAATGCATCGCTCCAGTGCACATACTGCAGTATAACACTACACAACAATGCATCGCTCCAGTGCACATACTGCAGTGTAACACTACACAACAATGCATCGCTCCAGTGCACATACTGCAGTGTAACACTACACAACAATGCATCGCTCCAGTGCACATACTGCAGTATAACACTACACAACAATGCATCGCTCCAGTGCACATACTGCAGTGTAACACTACACAACAATGCATCGCTCCAGTGCACATACTGCAGTATAACACTACACAACAATGCATCGCTCCAGTGCACATACTGCAGTGTAACACTACACAACAATGCATCGCTCCAGTGCACATACTGCAGTATAACACTACACAACAATGCAGCGCTCCAGTGCACATACTGCAGTGTAACACTACACAACAATGCATCGCTCCAGTGCACATACTGCAGTGTAACACTACACAACAATGCATCGCTCCAGTGCACATACTGCAGTGTAACACTACACAACAATGCATCGCTCCAGTGCACATACTGCAGTGTATAACACTACACAACAATTCATCTCTCCAGTGCACATACTGCAGTATAACACTACACAACAATGCAGCGCTCCAGTGCACATACTGCAGTATAACACTACACAACAATGCATCGCTCCAGTGCACATACTGCAGTGTAACACTACACAACAATGCATCGCTCCAGTGCACATACTGCAGTGTAACACTACACAACAATGCATCGCTCCAGTGCACATACTGCAGTATAACACTACACAACAATGCATCGCTCCAGTGCACATAGAGCAGTATAACACTACACAACAATGCATCGCTCCAGTGCACATACTGCAGTATAACACTACACAACAATGCATCGCTCCAGTGCACATACTGCAGTATAACACTACACAACAATGCATCGCTCCAGTGCACATACTGCAGTGTAACACTACACAACAATGCATCGCTCCAGTGCACATACTGCAGTATAACACTACACAACAATGCATCGCTCCAGTGCACATACTGCAGTATAACACTACACAACAATGCATCGCTCCAGTGCACATACTGCAGTGTAACACTACACAACAATGCATCGCTCCAGTGCACATACTGCAGTATAACACTACACAACAATGCATCGCTCCAGTGCACATACTGCAGTATAACGCTACACAACAATGCATCTCTCCAGTGTACATACTGCAGTATAACACTACACAACAATGCATCGCTCCAGTGCACATACTGCAGTATAACACTACACAACAATGCATCGCTCCAGTGCACATACTGCAGTATAACACTACACAACAATGCATCGCTCCAGTGCACATACTGCAGTATAACACTACACAACAATGCATCGCTCCAGTGCACATACTGCAGTGTAACACTACACAACAATGCAGCGCTCCAGTGCACATACTGCAGTATAACACTACACAACAATGCAGCGCTCCAGTGCACATACTGCAGTATAACACTACACAACAATGCATCGCTCCAGTGCACATACTGCAGTGTAACACTACACAACAATGCATCGCTCCAGTGCACATACTGCAGTATAACACTACACAACAATGCATCGCTCCAGTGCACATACTGCAGTGTAACACTACACAACAATGCATCGCTCCAGTGCACATACTGCAGTATAACACTACACAACAATGCATCGCTCCAGTGCACATACTGCAGTATAACGCTACACAACAATGCATCGTTCCAGTGCACATACTGCAGTATAACACTACACAACAATGCATTGCTCCAGTGCACATACTGCAGTATAACACTACACAACAATGCATTGCTCCAGTGCACATACTGCAGTATAACACTACACAACAATGCATCGCTCCAGTGCACATACTGCAGTATAACACTACACAACAATGCATCGCACCAGTGCACATACTGCAGTATAACACTACACAACAATGCATCGCTCCAGTGCACATGGAGCAGTATAACACTACACAACAATGCATCGCTCCAGTGCACACGCTGCAGTGCCACCACCCCCCTGTGCTCCCGTTATAGCCACGCCCGTATAGAGCGCAGGAGAAACACCGCCCGTGTCCTCATTTAGCATCTCACTGAGGATCTCTCCGCAAACTCTCCCCCAAAAACACACAAGGTCACCTCCACACCTCCACACCAGCAACACACCGTGCCACCATACCTCTGATGTGCAGTGAACACCTCACCCAACCTTCTCGCTCTCTGCATCTCTATCCCTCTTTTTTTCTTACCAGATTTCCCCCTCTCTCTCTCTCTCCCTCCAGCTCTCCCCCTCTATCTCCATCTTTCTGTCTCTCTCTCTCTCTCTCTCTCTCTCTCTCTCTCACCTTATATCCACTGACAGCATAAATAGGTTACTAGTCGGTTATGGATGAATTATAGAATTAGAATCTAAAGATCAGTTCAGATGCAAATATAAATGTGAAGTCGTTTTGTTTTTGGTTTGTTTAATAGTTTGGTTTATGTATTTATGAGGCTGGAGTGGTACTGGATTAGTCAAATAGATTAGTCTGTCTGGCTGTCTGTCTATCTATCCCTTATTTAAAGTTTTAGTTTAATTTAGCCCTACCTGCATGATATGCATCAGGATTTCCAACGCATATCCATTTCAGAAGAAAACGATATGCAATATCATAAAATAAAAGAAGAAAAAAATAAGTATAACTATTCATTTACAATGATATGAAGAAATAATATAATATATTGAATTATTTAAAAAAACTGTGATAAAAATCGTTCTCTCTTCTCTCATTTCAGATCAGCCCAGAGTAGCCAGCTGTCATAGCAACAACCCACTGTGGAGCCCCAGGGGATTGTGGGATATCTGTGAGCACAGAGCTGATGCTGGTCCCTCTTTGAGCTGTCGTTCAGAAGCCTTTATCCCTGCTCTGTAGGGAAGAACACTCGTTACATCGATTAGAGAGGGAGCACAAATCCGCTCGTTTTCACCTAAAGTACATCTCCAACCCTCCCCCTGAAATACGTCCCCAACCCTCTCAAATTTTAGACATTTAGCTGACACTCTTATCCAGAGTGATTTACAATGAGTGCACAAGGTCTAGATTCATAAATCAACTGTGATTGTAATTGCGATGGTAGTGGATTGTACCTCTGATTGTAGCCTGAATATAGAGGATTGTAGCTGTGATTGTAGCTGTGATAGCAGGGGATTGTAGCTCTGATTGTAGCAGAATGTAGAGGATTGTAGCTGTGATAGCAGGGGATTGTAGCTCTGATTGAAGCGGATTGTGGCTGTGATTTCAGGTGATTGTAGCTGTGATTATAGCCGATTGTAGCTGTGATTGTAGTGGATTGTAGCTGTGATTACAGGGGATTGTAGCTCTGATTGGAGTAGATTGTAGCTGTGATTGTAGCAGAATGTAGAGGATTGTAGCTGTGATTGTAGCAGATTGTAGCTGTGTTTGTAGCTGTGATGGCAGGGGATTGTCGCTGTAATTGTAGCAGATTGTAGCTGTGTTTATAGCTGTGGTAGCGGGATTGTAGTGGATTGTAGCTGTGATTGCAGTGGATTGTAGCTCTGATTATATAGGTATCTCAGGCTATTACCGTGGCAGGGACAGGATGTGGGACGCAGAGAACTGAGAGTGTGAGGACTGTGGGGGAGGAACTCTCTGCCTGTATCACGGCTCACACAGGAAGTAAGGAACTTTAGATGCAATTAAAGTTAGGGAGGAGGCATTGCAGAGGTTTAAAAAGTCTCAGGACCAAGCAGATGCTGACAATTACAAGAAATGTAGAAACGAAGCACAAAGAATTATTAAGATAGCAAAAAAGGAATATTACATGAATCTAATAAAGGAAAATAAAAACGATTCTAAGAAGCTATGGAAAACTCTAAAAGACATGGGCTGCGGGGGCAAGGCCAATAACGGAAAGCCCACTATTGGCCTCGAAATGAATGGCAAAATCGAATTTGATAAAGCACAGGTAGCCAATGAATTTAATAACTTTTTTGCCTCAGTAGCCAGCAAGTTAGTAGATGCACTGCCTCCTAAGACAGGAGAATATGGGGATGAGTTTATCCAAGGATTCTATTCCAGTCGAGGTGTACATGCCAACTCGTTTTCCTTATCCAAAGTGACAGTTGAGAGGGTAGCAGAGATGCTGGGAGAGCTTAACACGACAAAAGCCACTGGCCTTGATAATATTTCTGCCAAATTTTTAAGAGATGGGGCACAGGTAATAGCTCCTTATGTTGCACATTTGATAAATCTCTCACTGGAACAAGGCATTGTACCAAGTTGCACTAAACATGCAAAGATTATTCCCCTGTTTAAAAAAGGGAATAGATCCCATTATGGTAACTACAGGCCAGTATCCATTTTGAGTGTCACATCTAAGATCTTAGAGAAAGTGGTGCATGAACAGATATCAGAATATGTTGAGAGGGAAAATCTTCTGTATGAATTTCAATCAGGGTTCAGGAAGTCCTATTCTACAGACTCATGCTTACTTTACATCAGCGACTTCATCAGAAAGGAGATGGACGAAGGGAATCTGTGTGGAATGGTTTTACTTGATCTTCAGAAAGCCTTCGACACAGTTAACCATAGTTTGCTGCTTAAAAAATTGAAGGTTCTAGGGATGAATGACACCGCTATCGAGTGGGTCACTTCATACCTGACAGACAGGGATCAGAGAGTAGAGGTCAACGGCTTTATGACAGACACCAAACCAGTAGTATGTGGGGTTCCGCAAGGAAGTGTTTTAGGACCACTGCTATTTTTACTTTATATTAATGACATGAGAGATGCGTGTTCCTGTAACTTGTATTTATTCGCAGATGATGCAGCTTTGCTCATCTCGCACAAAGACAAGAACACACTCCAAAGTAGGCTAGGAGAGGAACTCACTAAGATAAGCAGCTGGCTGTGTGACAATAGGCTGTCACTTCATTTAGGGAAGACGGAGTCTATTCTATTTGGGTCTAAGCCCAGACTAAAGAAGGCCCAGCAGCTAAGAGTAGAAGTAGGGTCTGTGGAGATAGCTGCAAAGACATCAGTGAAGTACCTGGGGTGTGTTTTAGATGACAGTTTGGGTGGGGAGGGAATGGCCTTACAGGTGCTGGGTAAAGTTAACGCCCGCACAAAGTTTCTTGCCAGAAAGGCCAATCTGCTGGACAGAGAAAGCCTACGTCTACTAGCCAACAGCCTAGTGCAGTGTCATTTTGATTACGCCAGTGTAGCATGGTCAGCAGGTCTGTCAACCTCATTAAAAAGGAAATTGCAGGTGTCTCAAAACAAGCTAGTTAGGGTTGTGATGGGGCTAGGCCCTCGAGACCATGTTGGAAGGAGGCATTTCCAAGAGCTCAACTGGCTACCAGTTGAGGCTAGAATGACTCAGCTGAGGCTCAACATGGTACACAAGGTCATTAACAACAGGGCCCCAGTGTACCTAAGCAGCCATTTTTCCAGCGTTGGGGAATCACACAACCACAGGACTAGGTCCAGCTTAGCCAACCTGCACCCCCCGAGGTGTAGAACCAAAATGGGGCAATGCACATTTGCCTACACAGGAGCACAGGAGTGGAATGAACTGCCTTTGACCATCAAACAGAGCACGAACCCACACAGTTTTAAGGTGAATGTTAGGAAATGGCTACTAGCCAAAGTCCAAGAATAGACAGGTAGGGGAGGGAGGGATTGTTAGGATGTGTACATGATGTATTATGTAGTTTTATGTGTTTATGTGTTATGTGTTTTTAAGTGCTGTACGTATGAATATGTTAAGACCAAGGACCACAACGGAAATAAGTCCACGACTTTTTGTGCTATCCTTGACACTGTTTTGATGCATGACTTGCACTGACATGTATTTTAAATTGATATGTCAAATAAACTAAACTAAACTCTCTGCCTGTATCACGGCTCACACAGGAAGTAATGTAGCGTGTGATGTGATCTCAAAAGCAGTACGCAGCAAAAAAAACAAAAAAACACAACAGCCAATCACACCACTACTAGAGTGCTGCTGAATATTAAACACCCTGGAACACCACAGGGAGACTGGAGCTCCAACAGCCTCTCTGCCTGTCTGCATAACACACATCTGAGCTCTCCGTCCCTTTCCCACAATGCACCATGCTTCGCTTTCCCCACCCCCCACAGCAGTGCAGGACTGTAACACGGTAACCTGGTGTCCCACCCCCCCCCCCCCCCCTATGCCTCCCCCAAACATCATGCACATGACTGCATCTACCCCCCACCTGAACGTATTACACCCCCCCACCCTCCCTCACTCCCAACACACCATCAAACTTTCATCAGGATGTAAAATATTCAGGAAACAGAAGAGCGGACCCATCGACACTAAAACCTATAGAACATTTGGGCACGCCTGCCCCGCCCCTCCTGAATCCCTCTGACTGTGTGAATGTAGGTTATCAGCTGGTAGAGGGATGCGTTGGGGGGGGGGGGGGTCCGCAGAGACCGCTGCCCCTGATCCAGGGGCCTGACCCACATACTAACAATCAAGCGACATCTTACCAGTCAGAAACACAGTCACAGCTACAAAAAGCCTATGGTCCTGGCACCCAAAAATATGCAGTAAAACTAGTCAATTTCTCACATATCATAGCATGATCTGACACAATCTTCTGCTCCTTGCTCCAACTGTATGGGGGCTGTTTAAAAGACCCTCGCAATTCTCCCATCTTGGGCATCCGCATAAAAAATCCCTGCTGAGGGGGCGTAACAGGGACTGCCTCTAAAATACCAACAACTTTCCCGGTCAATTTAAAGGCCGTTTCTTGCTTTTGTTGACAAAACGCTAAACATGCCAAGGCAGCTCACTGCAGAGGAGACAGTGGATGTCTCAAGATAAGCCCACCTGAACGCGTGGCAGTGTAGTATAACGGGCAGGGAACTGGGCTTGTAACCTAAAGGTTACAGGTTATATTCCCAGGTCTAGATTCCTGCCATTGTGCCTTGAGCAAGGTACTTAACCTGAACTGCTTCAGTAAACCCAGCTGTATAAATGGATACTACTGTAAAAAAAGGATGAGTAAGTCACTCTGGATGAGAGCGTCTGCTAAATGGCAGTAATATAATGTAATGAATGCAAGTGGATCCTCTAATAAAGAAGGATTTCTCCACTTCCCATAATCGCAGAGAATATAAAAATAAAAAGCATGTTTTACCAAAATAAAGCATGATCGAGTGGAGAAGAAGCATAAACAATATTGAGGGGAGCGAGCCGAGCGGTGGAAGGGGCGGGGTTTTGGGGCGTGGGGTGTGGCTCACCTGTAGAAGTAAGAGCAGCCCCTGACTGTGTTGTGGCTGAAGTACTCCTGGGTCTTCTCGTTCCCAAAGTCCTCCAGGGGGTCTGACCACAGGAGGTCACACATGGGCCCGAATGCTGGAGGCTCCTTGAACCTGTCCAACTGAGAGAGAGAGAGAGAGAGAAAGAGAGACAGAGACACAGAGATAGAGAGAGAGAGAGAGAGAAAGAGAATCAAGCCAAGAGTCAAACCCACACGGTACCGTGAACTACTGTAATGCAAATGCAATATATTTGAAAATAAACTGAAATTAATATGGTGGCAATATACTGTAACACTTCACAACAGAGTGGTAAATATGCAAGTGATTGCCACTTCAAGGTATTGCAATATATTGCAATTGTGTGTATATTGCACTGCTGTGAAATACAGCATATCGTCATATTTTCAGAAAATTCTATATATTTACCATATATTTCAGTAAGGATATGCTAGGATAGATGTTGCTAATAAATTAATGGTCACTAACTAATCTCTCAAAGCTAATCTAGAGCATTTCCCTTTCTGGATGCTCTAGAGAGAGTCTGGAGTCGAGACTACACTGTAACCATCTGCTGATTGATGATGCTGCTTGTCCATATTTTCCACAGGGACGGGCCCATATTAAACTGTGTTGGTTTCATATATTGTACCGTTCACGTACACATACTGAGGGTGCATATCAAGACACTGATAAAAAATATATATATTTTCCTACCCATAAATTGGATAGCATTTCTGTTAAACACAATTCGCTTTTTCGTACAAATCTGTACCCATATTCAGGGCAACTTTACATAGCTTTGTAAAATAATTCAGCTCTTGGACACCATGTCTGTGTACCACCTACAACTCAGGATTAAAAGCCCAGAGGTTTACATGTGAAGACCAAACCCAAGTGTTTGTACACAGGAACATTCCTCATGTTAAATCAACTCAAACAATGTTCATATTCGTCGAAGTATAAAAAATATGTACTTAGTGTACACTGCAATTACTTTTCTGACATTTTTCTTTACCTTTTTTATGTCGTCTAATGTGTGTACTTCTGGCGAGAGGCCTCCGTGAACGCACAGGAACTGCTGGTTCATTAGAGCGGCAAGGGGAAGGCAATCGAACGCGTCCATACAGGAATCGTACACCTGCTCCGAATATTTGATTTTACCTGAGGGAGAGAGAGAAAGAAACACAATGGAGAGATAAAAGAGAAGAATGAGCCGACAGGAAACAGTGACTGGTGACCCTCACAAAACTTCCAGCCCTCCAATTCCAGCCAACCACCTGCCGATGGAGCACTTATGAGCAAAAAGAAGGCGTGAGGAATTTTTTTGGTTACATTACATCTGCTCACTGCCCAAGAGAGGCACAACATGGATTCTGTTTTGAACTACACATCCCAGCATGCAAATGTGCCACCCAGAACCGGGAAGAGTGGCCAGTGCGCTGTGTGTGAGCTGGTGTGGTGCTGCTTGTTCATGTTACATCCCTGGGCAGGTAATGCTAAATATTGTGCAGTGCAGGTTTATTGGCGTACACCTAATGCTCTTATATTTATCTCTTGATAGATACCATGGAAAATCCTAGTGTATTAGTACATAATCTAACATTTGTGCCTATTCTTTATTTATTTTTTTTCACAGTGGAAAAGCAAGATTCCATAAGCGTGTTCTGCAGCCAATCTGAAATATAACTCTTCTCCTGCTGTGAGATCTCTTTCCAGAATCTGTTTGCCAAGTTTGTGAGAGCGCTAGAACGGCCTGAAACGCCTCTGCTTTACTTGGGTTTGACATTATTTGCCTTCTGAGTGCAAACAGAGGCACGGTCAAATTTTGTGGGAACAAGTGAAAGGGCTCTTGAAGTCAGTGGAGTGACCCACAGTCACATAACTCACACGGTCAAGTCCATTCAGCTGCACGAGAAGTCTGTTACAAATCCCTCCACCGTGGGGCCCATTCTAACCCTTCCACCATGGGGCCTATCCTCAACTCTCCACCGTGGAGACCATTCTAACCCCCCCCCCACAATGGGGCCTATCCTCAACTCTCCACCGTGGAGACCATTCTAACCAACCCCACAATGGGGCCTATCCTCAACTCTCCACCATAGAGACCAGTCTAATCCCTCCTCCGTGGGACCTATCATCTTCACCTCTCCACCATGGAGACCATTCTAACCCCCCCACCACGGGGCCTATCCTCAACTCTCCACCGTGGAGATCATTCTAACCCCTCCACTGTGGGGCCTATCTTCACCTCTCCACTGTGGGAACCATTCTAACCCCTCCACCATTGGGCCTATCCTCAACTCTCTACCATAGTGACCAGTCTAATCCCTCCGCCGTGGGATCTATCATCCTCACATCTCCACCGTGGAGACCATTCTAACCCCTCCACCGTGGGCCCTATTCTTAACCCCACCCATCCTCACCTCGTTGATGAAAATCACATAAACAACCCTCTGTTCCTCTATAAACTCCTAACACAAAAATGGAACACGTTTGCTCCCCTTTTTCCCAAAATACTTCTCCGTTTCCCCCCAGGTGCTGTACGTCACCTCCATCCTGCACCTCCAGAAACCGAACCTCCTTTAATCTTAAACCAGCAGCACCCCCGCCCTCCTTAATCGCGTTGAAATCAGCGGCGGAAACCTCCGCGGATCCAGGGCACAATCCGACATTCTCCGTCGTCGGAAGAGTGTGTCCTCAGACGACGGACATTATTCTGTCCCTCCCCCTCCCCCCGCACCCAGGGGGGCGCCCGAATGCACGCCAGCGCGCGGGAGGGGGGCAGAGCATCGGGGAAGAGGATGCGCCAATCTCCACTGTGTCGAATTCTCAAGTCCCAGAGCATCCCATCTGCTGGGTAATGGTGTGAGCTCATCAACACATCACTCTACATCACTCATGACTGGCTAGCGTTGGAGAGAACTCTCTCTCTTCCCTCTCTCACTCTTTTTCTCTCCCCCCTCTCCATTCTTCTTTCTTTCTCTCTCTTCCTCTCTTTCCCTCCCTCGGGGTCTCTCTCCCCACTCCCCCTCTGTTCTCTCTCTCCCTCTCCCTCTGTATTACTCTCTTTCATTCTCTCTCTCTCTCTCTCCCTCTCGCTCCATTCGACCTGACCCAGGGATCAGATTGGTCCTAAAAAAGATGCTCTCTCTGGTTTGAGGAATGCCATAGCGGTACGCGGCGCCCATCTGGGAAATCAGCGATGTCATCCCAGAGCCGCTCGTTAACAGGAAAAATTAACTTCCTGCTAATCACCTGCTCTCAGTCTGACTGGCATCTGTTCTAGAAAACTCTGTTTCCAAAAGAGAGAGAGGAAGAGAGAGAGAGAGAGAGGGACATGGAGAGAAATGGAGAGCGAGAGGGGGAGATGGAGAAAGAGAAAAGTGAGATGGAGAGAGAGAGGGTGCGTGAGATGAAGAGAGGGAGAGTGAGATGGAGAGAGAGGGGGAGATGGAGAGAGAGGGTGAGTGAGAAGGAGAGAGGGAGAGATGGGGAGAGCTAGAGAGAGAGAAAGGGAGAGAGGAGAGGGTAAAGAAGGAGGACGGCAGACAGTCATGTAGGTCAGTGGTTCCCAACCCTGGTCCTGGAGTACCCCTGTGTATGCAGGTTTTCGTTCCAACCACAATTGCAATATCAGAATTTTAACAAGCTGTTAATTTTTCTTAATTAGATGTTTTTAATGTTTAGATAGATTATTTACCCTCTTAAGCCACATTTTGTTAGCAATAGCTATGCATAGCATGAAGAATTAAAGTCAAATATTCACATTAGGCTCCTAATTGATGATATTGTGGACACATGGCCACTAAAACTAACCGTTTGGTAAATAATGAAGAATTCAAAGACAAAGCAAATGATAACGAGCCAAACCTGAATTGTGTTAAATTTAAGGAAACATTATGAAGGAACACTTGTTCAATGACCTAATTAAGAGCCCATTCACCTCAGTCTTTACCTCTTTTTTGTAATTGTTTGCAATATAACACAATAAGCATAATGTGAACCTGGAAAATGTATTATTCATGGCATGTATAGCCATGTCTTTTATAATGTGATTTTTAGAGGGTAAATAATCCCTCTAAACAT
Organism: Ilyophis sp. 1 JC-2022; assembly: GCA_022702515.1. Classification (NCBI taxonomy): domain Eukaryota; kingdom Metazoa; phylum Chordata; class Actinopteri; order Anguilliformes; family Synaphobranchidae; genus Ilyophis; species Ilyophis sp. 1 JC-2022. The sequence continues at coordinate 7,592,805 of CM040397.1, forward strand.
GATAAATTAACATCTTAAAATATTGGGATTGCAATTGCGGTTGTAACGAAAACCTGCATACACAGGGGTACTCCAGGACCAGGGTTGGGAACCACTAATGTAGGTTGTAGCACTCAGACAGATGATGATGAGGAAGGGGGAGGAAGAGAGGAAGAACAACGGAGAGCCCAATTAAGGAGAGGGGGAGGGGCTGACATGAGAAAATATTTCAGCTGAATATGAGAGTTTTATCCTTTCTCTTTACTTTTAATAACAAAGGTTTTCAACAGCAGTGCTTCTCCATCTCTGTCCTGGGGACCCCCTGTGTACGCTGACTTTCCTTGGTCCTGGGGGACCCCTGTGTACGCTGACTTTCCTTGGTCCTGGGGGACCCCTGCGTACGCTGACTTTCCTTGGTCCTGGGGAACCCCCTGTGTATGCTGACTTTCCTTGGTCCTGGGGGACCCCCTGTGTACGCTGACTTTCCTTAGTCCTGGGGGACCCCCTGTGTACGCTGACTTTCCTTAGTCCTGGGGGACCCCCTGTGTACGCTGACTTTCCTTGGTCCTGGGGGACCCCCTGTGTACGCTGACTTTCCTTGGTCCTGGGGAACCCCCTGTGTATGCTGACTTTCCTTGGTCCTGGGGGACCCCTGTGTACGCTGACTTTCCTTAGTCCTGGGGGACCCCTGTGTACGCTGACTTTCCTTGGTCCTGGGGGACCCCCTGTGTACGCTGACTTTCCTTGGTCCTGGGGGACCCCTGTGTACGCTGACTTTCCTTGGTCCTGGGGTACCCCTGTGTACGCTGACTTTCCTTGGTCCTGGGGGACCCCTGTGTACGCTGACTTTCCTTGGTCCTGGGGGACCCCTGTGTACGCTGACTTTCCTTAGTCCTGGGGGACCCCCTGTGTACGCTGACTTTCCTTGGTCCTGGGGGACCCCCTGTGTATGCTGACTTTCCTTGGTCCTGGGGGACCCCTGTGTACGCTGACTTTCCTTGGTCCTGGGGGACCCCCTGTGTACGCTGACTTTCCTTAGTCCTGGGGGACCCCCTGTGTACGCTGACTTTCCTTGGTCCTGGGGGACCCCTGTGTACGCTGACTTTCCTTCCAACCACAAGTGCAATCCCAGACTTTTAACAAGCTGTTCGTTTTTCTTAATCAGGCGCTTTCCCTGTTTTGAGGGAATATTTACCCTCTTAAGCCTCATTATGTCAGACATAGATATGCATGCTATGAAGAATATAAATCCCATATTCATATTGTACTTACTGTGCTATGTTGCAAACAGTTACATAAAGAGCTGAAGATAAACATTTACGTGATCAAATTAAAGGTGAATGAATAACTCCTAATTGGGGAAAGTGTGGACACATGGCCACTAAAACGAACCATTTGGTAGATAATGAAGAATTCAAAGACAATGCAAAGGATAACAAGCCAAACCTGCACCATGTAAATAAGTCCAAAGAATAAGTTATGAAACAACGTAAACATGTGTTTGACAACCTAACTTGAGCAAGAGAACAGAAACCAGCATAGACAGGGGTCCTCGGGACTGTTTGAAAACCTCCCGTACTACAGCACAACCATGCGGCCTCTCCACAATACACTATATATACACATTTTTAAAAAGTGTTTTTCTAGGGCTTTTCAGCTTTATTGGACAGCACAGTGTAGAGAGACAAGAAGAATGGGAACCAGAGAGAGAGGGAGAGACATGCGACAAAGGTTGCGTGGCCGGATTCGAACCGCCAAACCGTACAGGCAACGCCGCGGGACACCCACACCATGTACAACTTTAACAAAGCAACAGTCAGTTTAGTGAGATTCAATGGGGAAAAAGCACTGTATTATTTAAAAACTACGAATCTACCAAGACGTGCCCTCGTCTAGCTTTCTGTTTTCAGTTCCAGTATGTTACGGTACAACTAATAAAGATCCTTCCCACAATGCACACCATTACTTTAAGAAAGCCACTGCGAGCTCAGGGAGATATTAAAGAAAAAAAATATGGCATGGTTTTAAAATGACTTTGTGGATCGCCCATGCCGATCCGTAGTCTATCGTTCCTTTTCAAGGTTCAGTGGGTGAGAGAGAAAAGGGTTAGAGGCACAGCGGGCGATCACAGGGCGTACTTACATTCCTGTTTGAATGTGAAATACTCTGTAAGATGTCTACATTCGTGGTTTCCTCGCAGCAGATATAACGTCTTTGGGTAGAGGATTTTCAGAGACCACAGGTACAAAACGCACTGCAACGGGAAAACAAACGGCCCGTTACCGCTCGTTTAAAAATATATTCACAGAGATTAATTCATAATAAGTGCACACATACACAAACACACACAAATACAGACATTGACAAACAGAGACACACACACAAACAGTCAACACATACAGACAAGGATAAACATAGACACACACACAAACAGAAATACAGTCATGGACAAACACACACACACACACACACACACACACACAGGAGTTTGTGTGTCCTTCAGTGTGTCCTTACATGACTCAGGTGAAGGGGGGTTGGCGGGGGGGTTGTGATATTTAAATGCTCTTCACACTATTAACCTCAGTGTCTGCTCAGAGCTCTTGACACTGGCGGTCCATGTCAACACAACGGGCGTGACAGAGGCAGGAGAGTGAATGGCGGCTGTTCTACCCTGTCATCGCCACTCTTCCTGGAAACAGCACCTGTGAGCAGGATATGAGGTCAGCTGAGCCCAAGGTGAGGGCGGGGTCAGAGTCTATGACTGGTGGACTCGTTTGGACCCTCTCGGGCGAGGGAGGAGCTTGCTGCTGGACTCGAGTATAAATGGGTGCTCATTATAAGCAAATCAAAAGATCCAAAAACCGGCATGGCTCATTTGGAACCACTCGTTGGCATTTGACGTCATTCAGAAGTGCTTCACCGACTTCACCTACAGTTTCTAGCGGGCAGAATGGCGATGGCTGGCGGCTGCTTTTTGTGCAAAATGAGTGCAGAGCACGCCCATTCGGTCATGGTCGGGAGATCCACCCGAGTCCACAAAGAAAGTCCACCCACTGAGGCATTGAGGAGGGGGCGGCGTCAGAGTATATGAGTGAGTCACTCAGGAGGCGGGGTCAGAGTCTATGAGTGAGTCACTCAGGAGGCGGGGTCAGAGTATATGAGTGAGTCACTCAGGAGGGGGCGTGGTCAGAGTCTATGAGTGAGTCACTCAGGAGGGGGCGGGGTCAGAGTCTATGAGTGAGTCACTCAGGAGGGGGTGGAGTCAGAGCGAATGAGACTGACCCAGTCTCTCAACAAAACTTTCACAGACTCCAAAACCTGTTGCCTTTCCCTGGTCTTTAAGTTCATGATACACAGGCAACAATTTGAGGCAGTGCATATGGGCAATTTTGCTCACAAATGTGATCTATAGTATTTTGTTCACCATATTTTAATTTCTTAGAGCCCATTATGTTATTCTCACAACTTTTTGTCCCATTTTCTCACCTGCATCCTTCTTGCAGGCAGTATTGCTCATCTACACTGCCTGTGAGTCACAGCCTTTAGATCCTGCCTGTAGATCTCTGCACAGCGCTGATGGGCGTAAAAAGGCATTATGGATCAAAGCGTGATTCGCCAGGATTGAAACCCCTCCCCTCTCCTGTCTCAGGACAGCGATGGCACACTAGAGGCGAAGCTGGTTTTCTGCTCTGATCGCAGCGAACGCCGTCCGCCGCTGACACAGGGCTGCTGGGATGTGAGAAACTCGCAGTGTTTCCCGGGAAACAGGAGCATGTGTGTGTGACAGCTGGAGCTCCTGTGTGTGTGTGAACCCTGAGGTTCTGTGTGTGTGTGAACCCTGAGGTTCTGTGTGTGTGTGTGTGTGAACCCTGAGGTTCTGTGTGTGTGTGAACCCTGAGGTTCTGTGTGTGTGTGTGAACCCTGAGGTTCTGAGGTCTGTATGTGTCGTAAGAGTACCATCAGGTTAGAGAGGATTTAAAACCGCAATGTGCCTAGGGAAACAAACACACACACACACACACACACACATTCACACATACACAAAATTCTCATGGACACACACATGCAGACAACCACATGAAAACACATACAAAAACACCCACACAAAATGCTCATGTACACACACACATTTTCATGGCCACACACAAACAAGCACACACACAAATTCTCATGGACAGAGACGTGCACACAACCACATGAAAACACACACATACACACAAACAGTAGATGATAGATGGCAGGTGATAATGTGTGGGGGAAAGGTCAGTGTTGGGGGGGTCGGTACTGTACTCACCTCGATGCTGAAGTAGCCTCTGTCCACGTAGTCTCCCAGGAAGAGGTAGCGTGTGGTGGCTGGTGACCCCCCAACTTCAAACAGCTTCATCAGATCGAAGAACTGTCCGTGAATGTCTCCGCACACTGAAACACACCCAGGGTCCCTGTTAGCATGAACGCACACACACACACACACACACACACACGCACACGCACACGCACGCACCATTTACATCATCGTCCCTGACCGCTGCGTCACAAAAAACGCCCTCATTCTGGAGCTCGCTTAGATAAGTCACAGGTATTTACCAGAGTAGACGTTCTTATCCAGAGCCACTTTTGGTGTAAACACGAGTACAAAGGTCAGGGGTCAAAGTACAGTATTTCCCTAGAGAAAGAAAGTATAGAGAGACAGCAAGCACAAGAAATGTGGACTTCATTGTGATCAGGTTAGGTGTGTGTATGTGTATGCTTGTGGGTGTGTGTGTATGCATGTGTAAGTGGATGATGTGTGTCTGTGTATGTGTGTGTGTGTGTGTGTGTGAGAACATGCATTCATGTATTCATGAGTGCATGTGTGTGTGCATGCGCACACACTCAGCTCCTTGGCACGCTGAATCTCTCCCGGAGAGAGAGAGGAGTTGCAAACTCCTGTTGCCATGGTGACATGATTTTTATGAAAATAAATAAATAAATGCGCGCACACTACTCTGCCTGGTCCTGCGCTGTTGCTGGGATGCTACCAGACGTATGCTGGCTCCTCAGCCCTGTGTCCGAGTGTGCTGTGAGTACAGAGGTCCTGTCACACTACATACGAGTCTCCACAATGTATGAATTAGAACATTGTGCATACTAGTTATCAAACTCAATGTACCGTACGCCATGAATGTGCCACAGAGACACACATTTCCAAACTGTCAAAATGGTTTTCCCATGAATTCACCCAACACTGCTCACACACTGTAAAGACTTTTTTACCTCACAATTCTCTTCCGTGTTCCGAGACTCCTTCCTACTGCCACCGTCTAGCAACTGGCTAGCTAGCATGCTTTACCAGTTTAAGCTCAACCTTATAACAAGCTGCTGTGCCACTAACTAACTAGCTCGAGCCACCATTGTATCTGTCTCAAGCTGGTAGACACTATGTACGTTACTGCATTGACATTGCTTTATTGGTGCGTATAACCTCTGGCCTATGGATACCTCAGTACGGTATGAATGTAGAACCTCTGGCATACTGGTGTCCTCAGAAAGACTGTAAAACCTGTAGTCTTCATATGATATACAGTCAATGTCCCCTGGAATTCTGATGCACCCATATCATTTCTGTACAGGAAACCTCTCTTAATTCCCTGTCGTTTATATTATTCAGATCATTATCATCATTCTTATTATGATTAATATTATTATTATTATGATGATGATGATTATATTATTATTATTATTATTATTACAGTTATTTTACTGGTCTGTGACTCAATTTTGAAAGCAACCGTAGGTCGAGATTATTTGAGCTTTAAATGTGTGTGAAATGTAATATGTTCCCTTCAGAGACATGTCTGAGAAATGGTTATGAATTTTTAAAAAGAGTTTCCCTACAGAAATCGGTTTAACTAAAGGCTGAAGTCAAACTGCTGAAACAAGCACAACTCATCCTCTCGGGCAAGACTGACATGTTCCCGTCTGTCTGTCCGTGTCCGTCTGTCCGCGTCAGTCCGTCCAAGTCTGACCTATTAATGTCAGTGTGCTGTGCTGACATGGCTATCTTTATCTCTTTCTCTCCTCTCTCTCTCCTCCCTTTCTCCTTCACCCTTTCTTTCCCGAATTACAGTCTCACAGTCTCTCTCTCTCTCTCTCGCATTGCATGCTGGGGGTTAGGGAAGTGGGTTGGTGTGTGGGAGACACTAGAGCTTGGTGAGTTTTCTTTTTTTTTTTTTTTTTCCTTCTTTTTCCCCTTTGTTTGGATTTTCGTTTTCTTTGCATGAATTGGTACATTCATTTTGTAGTAGTCTACGTTTTATTCGCATTGATTATTAAGAGTTAGTAGATAGTTTGTAGGTAGGGATGGCGTCTGAGGAAGAGACGTCGTCCCTAACACTCCGTCATGGCTTCAGGTGTGTACCTGAGCCGAATGTTACGGTGGAAGATGTTTTGCTTGCGGTGGGCGAGCGAGTGAAGCCTTGTGATATCATGTCGGCTTCACGTATGAATAAAGCGGTTGTTGTCTTCTTGAAGGAAGAAAAATTAGTTAATAGTATGATTGAAACAGGGATTATTATCAATGAAATGTTTATACAAGTGACGCCATTATTTTCGCCCTCAGTCAGAGTAACAATTTCGAATGTGCCGCCTTTCATCCCAAATGACGTTATACAACGCGAGTTGTTACGCTTTGGTAAGTTTGCCAGCTCATTTAGAATGATTTCTCTGGGATGTAAAAACCCCACACTCAAACATGTGATGTCTTTTAGACGCCAAGTGTTCATGTTTTTAGACTCACCGGCACACACACTGGATATTTCGTTGCGTGTTAAACACGAAAATAAGACTTACATGATTTATGCGACCTCGGGTAGTCCCCGTTGTTTTTTATGTGGTGATTTTGGCCATATCAGAGTCCAATGTCCTAAACAAACAGCAGAAAACACCACGCCCGGACCGGCTAGGGATGTTTCTCAACCTGCCACTGACGGAGAGGGCAGCCTTGCTCAGGCAGAGCAGAATGTGCCCGCAAACTCACAGGTAGTTGCTGAGTCCAGCGGGACTGGGAACTCAAGAGCGGCAGAATCCATACGATTGCCGTTGAGCTCTGTGCAGTCAGCGGAAAGTTTAGCTGAGTTACAATCAGAAAGTACAGCGAAAAAAAGAAAGTTGCCGGTCGAGGATACGGAGTCAACCAGTAATGTTGAGGCAGCCGTAGCGACTGCGGCAGATCAGTCGCATGTTAAAGGTGGTGATACACCGATAGATAGACAGAAAGAAGCAGTAGAGCCTGTAGCTAACGACCCGATGACAAGCACGGGTGCGGAAGAACAACTCGCTGGACATGACAGCGGTGAGATTGATACAAACTCGCAAGTAGTTGTAGAATTTAATGAAGAGGATATGAGTGAATGCGAGTCATTAGCAGATATACAGTTAACTCAAGATGACGTGGCTACAGATCCATCCATCTATTCTTTAAAAGAATTGAACGTTTTCTTAGATGAGACGTACAGGAGGCCCGGAGTGGATCTATCAGATTTCTTTCCGGATAGGGAAAAGTTCATTCGGTCAGTGTCCACACTCCAAAAAGCCGTTGGGTATGATGAACTGAGCAAACGAAAGCGTTTTCGTCTGAGTAAATATGTAACGATGATTAGGCATGGTCGAACTGGTGGTAAAAAATCGTTGGTGAAAAAGAATAATAAATCAAAATGATTGTACATCACGTGGTGTCTTTTTTGCTATTTCACTTAACTCTGGCTGTCCTGGTTAATTCTTCTTTTTCTAATCTCATGGAAAATGTAAGGGTGGGATCTCTAAATATCAATGGAGGGAGGGATAGGGTTAAAAGGGCCAGCATTTTAGAGGTAATAGAACAAAAAAACCTGAATGTAATTTTTCTCCAAGAAACGCACACAGATCTTAACAATGAAGTTGAGTGGACAATGTGGTGGAAAGGGCAGTGTGTGCTTAGCCACGGGACAAATTTTAGTGCTGGGGTGGCTGTTATGTTTTCTCCTAGTCTTAATTTGAACATTTTATCTACAAAAGAGATAGTAAAGGGCCGAGCCGTGATGGTAGAAGTGAATATTGAGGGGAAGGTTTTCTTTTTTATCAATGTTTACGCTCCAAATACTGGTCAGGAAAGACTACAGTTTTTTAACAATTTGAAGGGTGTGCTGCGTCAGTGCAGTAGGGAGGGAGTTTTTATAATAGGAGGAGATTGGAACTGTACTGTAGACTTTACAGTTGACCGCACTGGAGAAGAACCTCACCCTCCATCTGCGGTCTGTCTGTCAAGGCTATTGACAGAATTTGATCTCAAAGATGTTTGGAGAACCAAACATAACATGGATCGACAGTACACATGGCTTAAAGTATCTGGTAATGTTTTAAGTGCTGCAAGACTAGATAGATTTTATGCATCTAATACTTTTAGCAACAGAATTTTGGAATGTGTGATTACACCTGTGGGTTTTACTGATCACCACCTAGTGGTTTTAAATTTAAGGGTTGCGTCTGCTCCAAGAAGTAAGACATATTGGCATTTTAATACAAAATTATTGAAAGATGTCTCCTTTTGTGAACAGTTTGAAAGGTTTTGGGAACGATGGCAGAGAGAGAAAAACACCTTTGAAAATTTAAGGCAATGGTGGGAGGTTGGGAAAACCCAAGTGAAGATTTTCTGTCAGCAATATACTGGATTTTCTACTGCAAGGGTGAGGGGTGTAGTGAAAGCACTTGAGGAGGACATTACGGCTATGGAAAAGAGGATGCTCCAGGAAAATGACCATGGCCTGGACAGAGCGCTCCAGGAGAGGAAACAGGAGCTGGCTGTTTTCCTTAATGAGAGGGTTAAAGGGGCATTGGTCAGGTCACGGTTTTGCAGTATTAAAGATATGGATGCCCCTAGTGCGTTCTTTTTTAATCTTGAAAGAACCCATGCAAAAGCCAAGCAAATGGTCTCCCTACGTCGGCCGGACAGAAGCCTTACAACAGACAGCGGGGAGATGCGTCGGCTAGCGGTGGATTTTTATTCTGAACTATACAGCGCAGAGGACTGTGACCAAGAGTGCACCACTCAGCTCCTGCAAGGGCTACCACAGCTTAGACCAGAGAAAAAAAAAGAACTGGATTCTAAAATTACGATGCAGGAACTCACTACTGCCGTTCAGCAGCTTTCTTCAGGGCGAGCCCCCGGACTGGATGGGATACCATCAGACTTTTATAAGCACTTTTGGCATTGTGTGGGTGGGGATCTTCTTAAAGTGTTCTGTGAGTCATTTAAGGAGGGTTTTTTGCCAGTATCCTGTCGGCGCTGTGTTGACTTTGTTACCCAAGAAAGGGGACCTTTGTCTTTTAAAAAATTGGAGACCTGTATCCCTTTTATGCACAGATTACAAGATCTTGTCCAAGTGTCTTTCAAATCGGTTAAAGACTCATCTTGCTTTCTTGATACACACAGACCAGTCATACTGCATCCCGCAACGGTCCATTATGGATAATTTATTCCTCATAAGAGATACATTGGACTTATGTACAGTGTCAAATTGTGGCATTGGCCTCATTTCATTAGACCAGGAGAAAGCTTTTGATCGAGTTGATCACGACTACCTTTTTAAAACACTAAGGGCCTTTGGGTTTGGGAACGGGTTCTTAGCGTGGCTGAGTCTGTTATATGCAGATGCCTCATGCCTGTTAAAGGTGGGGGGGGGACTAAGCCGGCCGTTTTCTGTGCATAGGGGTATCAGGCAGGGATGTCCACTATCTGGGCAACTCTACGCATTAGCAATAGAACCACTGCTATCTTGTTTAAGGGCAAGACTGACCGGTTTTCAGTTGACAGAGGGTGCACTGCGTCCAGGTGTGGTGTTGTCTGCCTACGCAGATGATGTCACAGTCTTTATTAATAACCGTAATGATGTTCAAATTCTGGAAGATAGCTTAAATCTATACCAAAAGTCTGCTTCGGCTAAGGTGAATTGGGGCAAAACAGAGGCATTGTGGGCAGGGAAGTGGCAGACAGGGAAGGTGCCACCATTACCGGGTGGCTTACAGTGGGGCAGGAATGGTTTTAAAGTATTGGGTGTTTATTTAGGCTCTTCTGACTTTCAAGAAAAGAACTGGGAGGGGATAGAGGAGAAGGTGAGTGCCCGATTGTCTAAATGGCATTGGCTGCTACCCCAGCTGTCCTACAGGGGGAGGGTTCTGGTTGCCAATAACTTAGTCGCCTCAGCCCTGTGGCACCGGCTGGTAGTACTGCAGCCTCCGCGGAGTGTGCTGCAAGCTGTTCAGAGACAACTAATAAATTTTTTCTGGTCTGGTCAACACTGGATACGGGCGGCAGCAGTGCACTTGCCTGTGCAGGAAGGTGGGCAAGGACTCATCGACATAACTGCTAGAGTGGCTGCTTTCCGGTTGCAGTCAGCACAGAGGCTGCTGTATAGCAGTGACCACAGATGGACTGACACAGCCTGCGCTCTCCTGAGGAGGGCTGGTCGTTTGGGACTGGACAAGCACTTGTTCCTGATGCGACTGGAAGGGGTGGACCTCACAGGCCTGACTCCTTTTTATGAGTCAATGCTGCAAGCCTGGCATGTCTTCACAGTGGTCAGGAAAGTGGATGAAGGACCAGGAAGGTGGCTGTTTGAGGAGCCGCTGTTCCACAACCCCTTTCTGAAGGTTAAAACTTTAATGTCGTCCAGTTTACGCTCCTCTTTGGTGGATGTGAAGTGCGTGAAGCTGGGTCATCTGCTGAGGACTGAGGCTGCTGTACTGGCAGAGAGGACTGGTATCAGATCACTCCGCATAATGAACCAGGTGGTGGCAGAAGCCTTGGGATCACTTACGGGCTCTCAGAGAGAATTTGTGGTTGACAGAGCTGAGCAGTGGCTGGAGAGTGAGGGATACGTCCTCCCCTCTCTGGGTGTTACTGCTGCGGTGGGGGAATGGCAGGAGGATAGGTACTCCATTTTGTCCTTTAAGACTCCTGAACTAGGGGACTTCAGTGGTGTGGGGAAGAAGGCACTGTACACCATCTGTGTCAAAATTTTGCATGCAGAGAGGCTGGCGGAGATGAGGGCTACCAGGTGGGCTGAGTTTTTTGGCTCAGACCCTCCACCTAAAGGCAGTTGGAGGTCCCTGTATAAGCCTCCAATTGAAAAGCGGACGGCTGACCTCCAATGGAGGGTAATACATGGGGCGATAGCTACTAACAGACATGTGGCCCACTTAGATCCTAGCATTGGGGTTGGGTGTCCATTTTGCTTAGTTCTTGAAAGTCTTCAACATCTGTTTGTGCAGTGTCCAAGGCTGGGAGTTTTGATGGATCTACTCAAAAGATGGGTTTCCTCATTAGGGGTTATTTTTACAATTCAACTTTTTATAATGGGGCCTAAATACTCACTCAAGACAAGACCACAGTGTGTGCTTATTAATTATTTATGTGGCACAGCAAAACTGGCTATCTGGAAGACCAGGAAAAATTGTATTCGTGACATAGGCTCTGTGGACGTAAGAGAAATGTTTAAGGGTTTAGTGGCTGCCCGTTTGAGGGTAGAATACTCCTACTATAAACTGGTGGGGGACCTGATACAATTTGTGAATATTTGGGGACTGCAAAATATTTTGTGTTCAGTTGACGAGGAGGATGGTAGATTAGAAATTAATTTCTAATTTCTTTTTTTTATTATTTTTTTTAATTATTTTTTATTATATTATTATTGAATTTTCATTTTGGTTGGTTGTAATAGGTTTATTAGTATTAAATTTGAGAGATAGTTAATGCATTGAAAAAATGACTGTCCAAATAAATGGCGATTTTAAATCTCTCTCTCTCTCTCTCTCTCTCTCTCTCTCTCTCTCTCTCTCTCTCTCTCTCTCTCTCTCTCTCTCTCTCTCTCTCTCTCTCTCTCTCTCTCTCTCTCTGTCTGTCTGTCTCTCTATTTCTTGCTCTATCACTACCCAGTACAATGATGGCCTGTGTGAACATTCAAATTCTACCACCACTTTAAGGATACTAACAGAGGAAGCAAACACACACACACACACACAAATATATACACAAACACACACCAACACAAATTGCGGTGATCCAAGAAGGCAGGCTGACACACACAAACTCATACAAATACATACACAAACACAAACCAGCACAAACACAAGAGAAGGCAGGCTGACACACACACACACACACACACACACACAAATAGACAGGTGTATATATACACACATACATAGACACACACCAACACAAAAACAAGAAGGCAGGCCAACACACACAAACATGAAACAAACACGCAAACACACACACACACACACACACACACACACACACACACACACACACACACAAATACATCACCATCCATATTTCATGGTTTATAAATAAAATATATGCCCTCTTTTCTTCAGAGCTGGTTCAGTGTCTGTCCCTGTTCTCCTCCTTCCCCAGCTGAACTGTAGCTCATCGACCCCCACTGCAAACTCACTGTCTGTACCAATGATTATTTCTCCCACACATAACCCCCCCCTACACACACACACACACACACACACTCAACACCAAGATAAAAGGGGACATCATAAATACTGCTGAATTTCCTGCCGATGACAAAAACAAAAAAAACGGGCCATTCATTCCGCCCCCTTACCCACAATCCTCTAAATCGATCAAACGGTGCGTATGGAAGGGCCCCCGCGCTCCATGGCGTGGGTGGGAGGGAACAGTAACAGTGACTGAAGTTCATCATCCGTTCATTTTTGCTCCCTCCGAATCCCACCGACCCCACCTCTTGCACGCCCCCCCCCCCCCCCCCCCCCCCCCCCAAAGAAAAGGTCTATGTTACATAAGGCTGAATGCTGGATGAACAATCTCAATGAGAAGTGATCTTAATGGGCATGAATGAGACAGCCCACAGTGCCAGTGCTTCCATTCAGGTATACAAGAACAGCAGCTCGGGTGTCTCTGTGGCGGCGTAGCCTGTAAGAGAACCCTCGACATGCTCATTGCTGAGCCTCGACGTCGGCGGTTCGAATCTGGCTGTGGGACCCCTGTCACATGTCTCTCCCTCTATCTCCCGCTCCCATTCGTCCTGTCTCTCGACACTAGAGGTGCTCAATCTCATCCAGAAAGGGCAGGTTTTTGTTCCAATCAAGCAGTTACACACCTGATTCCACTAATCAACCACTAGAAGTCTTTGCCAAGGACCTTGATTACTAGAATCAGGTGTGTTACTGTTTGGTTGGAAAGAAAGCCTGCACCCACACTGGCCCATGCTGGATAAGATTGAGGGCCCCCTACTCTACACTGTGCTGTCCATTAAAAGCTTTAAAGCCCTAAAAATATAAGTGTAAAAGAAGTACAGTAACTAACGGATAACGCGCGTGAGACCTGAGGTGAGCTACAGCCTACAGAGGAAATGCAACTTGACAGCACACACAGGGCTGTCAATCAGCTTGGCAAGAGATATTCAAGTCCAGACTTGAGCCAAGGTGGAAACAATGGTGTGTGTGTGTGTGTGTGTGTGTGTGTGTGTGTGTGTGTGTGTGTGTGTGTGTGTGTGTGTGTGTGTGTGTGTGTGTGTGTGTGTGTGTGTGTGTGTGTGTGTGTGTGTGTGTGTGTGTGTGTGTGTGTGTGTGTGTGAAAAGAGAGAGTAGCTCTGAATATGAGGTCTGTGTTCAGCGTAAGGGTACTGTCGGTGCTGATGAGAGCCGGACAGAGGTTACTAAACTACTGCGGGTCACCTGAAAGAACACAAATGTTACGCCGTCTCCATCCTGCATTTGGAATCAGTCTTTATGCTTTACATGCCCTCTAGGAACCTTTCCCATGCTACAAGCTACACAGAGGCCTACAGCAGCACCAATCTCCCCCTGATGAGTTTGGCGGCAGTGTAGTGTAAAGGTTAAGGAACTGGCTTTGTAAGCGAAAGTTTGCAGGTTTAATTCCCAGGTTGGTTGTACCCTTGAGCAAGGTACTTAACCTGTATATAAGTACCTTCAGTATATACAGCTGTATAAATGGATACTCTGTAAAAATGCAAAAGCTGTACGTCGCTCTGGATAAGAGCGTCTGCTAAATGCCCATAATGTAAAGTCGGCTGGTAACTGGTAACCTGTATGTACTTGGGACTTATTCAGTAGGGAGAACATTTTGTTTTGAACAAATTTCAAGCAGGAACTGTTTAACTGTGTATGACTCTGACTCTAACCAGAATTATTTGACTCAGTAGTACTGGTCAACTGTGCATGACTCTCTAACCATACAAAGTTATTTGACTCAGTAGTATTGTCTGTTTGCGAAGGACTCTGACTGCGCAGTATTGCACAGATGGATGGGACCGCGTGTGTGCAAGTGAAACGGGGGTGCGTCCCAATAGTCAAAAAATGCACTCTCCCAGCCTCCCCTACCACCTCCTCTCCTACGTGCCCCAGAAACGGATCTTTGTGTTTTTATCTAACGTTGCTGATTACATCTTAATTACGTATTAATGGTTACATATTAATTCATGTCTCGGCACAAACCGCAATGTCAGGTACATTGTATACTGTACATGCAAATACCTGTACTCGAAACGTTCAGACATTTTTGCCTACTTCCGGGTAGGGAGGAGCGGTAGTGGGGGACTGGAGGAAGGGAGGTGGGGACTGAAGAATATTGGGACGCACCCCAGATGTGCAACGGGATGTGCACAGATGTGTACAGAAGCCTCTGCTCTGGGCCTCTGCATCACAGTGATCCATCAACATCCACATTTGGTATTCCTCCAACACAGTGTTTGAAAATGGGAATTGAATAAATCAATAGAGGAGACATTTCTCTTTTACAGAGATAACATGGGGATGGACGGTCCAGGCAGGGAACCGCAGTTTTATGGAGCCAGTTAACTGAGCACATGGGATTTAAACCCTTTGCTCTGTACAATAAGGGCCTGTTTCCCAGACAAGGATTAAGCCGAGTCTTGGTCTAAAAACATTACCCCAATGGCGATATCCACCGGAAAAAAAACGTAGTCTAGGACTAGGCTTAGCCTTTGCCTAGGTAACCAGTCCCAAGTGTCTTGGCATCTGTTGTGGCCACAGGGGTCAGGATCTCGGTTTAAATTCTCATCTCAGCTCATGCGCAACTTATCACCAACTGTCACTGGTACTGGCCTGGGAACGTGCGCTTTTATGACTGATGAACATGACACTGCTGCCATTCTAAATAAAAGGACTGATGTTTTTTTTTTACATATACCGCTCATAACCGCACCCCCTCATCCACCCTTAGTTAGAACCACCCTTACATTTTACTAACCACACCCCCTCATCCTTACAAGAAGACACTGACCACACCCCCTCATAAGGACACATTGAGCACACCTCTTCAATTTAATAAAGAAGTATTGACCACACCCTTATAAGCATGCACGGACCACAGAACCTCACCCTTATAGGGAGGCACTGCTCGTTCCCAACAACAACCAGGGATGATAAAATAGGGATTAAAATTTATGTAATGTCACCTTGGTGGAGACACTCCACCAATCACAGTATTTTGGTAACAGCCAACAGAACAACACCAGCAGTGATGTCACCACGCCTACATAAAAACATAGTGGAGATCCAGCAATCACGGAGTGCCGTGGTAACCCTCATCTTTCGTTCTATTGGTTGTTACCAACATACCCTGTAATTGGTGGAGCTCCTCTCTGATTTATATGTGTCAGATGACAACACACAACAGGCGTAACCCTATTGAATTATCCCTAATACCCACCTCCTTGTTTACCCGCCCATGGAGAGCTGTTTTTATCACAGTCCTACCGCTACAGTCTTTCTGTCAGTTTCCCCTCCCCCGCTACACGCCAACACGCATTCCTCTCATGTACATTCCAATATTACTTCAAACATAAACCAAGCCAACAGACATGCAGTGCGATGCGTGTTCCCCAGAGACATGTCCCTTCTTTAGCTATGTCCCTATGTCCCTTCTTTAGCTATGTCCCTTCTTTAGCTATGTCCCTATGTCCCTTCTTTCGCTATGTCCCTATGTCCCTTCTTTAGCTATGTCCCTATGTCCCTTCTTTAGCTATGTCCCTATGTCCCTTCTTTAGCTATGTCCCTTCTTTAGTTATGTCCCTTCTTTAGCTATCAGCGTATACCTTGGATGCTGGTCGACTTGAGTTGAGGTTCGTATTCCGAACGCTTATGTGCAAAAGCTCAAACATGGACGCAAATACAATACAGAACAATGTCTCTATCTCTCTATCTTTTCTCTCTTTCTGTCTCTACCTCTCTCTCTACCATTTCCCCCTATTTTCCCCTTCTCTGTCTCTCATTGGCCATTGCTGACCTCTCAAACACACACACACACACACACACACACACATTTGTTGAGTGGCGCTTTTTGGTCATGTGATATGAGAGGGAATCTGCCCTCTTTGAACTTCTCTTCCCATCTCTACACGCCCCTTTTCACACCCTTTCTTCACTTCCTCAACTCTTCCCGCCTCTTTTGAGACTCTAAGAGCAGCCATGTCACAGCTGATGCCGACTGGTCTCTTTCTCAGACAGATGGCGGTATAAGGGGTCTCAGCATCTCAACACCCTTTGTCAAGTTAGTGGGTGCTTATCCTTGCTGTTCACCATGCACTGTGACTATTCACCACAGCCTTTAACTGTTTCTAATGTAATGTAACTGTTCACCATGCACTGTGACTATTCACCACAGCCTTTAACTGTTTCTAATGTAATGTAACTGTTCACCATGCACTGTGACTATTCACCACAGCCTTTAACTGTTTCTAATGTAATGTAACTGTTCACCATGCACTGTGACTATTCACCACAGCCTTTAACTGTTTCTAATGTAATGTAACTGTTCACCATGCACTGTGACTATTCACCACAGCCTTTAACTGTTTCTAATGTAATGTAACTGTTCACCATGCACTGTGACTATTCACCACAGCCTTTAACTGTTTCTAATGTAATGTAACTGTTTACCATGCACTGTGACTATTCACCACAGCCTTTAACTGTTTCTAATGTAATGTAACTGTTCACCATGCACTGTGACTATTCACCACAGCCTTTAACTGTTTCTAATGTAATGTAACTGTTCACCATGCACTGTGACTATTCACCACAGCCTCTAACTGTTTCTAATGTAATGTAACTGTTCACCATGCACTGTGACTATTCACCACAGCCTCTAACTGATTCTCTGTGCAGCCCTATAAAAGCACAGAGACTGTGCTGTGGTGATTCTCTGTGCAGCCCTGTAAAAGCACAGAGACTGTGCTGTGTAAGACTGTGCAGACCTAAAAAAGCCCACCTGTTACAGGCGCCTCGATGTCCAGCATGGTCTTCTCCTGCCGCAGGATGGACGCCCCCTCGGTGACGATGCGCAGGGCAACGCACTCCTCCACGCGGCCCTCCTTGGTCAGGTGAGCCTTCAGAAGGTCCACGCGTGGCTTCCCCTCGCAGTCGAACACCTCCTTCATGGTGAGCCGATGGCTCAGGGGGAAGGGCACGGCTAGAGGGGCCAAACACAGAAGGTCAGAGGTCGTGACACAAACAAAACACACGCCCGCTTATCTGCCTGTCTGTGTCAAAACTAATCTGGCATGATTGGAGATACAGCAGGACACAGGCATGATGAACACTCTGGAATGACGACGACAGAGACGCCCAAAGCGCGTAGAGACGTAGTGAGATGCGGGATGGATAAGCAGCTACGGTGACACATAGGTGATGTTAGTAGACACAGGTGAGGTTAGTAGACACAGGTGTAACTAATAGACACAGGGGAGATTAGTAGACATAGGTGAGGTTAGTAGACACAGGTGAGGTTAGTAGACACAGGTGAGTTTAGTAGACACAGGCGAGGTTAGTAGACACAGGTGAGGTTAGTAGACACAGTTTGTGTACAGTACACAGGTCCACACAGGTGAGAGCTCAGGACTGCGCTAGCGATGAGGAAGAGGAGTCAGCACCATCATCACTCTGAATAATACATGTTTGACTGGAGGAGAGAGAGAGATCTCATGGCTCAGCAGAAAGCTCCAGCCCCTGTCTGTTATGTGATTACAACTGAAATATATGCTCTTTTCCACAAACTTCAGTGTGTGTGTGTGCCTGTGTGTGTGTGTGTGCTGTGCGTACGCATGTGTATATCGGCGTGTGTACGTGTGTGCGTACGTGTGTGTGTGTACATGTGTGTGATGAGAGACGAACATTCATCGTTATTACATTTACATTGTTAACGTCTCATACTCGTAAGCTTCAATGTAGCACTTAGCTTTTTCCTAAACTATGATTCCAGTCGGTCTCTCCCCACTCCCCCCACGGGCCTAGCATGGGAAAGTTATGGAAAGTGCTTTGAGAAGCAGAGAGCCCTGTTTAACAGTGAAAAGAGGTCAGGAAAGCACTGTGGAATTACTAAGAGCCGCACCATTCAGCAGCCCTGCGCTGCAGCGGGACAGTGTTCAATCCGCCGGACCGTCTCGCTCCAATGTGGAAAAACTGTACCCCAGCACACCCCAAAAACAGCCTTTCCAAAACCCCAATGTACCCCAGCAAACCCCAAAAACAGCCTTTCCAAACCCCAAATGTACCCCGGCAAACCCCAAAAACAGCCTTTCCAAAGCCCCAATGTACGCAAGCAAACCCCAAAAACAGCCTATCCAAACTCCCAATGTACCCCAGCAAACCCCAAAAACAGCCTTTCCAAACCCCCAATGTACCCCAGCACACCCCAAAAACAACCTTTCCAAACCCCCAACGTACCCCAACACGCCCCCAAAACAGCCTTTCTAAACCCCCAACGCACCCCAACACGCCCCAAAAACAGCCTTTCCAAACCCCCAATGTACCCCAGCACACCCCAAAAACAACCTTTCCAAACCCCCAACGTACCCCAACACGCCCCCAAAACAGCCTTTCTAAACCCGCAATGTACCCCAGCACACCCCAAAAACAGCCTTTCCAAACCCCCAATGTACCCCAGCACACCCCAAAAACAACCTTTCCAAACCCCCAACGTACCCCAACACGCCCCAAAAACAACCTTTCCAAACCCCCAACGTACCCCAACACGCCCCCAAAACAACCTTTCCAAACCCCCAACGTACCCCAACACGCCCCCAAAACAACCTTTCCAAACCCCCAATGTACCCCAGCACACCCCAAAAACAACCTTTCCAAAGCCCCAATGTACCCCAGCAAACCCCAAAAACAACCTTTCCAAACCCCCAACGTACCCCAACACGCCCCAAAAACAACCTTTCCAAACCCCCAATGTACCCCAGCACACCCCAAAAACAACCTTTCCAAACCCCCAACGTACCCCAACACGCCCCCAAAACAGCCTTTCTAAACCCCCAACGTACCCCAACACGCCCCAAAAACAACCATTCCAAACCCCAATGTACCCCACCACCCCCCAAAAACAACCTTTCCAAACCCCCAACGTACCCCAACACGCCCCAAAAACAGCCTTTCTAAACCCGCAATGTACCCCAGCA
>CM040397.1:7619776-7709776 GCA_022702515.1 Ilyophis sp. 1 JC-2022
AATCACTACAGTGACTCCGAATACATAGAGCTAACACAAATCACGACTCTTAAAACAGAGCTATTGCTAACCCATATAGTGACTCTGAATGAATAGGGCAAGCGCTAATCATTACAGTGAGTCCTAAAGGGCAGAGCTAATGCTAACCCCTACAGTGACTTGTTAAACAGAGATAATGCTACCCCAACATTGAGTCCTAAATTATAGAGCTAACGCTAATCACTACAGTGACTCCTAATGCATAGAGCTAACGCTAATCACTACAGTGACTCCTAATGCATAGAGCTAATGCTAACCCCTACAGTGACTGCTAATGCATAGAGCTAACGCTAATCACTATAGTGACTCCTAATGCATAGAGCTAACGCTAACCCCTACAGTGACTGCTAATGCATAGAGCTAACGCTAACCCCTACAGTGACTGCTAATGCATAGAGCTAATGCTAATCAATACAGTGACAGTCAGGTTGAGCCAAAAGCTCAAGGAAGCTTTTGAAAGCCTGACACTGAGACAGCTGGCCTGTTTACATGTGCACCACTGGGCCACAGAGCTGTCAGTATCACTCTAAATCCTGCCTGTACAATGTCATCTTGGTGTTAACATCATGCTCTTATCCTCCTGAAACCTGGCAGAAAAAAGTGTAAGCATTTACTCACACACACACACACACACACACACACACACACACACACACACACACACACACACACACACAGATGTTAAAGTGTCTTGGATGACACACAAAAAAACATGTTGCACTGGAAATATTTTCAAAAATATTATTTATTTTATTTTTATTGAATGTCCCTTGTAGTGTAGGTTTCAGCATGGAACATGTAGTTCTTGAGATTAAGACCCGGAACAGCTCTTTTTACTTCAGACCATGTTCCAGATTTGGGAGGGTTCCAGGTTTTACTCACTGCAGTTATCCAGCTAACTGAGTAATCCTGCTTTCTGGAACAGGCCCCTGGTTACTTGGGTCCGAATTGGGTTCTGATTTTCAGGTGAAAACAAAAACCAGCAGAGCTTATGGCTCTCTAGGACCAGGGTTGCAGAAAACATAAAAGGGTCAACTCATTATCACCGTTGGCCCCCTAGTGGTGGAACAAATAGCAGGCCCTGACCAGGACAGCAGTCACTCACCACCTTCTGAAGACTCATCTCTTCAGACTGCACCAGCTTTCCCCCAACTCAGCGTACCCAAGACACAGAAAACCTCTCTCTGATCACGAATCACTCAAACTCAGCGTACCCAAGACACAGAAAACCTCTCTCTGATCACGAATCACTCAAACTCAGCGTACCCAAGACACAGAAGACCTCTCTCTGATCACAAATCACTCAAACTCAGCGTACCCAAGACCCAGAAGACCTCTCTCTGATCACAAATCACTCAAACTCAGCGTACCCAAGACACAGAAAACCTCTCTCTGATCACGAATCACTCAAACTCAGCGTACCCAAGACCCAGAAGACCTCTCTCTGATCACGAATCACTCAAACTCAGCGTACCCAAGACCCAGAAAACCTCTCTCTGATCACGAATCACTCAAACTCAGCGTACCCAAGACCCAGAAAACCTCTCTCTGATCACGAATCACTCAAACTCAGCGTACCCAAGACCCAGAAAACCTCTCTCTGATCACGAATCACTCAAACTCAGCGTACCCAAGACCCAGAAAACCTCTCTCTGATCACGAATCACTCAAACTCAGCGTACCCAAGACACAGAAAACCTCTCTCTGATCACGAATCACTCAAACTCAGCGTACCCAAGACCCAGAAAACCTCTCTCTGATCACGAATCACTCAAACTCAGCATACCCAAGACCCAGAAAACCTCTCTCTGATCACGAATCACTCAAACTCAGCGTACCCAAGACCCAGAAAACCTCTCTCTGATCACGAATCACTCAAACTCAGCGTACCCAAGACCCAGAAAACCTCTCTCTGATCACGAATCACTCAAACTCAGCGTACCCAAGACCCAGAAAACCTCTCTCTGATCACGAATCACTCAAACTCAGCGTACCCAAGACACAGAAAACCTCTCTCTGATCACGAATCACTAAAACTCAGCGTACCCAAGACCCAGAAAACCTCTCTCTGATCACGAATCACTCAAACTCAGCGTACCCAAGACACAGAAAACCTCTCTCTGATCACGAATCACTCAAACTCAGCGTACCCAAGACACAGAAAACCTCTCTCTGATCACGAATCACTCAAATGAACTAGAGGAAAGTGTTTGTTGGAAAACATATGCTGCTTTTGATGTAGCTGCATGCTACAGATTGGATTTACATATTTGCATTCTGAACTGTAATTACCAATGGCCTTTAAGTAACCACATAAGGACATAGTATGTATGTACAGACGTGCTCATATTTGTTGGTACCCCTGGTAAAGATGAGTAAAAAGGGTTATAAAAAATTCACCAACAAATTTGAGCACGCCTGTATATGTCTAAATATTGAAATGCAAGGTAAAGAAACTTGTTCATGTCCCGCGGGCATCGGCGTAGTATAAGCCTTCAGGGGCTGCGTAACAAGTAGGCGACAAGACATTTAAACAACCAATCAATCAACAGCACCGCACTCCTGCAGCACACCCCTGCACTAAGGGCCCCGTTCACATTTTCGGGCTCGACAACCAAAGTCATTAGCTGGAGTTGCTCATGTTCTGTGTCCGTACACACACACACACACACACACACACACGCACATTTAGAAGACCGAGAATGCTTACAAGTTGTTACAAGTATGAATGAGTAACAGGACTCGCTCTTGTATTTGTAATGGTGTCAAGTAAGTTTGTAATAGCGCGATATTTGCTCTGAACGAAAATCTCGCATTTAAATTATCGCGCAGGTGTAAACGTGATCTCCAATGTCAACGAACATGGATGCGGCCATTCCTTTTTTGTTAATCTTTGCCGAGAGAAGCCGGAAAAAAACGTGTTTCCACATCTGATCTGTCAGCGAATGAAGCAAGCAATGACAACTAAAGCTTCTATTACGTCGCCCTTAGCACACTCTATGGAACTCAGGGAGCGTTGCGCAGTTAATCACTGTGCATATGCTACCAGTTGTCAACTCCTGTTCTCGTCCACGCTCACACAACCAAGCGCATTTGCATAGGACTAGGAACAGGAGTCAACTTCGGTAGTCGCTACCTGTTCCGACCAGGACTCGTTGCTGCTAGTTGTCGCTCTCGTTCATAACCGTACTAAGTGTGAAATTGACCAAATTAAGAACTAAAATGAGGAGCGACAACCGTATTTAGCTGTAGTATGAACAGGGCCAAAGAGATCCTTTACGCAGTGCCACAATACAACACTACATTCCCCATCTGTCCTCTGTCCATGGTCACCCGCTCACTCGTATCGCCCAGCGGAGAGGCCCCTCCGTTTGGGCCCCCACACTGGCCAGGGGCCTTGGGTGCAACTGTTCCACACAATCTGTGGGGCCTGACGGGGCCCCACCAGGACCAACACAGATAATGGCCTAGAATCACACTTTGGAAAGTAGGCCGCTTACAGCCCTACATGTTCCAGGGCCCAAGAGGTGGTGGGGAGGGCCACAGCTGAGCGATGCGCTACACGCTACACGCCACTCGCTACACGCTATGCGCTACACTCCACGTGACTTCTATTGCATTGAGCTAATGCTAATCACTACAGCGACTCTTAATGCATAGAGCTAATGCTAATCACTACAGTGACTCTTAATGCATAGAGCTAACGCTAATCACTACAGTGACTCCTAAAGCACAGAGCTAATGCTAACCCCTACAGTGACTCCTAATGATCAAGGCTAGTGCTAACCCCCTACAACACTCCCCACAAACTGGTGCAACTGGCAGAATTTATGATTCTCCACTGCAGTGATGTCATGGCTGAATCAGACCACCCCAAATTAGGGCTGCTGAAATCCCTGTACCCGTTTGTGTGTGTGAGCGAGTTTCAGTCAGGGAGAAGACCCGTGTGCGTGTGTGTTTTTGTGTGTCTGAGCGTGTGTGTGCATGTGGATTTGCATGCGCGTGTGTGTCCGTGTATGCATGGGCGTGTGTGCGTGTGTTTGTGCGTGCGTGTGTGTTTTTGTGTGTGTGTGTATGCGTAGGTGTGTGTGCGTGTGAGTGTGTGTGTGAGTATGCGTGGGTGTGTGTGCATGTGAGTGTGTGTGTGTGTATGCGCCTGCATATCCCCCTGTCTGTGACCCAGATCAGCCATGCAGCGTGATGCGTCTTTGAAGGCTTTTTTTTTTTTTTTTTAAAGAGCCGTTTGAAGCTGTGCAATTAATGCACACTTCGCTCGCGAAAGACCATCTGTACACAAACGGCACAAACAATGGGCCAGGCCTGACAGCTCGCTCTCATTAGAGCACCTTCTATCCACAACGCTCTCACAACTGACTAAAAATACACCCCGTCCCACTCTGGGGAGGTAGGGGGGAGCGGAGGAGCGGAGGAGGTCAGTAAAGGTGTGTACAGTCTGGGGCGCTGTCCCAATCGCGCTACCCCTGGGTAACCTCCAGAGAGAGCCGCCGAGCATTTTGACTCCTGCGGCGGTGAGTTGATGTATCTGTAGCCCCTGGGAATGGGGATACACAGCCGGCAAGTGCGTTCCGTGTGCGGGCACACACACACGTTCGGAGGGATGACGCACTCGAGGGTGCGTTTCTATCACAGGCAGAGCCCTTCTCTGTAAGCCAAAAACTAAACGGCTGCGACGCTCCTGCAAGGTATAAAAAACCTGCCTCCCTAATCGAGTTACGGAGTATGTGAAAATCACAAGCCAAGACATTCATCCTGGTTACGGGCATCTACTAAGTAAATACGTACATTTAAATTTTTAAAAAGCTACAGTGACGTCTCCGAGTTATAAACGTGTCTCTGAATGAGAAAATAAAAACCTTAAACGTTCCGATCCGTCCCTTTCACCATACGGCAGAGACAGCAGCGCTAACTGGTCGAAGGTGAACGTGAAAGTGCTCACTGCCGATTGGCCGGCATGGACGGTGATGGCAGCCGATTGGCTGGGAGCGAAGGAGAGCCGTGTCCTCACCGTGTCCTGTGTTTCACCGCTCAGAGCTTCTGACTCATCATCGCCCCCTGGAACCTTCTGTCAGAGACGAGATTTTCAATACAAGAGAGGCGACCTCATCCTTACCCCGTTCCTGTCACAATGTCCCCAACCCGGTTTCACCCCCAAACAGCAAACGAGGTAAAAACTCCCCGGTGGGAAGAAAAAAAACTCTGAAATATCGGATGGAACCTGGCTAGAGAGGAAGAGCCCATCCCTCGCTGGAAGGCCCGGGTTAAACTAGAGAGGAAGAGCCCATCCTTCGCTGGAAGGCCCGGGTTAAACTAGAGAGGAAGAGCCCATCCTTCGCTGGCCGGCCCGGGTTAAACTAGAGAGGAAGAGCCCATCCTTCGCTGGCAGGCCCGGGTTAAACTAGAGAGGAAGAGCCCATCCTTCGCTGGCCGGCCCGGGTTAAACTAGAGAGGAAGAGCCCATCCTTCGCTGGAAGGCCCGGGTTAAACTAGAGAGGAAGAGCCCATCCTTCGCTGGCCGGCCCGGGTTAAACTAGAGAGGAAGAGCCCATCCTTCGCTGGCAGGCCCGGGTTAAACTAGAGAGGAAGAGCCCATCCTTCGCTGGCCGGTCCGGGTTAAACTAGAGAGGAAGAGCCCATCCTTCGCTGGCCGGCCCGGGTTAAACTAGAGAGGAAGAGCACATCCTTCGCTGGCAGGGCCGGGTTAAACTAAAAGTGGAATGGATGGTAACACAATGTAATGAGGGATCGATCACAAGTGTAATCAACAATGATCAAGATAGTAATGCTAAATGCCTGTAAAAGTGGGTCTCACCATCATCCTGGGACTGTATGCTCAACCCTTCCAACCCCCTGCACTCTACCCACTGAAACAGTGGCTTTCTGGGGAAATTAAAAATGGGGAAAAAGTTTTGTTGGCCACACAAATCGTCACACCTTTACTGACCCCCCCCCCCCCCCCCAAAAAAAAATGGGACACGTTGCATTTTTCAGCAATCACCATTTTAGGAGCGAGTAAGCAGGTTTCTTTTGAACACTAACTAACCCTATACAGAAAACAGAATTTCTGATTAGATGTACATGTTGATTGGTTTAATAGACTTATTAAGCAGTGTATTAATCATTCATCTGAAAGCCACCTCAGTTGTGCTTTAATAAGTCGAGGATAGTAGTGTAAACAGGTCAAAAGGTGTATTCTAGGAGAGAAGAGGGCAATCCTGTGCTGGTGTTACCACAACGTTACCACAACGATCCTGCAACGCTCTGGGAACGCTGCGCGCCTCTAAAAAAGGCGGGAAGTTCTGCCACTGTGCTACTGACACTTGACAGACCCGCCGTCTGTGGCAATCCCCTCACAGGGCTGCTGTTCGCACCCACACGCTGTGTGAGAAACATGCTAATGGCAGAGATTTAACAAGCCTGCATTCGTGGGCACGCTGGAATGCTCTCTGTCTGAGAAATGGACTCACCCACACACACACACACACATGCACAGTCACAGACACACACACACACAGATGTTAAAGGACCCACTCTTCTGACCTGCACTGTACAGTTATAGAGCACAGCACTTTATAAATACAGCCATGTTACAATCATGTTTATCCATTTCATAATCTGTGGTCACAGCTAACATCCACGCTTCTTTTAAAATTGGTTTTGATAAATACTCCTCCTCACGCTACACACATGTGCTACTGTGCACCACCGAACTGACGGAAAACGAGGCCCCTGACCAGTGTGGGGGCCCGAACAGAGGGGGCCCCTCCGCTGGGCGATACGAGAGTCATACTGTTTATTTATATTCTTATATTTATATATGAAAACAGCAAAGCAAAAAAAAATGTGATGTGAGGATCGTAGCCTAATTCACATCACTGCTAACTTTCACAAACTTACTGCAAGTCAAAGTTGTCATTCCTGTCTATACTCCAAAAATGGCTTCATGTGACAAGTAGTTTGAACATGCGATTAGCAACTGTACAGATTTTCTAAATCCGGCAGCCTAGGTCACAATTTCCCCATTTCTATGACTGGACGTCTCATACTTTCTTGTCATTTGTGATAATAATAATAATGCAGTCTACCGCTGCAAGTGCAAAAAACGATAGACAAATTTAAGTCCAGCTCTGTTGTTTGTCAGTTTCATACCTCTAGCTTTGATCGCAGTAACCAAGCTCTACCTATTTTTACGAGACTCATTTATTGGTTAAAACAGGTATCACATGACTGCATCCCTGAAGGTGCCTTTAAAGAGTAATTGCACACTTCACCTTGTTCCCTAATTCCCAGGGGGGATAATGTGCAGGTGCCTGGCATGTCCGCATCTGCACCTGCTGGCTTTACACCTGGTTACACCTGGTTACATTCACTGAAGCTTAAACACACGGCTTCCTCTCTTCCTCTCGCTCGGTATCATACACATCTACCTCCTCCCCTGTCTCACTACTGTCTGGAACGAGAGCGAAATGGAAGTGATTGTGACAGCAGAGTAGCATCATGGTTAGGGAACCGGGCTCGCAGAGGTTGCAGCCATGTTTGACTGATTCCCAGGTGGGTTCGCGACGCCGTCGTTACCTTGAGCGAAGGTCCTTCACCTGAATTGCTTCAGTAAATATCCAGCTGTATAAATGGCTTGTGAGTTAAAAAAAAAAAAAAGAACACAAGCTGTCTAAGTCACTCTGGGCAGGAGCCTCTGCTAAATGCTTCAAATGTAAGTGCAATGATTGGTCAAAACACTAATATAAGACACGCCTTCTGTGAAACAGCTCGAACTTTACACTAACTAGCACACACAATTAAAATACTCCACTGTACACAACACACATGCTCTATTACATTATACAGAACACAATGTGCTGTATTATGGGTAACGCACTTATACCATACAAACAGGGCTAAAACTCTGTACAATATGAATGAGGACACAGACACCTGTTCTGCAAAATATAACACAGTCCTTTCTGCTCATAATGACATACTGTGTGCTGTCCTAAATGTGAAATAACACCGTGCCACACACATTCTGTACAGTACTACACTACACACAACACTCTCGGAAATAAAGGTACGGTGGAGGTACATTTTTTGTTATTTAAGGAACAAGTTTTCCAAATGTACCCTGGAAGAACAATAATGTACTAATAAGTACATTTTACAAGGTGTACATTTTTAGGCACTTTTTCATACCTTTTTGTCCGAGTGTGAAAGCATACTCCGTACTATACTATACTAAACTCCCTATACTCCACATTACAGTATACTCACTATGTCCTGTGCTGGAGATTGACTTTGTCAAGCATGGCACTCACTCAACACAGTGCTGCACAGGACATGCACTGTTCTATACTGAATGTTACACACATTCCCGACTACGCTATACAGACACACTCTATACCGCACTAAACATAACAAACACACTCTATACCGAACAAACCGTGCAGGGGTGGAGCTGAAAACCACCCATTCTCTCTCTCTCTCTCTCTCTCTCTCACACACACACACACACACAAACACTCTCTCTTCTCACCCCTGTTACAATCCTTGCTCCTATCACAGGTCTACTCCTCATCCTGTTGTTTCTCTCTCTCTCTCTCTCTCCCTCTCCCGCACACACACATCTTCTCCTTCTCCACACTTCAATCTCTCCCGTTTCACCTGTTATGTTCCTCTCTCCGCCCTCTGTCCTCCATCACTTTAAGATCTCTCCATCCCGCCCATCATTAAGAAAATCTGCCAAGCTTTTTAGCCAAACCCAACAGCCACGGAGGTGTTAAGAGCGAGACTACAGAGAGTTCCCCACAGAATGCACGTCCCCTGCACCCTGATAGTCCAACAGGATCTCCCACCGGGCGGCCTGTCCCGTTATTCCACAACTTACTTTTTTTCTGAATTACAGCGTCGATGCGTCATCCGCGTGCCCTACTAAAATGCAGCGCACTCTGCAGAACTGCTCCCAGACCCCGTATGTCTCCGCGCGCACAGTCTCACTGCAAGGTGCTCTCGATCCCGTACTCGCACTGATGCGCAGCCGTTGCAAACAGCTGCGCAGACGGGTCGTTTTGCAATGTGCTGTTGTCGTATAGGTCGCGTTGCTGTGCATGGTGGCGGTCATAGACTGCTGCGTGTAGCGATTATGGGATGCCGAGCGCAGTGACCGCGCTTGCCGTGCGTTCGACCGCGGGCACCACGGCCAAGTACTGCTGCGTTCCTGCAGATCCCATCATTGCCTATCACACACGCGGGCATCAGAAAAGCAGGCCCATCCAAACAAATAGCAACGTCCGCTCTACCTCCCCTCTCAGTATTAGGCTACTGTATTATAATGACAATTATTAACTATGTAGGCCTACGCGAGATTAAACGCAAGTGCTGGAGTCTACTGTTTCAACCATGGTTATCACCACAACGTCACCCTCCCACATATGCTCAGACACGTAAAAGCTCCCATTTAAAATCAATGGGGATCGCAATAATAAAATCGTGCGCGACCTCCATCAACGACACGCAAATACGCAACAAGACAATGTGAAACTCCATTTTCCCAGAGAATCCGCTGTCAGTGGTGCCCCACTACCTCAAAATAGACCATGGCTCACAAAAAGGCTGCAAATGTTGTTAATGTGGAACAGCATGCGCAGGAAAGGCTCTGGTAGGCTATATTCGCAGTTTCGCACATCCATGCGCATGTTTTCCGAAGGTTTCACTAAGCGCGCGGGGACACGGGCTATAAGTAAAAGAGACATTTCCACTGAATTGATTAAAAATAATAATAGCTCCAAATAATATGGCAGGTTTCGAACAGGGTAGATGTCATCGAAGTATACACTATAGGCCGCACCAGACGTAAATATCGGGTTCACCTCTATAATCTCGTAACCTAGTACAGACACCAAACGTATTCGTATTAATACCATTCTCATTAAGACATCAAAAACCTAAATCACAGAGCGTAGCTGCAGTCCATATAGATTACACCATACAGGCTCCCATCGCCTTTTCCGGTCGCAGAAAAATTCCGAAAGCATCAATTGTATCACCATACAATCAGACTGTTTGCGCGTTAATCTGGCACATTTTACTAGGTCAGCGGAGTGAACATTCGTAGTTTGATTGCCGAGACTATCAATTTCTTTCTTTATATAATTGGTAGTTTTTGACCTTTTGTTGAGAGCTTGCATGTATAACAGGTCCATTTTAGATACATAAGGTCATTAAATAATAACGTTTTACCTTTAAGTCTTCCTTTCGCTGTCATCTTCAGACGGCAAGTGTCTCATCGGAACGAGATGCTAATCGCATCTCTCTCTCTCTCTCTCTCTCACTCTCTCCCTCTCTCTCTCTCTCACTCCCCCCTCCAGTGTATTCTGTAACGCTACACGTATTCACGAGGCGCAGAGACTCGATGTGCTCGTGAAATCCTGCTGCATCACCGCCTCGCGCAGTGGCCGCAAAGACATCCAAAACAACTCTGCTTCATTTAACCACGGTCTGTTGGTCCATCCGTACAGTAAAAGGATCAAGGAAAAACGTGACATCGAAATGTCGCTGATACGTTAAGAACAGCAGAGAACGGCGAAGATTCCTTTCCCACGTAGCTACATTTTGCTTGACCAAAACGCAATCTCACTGCATTCTGTGTTTCTCAGTAATGTCTCAAAAGAGAGAAAACCCACGGTATTTAATCTGATTCATTAAACCTTCCCAATAAACACAAAACACGCAAGAGCCAGGAACTTGCAACACACAAACGACAGCGACAGTGACGATAAACAAGTAACCCAGAGCAAGTCAAATCCGAAGTAAGGATGTCTGTGAAATAAAATACATTTAATAGGGAAAAATACACCTACATTTGACCACCCGGTCGGCGGCGTTCAAGACCATGTCAACGTTAGACATCTTCATGAACAGTTGCCGTCTAGAGCACGAGCACGTTTTTTAATTCCTCCTGCAGACGTGACTGTTTATTCGTGGTGTGTTTTCGCTGGTGCGGGATGCGGTTGCTGCAGTAGCATCACTCGGTTGCGTCCCTCCGTGTATCACCGCCTGGGCTGGGAAGGACTGCTGTTACCCGGGGAAGGAGGGATGCTAGGGCTGCTGGGTTGCCGTGTGGGGGAGGATGGAGAACGACAAAAGGGGGGAGGGGAGGAGGAGAGTGAGAGAGAGAGAGAGAGAGAGAGAGAGAGAGAGAGAGAGAGAGAGAGAGAGATGCTGTTCAGTTCAGGAGATCCTCACTGCGCTTGCACCACCCCGACATGGCGAAAGAGGGAACTCCCACGCACTCACTTCCAGGGACTGCCTCGCACCGCCATCAGGTGGAGGCAAAGCCGGGGTTTCCCAAAATTCACGCGCCATGTTTTGCAATTCCATGCCGCTTTCCACATTGCTCTTTGCGTGTATAGGAGCGGGGGGTCCTATAGTATTCATTCACAGTCAATGCTGCGCAGGGGCGGCCATTTGGTCGGTGGGCAACGATTGGCTGTCAAATTGGCCGCAACAAACGAAAACTGGGAGTTTCTCGGGAAGGGGAATGTCATTGTGAAAATACTGGGACGAATGCCAAACACCGGTAAAAAACGCACATTTCGGGGGTTAGTATTTACACATAAGTTGGTTTGATGAGGTTTGGATAAGGTACATTCATAAAATAAGTAAATGGATGCAATACATTTTTATTTCTCAGGGGAAACACATGTAATATGTTCTCTGATATGCACAATTTGTCTTTAGTCATAGCTACTATGACACAGCCTACCATGTCTTCTCAACGGAGGAACACTATATAAAAACGTAATCAATATGTGCATGTTTAGATACCACACACGCGGAAAAAATACCCAAAGCAAAAAGGACTGATGTTGTAGCTACAAAATTAATAATTATTTGTATTCTTTCAAATGGGTTGAGCATTTACACTGTCACTTGCAACTGCACACCTATAAATTAGAATTTCCGATTTACGTAAATAATATTCTCATTACAAAATTACGAGACAGAATCTAATCTGCGAGTATAATAGCTGAGAAAACAAGAGGAGAGGGCCTGGATACGAGACAGCAAACGCAATGCAGCACATTATGGTAGTAACATGACACTTGCTGAGAACTTGCCAGTGAAACCTTGAAACATTTTGGATGCGTTATAGGTGCTATAATAATAATAATAATAATAATAATAATAATAATAATTATAAAACGGGGATTTCGACATTCTTCCTGAAGTTAAAATCTTTTTTGTTAAGAGATGTTATGTGGGTGCACCATATAGACACAAGACTTTGAGAAGAAATGCTGTGCTCAAGATGATATAGGCAATGGTGTGGTTGTTATTACATTATGTTATTATTGCTGCAGTGTTGTTACTAACGGATACCGTGTGGCCGGAAGCAATTACTATCCTACCATAACAATCCTATACAATTACTTTAGGATTGTTATAGCGTGCGCTATGGTTTTATATTCATATAATTGCTTTTTATAGCTGTATGGATCTATTATTTGTAATATAATTTCTATACTTGAATGATGCTGCACAAACTTTTACTCATCTGGGAATGTTATTAACCAGGCCTGCCATTGTTACTAATATAACTCAGGTGGATGCATTCAAGCTTGTTTTACATTGTGCATTAATGTGTAATGTATTTGATTAACAACAGACAATCTGGGGCTGCCTGCACTTAGATTCGGTGTAGATGACCATAGGACCTGGTTACGGAACGGCTGATTATAGTCATGAATAATTCACAGAGTGGTTATCTTGTGGCTGCCTGCATTTACTAGGCAGAGGGGGTTAAACAGGCAATATATAAATATATATAATAACGATACCATTATAATTTCGGCACAGGATTTCAAAAAGGTTTAGCACAACTTCCGCCTACCCCCAATGTCCAACTCACTCCTATACACAGACAGCGTTTTACAGCAGAACAGTTTCTGTTGCTAAACACAAATTAGGGAAATAGACAACAGATGTAGTATGATAAGGAATTTACAATACATGAGATACATATAACCATCTTAAGTCTCCATTTGCAATGAGTCTGCTACGCATGTATATTAAGCCTTTTATAGACTGTGAAATAATCTGCTTTAGCCAGTAAGAGCAGTAAAGTTTTTTTTAAATATACCAGAAGCCTTTGGGAACAGTGGATTGAACATTATAGAAGGGCAAAGGTTCCTACCGCAGTCAAAGACAACTACACTGGCTACCTGTATGGTAGCTGTAAACCAGATTAATGAGGATAAGAGGCTATATTTCACCGGGGCGACAGTGGGTGGAGACAGTCGCAATATACAAACTTGAATGCTTCCAACCAATCACCAATGCCAGCTGAGGAACTGTTCCTGTTGTGCTCTTATGTTGGCTTTGTTGTAAAAGATTGAAAGCATGTTTAATTATCTGTTTTACTGTAGTTCCAATACAAGTGACCAGCCTGCTTTTCGTGTTGCTGCGATGGGCTGAACTTGACTGACTCTTATAGTGGTTACAGATTTTCAGGTTGGGCCCCCATTTGGACCCTCCAAAAAAATAAATAAATACATAAATAAAGCATCTGTGTAATAACAATAATAATAATAATCATAATAATAACAATAATAATATATTTATATTCAGCTACTTGACATCATACAGCTGGATACATCACACCTATATATCTGGGCTCGGTGGTAGTTATATTTTTCTATCTCAACGTCATAATCAAGTATGAGTCTTCGTGGAGATGCTGAAAATATCAACCCTGATCCAATTTCGGGGCAAGTTTCCTCAATGACTGGTTCTCGCGATAGAAATTACTTGGAAACGAGCGAGAACCTGTTATGTATCCCTCCGCTTATTTTTCTATTACTAACTTCCTCTATCCGGGTGGAATGTTTTTATTACCAAGCCCGTCATAAATGCACACTAACGACAGAATAGATTAGGCCGTTTTACAGGGAACACGTGAAGTAATAATGAGAATATGTCTACCAAACCACAAGTACTTTACATAAAAATGTTTAAGAATGTGCCACACTATCGCTAAATGGTGACGTACCCCGAAACTGAATAAGTTTATCAGACATTTTGGCTCAACCTACTCCCTCTGACCGAACGGCACTCTTTTCTCTTCAGTTGAGCCAAAATGACGTCATGTTCCATAGGTCTACGGCTATAAAACCGCGGTCGGCGCGCGCAATTGATGTTAAAAAGGAATTTTGATGCGCTGGCGGATGTGTAATATTGGCGGAAGCGTTTCGTGTCATCGCCGCTTTAGGGAGTAATGCGGTAGCCGCTGCTGCAGGAGGAAGGACCCCGGTTCCACTCTTACTGTCTTTCAGTTTCGCCTTAAAAATTATACAACCCGGTGTGTTGTGTGTGAGGTCGGGGAGCACTGACTAATGCAAGATAGACCCGTTTGTTTTGCAATCCAGTGGAACGCATCGAACCACAGTTAGAAAAAGTAACTTAACCGCCATTTTAATCGAATAAAACACACGTTTTTCAGTGACAGCGGCCACAAGCACAACAATGGCTCTGAAAAGAATTCACAAGGTAAGGAAGTCATCGTGAGCGGCGTTGGGGCCTGTGAACATAGATTTGACGACTCGTTTTTTCGTTTGTTGAATAACCTTTTTAAAATCACTCTAGGAACCAAAACCGACGAGTTCATCGGTAATTTCAAATCGCGTAAACCACGCTTTCACC
Source organism: Ilyophis sp. 1 JC-2022 (assembly GCA_022702515.1). Classification (NCBI taxonomy): domain Eukaryota; kingdom Metazoa; phylum Chordata; class Actinopteri; order Anguilliformes; family Synaphobranchidae; genus Ilyophis; species Ilyophis sp. 1 JC-2022. Next base: position 7,634,525 of record CM040397.1, read on the forward strand.
AGTGAGTAGATCCTGACAGTGAAGCAGTGCGAACCAACACATCCAGGGCCCTGTACTTTCTAGCTGGACTAGCTGTGTGACATGCTCTTCAGTGCCTTTTAGAAACCACTTAAGTTACCTTTTAGTTAACAAGTTTTAACGGGTATCATTATTACCCCCTGCTGATCCGTCAAGACTGGCTAGTGTTTAGCTAGCTAACGCGTTACCAAACTAATTCGCTTGCCTGCTAGCTCGACCCAGTGTATCGTGGGTATCGTTAGCTAGCACAATAGCTAATTTACTGGCTAATTCTGCCTATCTTGCGGCCGTAAATGACCCGATTTACCGTCGATTTTGTGAACTGCGTAGCTAGCTAATGATGTAAAGTTAGCTTCGGAGTTGCCTAGATGGCCAGTCAAGCTGCCTGGCTTCAGAATATAACAAAGTAAAAGCAAGATTGACGCTGGTTTGCCCGTTAGCCTCCTCCTAGCAGACACTAGGCTTTATCGAGCATTTTGGGCCTACTGAACTTTTCAGCCCTTCCCGTGCTAGGAGCAGCGTTACGGGGTGAGGTTGTGTTTTGGGGTGAGGTTGTGTTTTGGGGTGTGGGTAGTGAGCGCTAGTCGTCCTAGTGGTATTTATTAACGTTAGCCAGCTAATGTGGAGTAATCGGAATCGGTTTGCTGCCATTGCGTTTCTCTATGTATCTGACGGTAATGTGCCAGTTTTAATGGGAAGTGAAACGACAAACTACAGCTGACACTGGTAGCATTAGCTAGGTAACCGGCGAGTGAACTGGTAAGTTAACTAGCTAGCTAGCTACCGTTCGGTTTCAAATATTTCTGTTAAGTTCTGGCTAAACTAGTAACGTTAAACCGATATATATATATAGTCGGAACGTGTCCAGAAAAGTGATATCAACGGTAGAGATGCATTTACTTGCGTCATCACCACGAACTAAAGTTAAGTAAATTGACTAACGTTATATGTGCAAGCCTTTATCACCAACTATTGGGCTTCAATTAAGCGCCGCTGTTATCCGAAGGTGGTGCGGCAGAACCGATTTGGACCTTAATTACAAATAGGTCAGCACTAAGCAGTGGCGAAGTAAGGTTTATTGAGGATTTTACCAAAAGTTGGTAAAGTCGTTGGAAACCTGAATTGAAGCAGTTGCTTTGCTGTTACATGACGTCACCGTGTACACGTCAGACTTGCGGTTTGGCTGAAGTCGCACACGTCATAGGCTCGCTTGGACGTGGACACCGCGATATCGTAGTGACGATGCCAATGTAAATGACGAAGTGATGCTTCCACAGATGGGTAATATCACTGGGGTTAGGGGTTTCCGTGGTGGGGTTATGGACATGATGTTATGACAACCTATTACATTAATATGCATATTCATTAAATTGTGTAAGTTCCAGAATTTTGGAACTGCGGTTCTTTGGTCCGCCTGATATTGTTAGTGAGCAATGGAAGCTAACGTTATGTGCCTGAGAACATCAATGGTGGGCTTTCAGTTTCTTTCAGAAAAATCTTGTAAGTTGAAACAAAATTTGCTTCATGTAAAGTCAAATTTCCACAGCTGGTCTATGCAGATGCACTATGAAGGCAATGGATGTTATATAATGGGCGAGGGTGAGGCAGACAGTTGACTTGAATCATGTTGTTCTGTATACAGGAGTTAAATGATTTGGCACGTGACCCTCCGGCTCAGTGTTCAGCAGGACCTGTTGGAGATGACAGTAAGTACCGACTGCATGCATGTTAACCATAGATATAGAACCATAGATGTGACATCAGTTAGTGGCACAATTCTTGAGGCCATACCCAGGTAAGATGGTGGCCAGTAACCATGGTTTAATATCTGAGCCAATCCCTAATGGAAAAAATATATACTGCAGTATATTGTAAATATATCAAAATTATCTTCACAATATATTTAAAATATACTGCAGTATATTACATTTCCATAAGGGATCATCAGCCATCTGGCTTCTGAAACCCGATTATGACATCACAGTGGGTTAGAAAGTACATGACACTTTGCCATAGGTTCCTATTATAGCTGTACCCAGGTAAGATGGCTGCCAAATTATTCCATTTCAGAATTCCAAATGACTTGCATTACATATGTCATATGTGTTAAACTGTATCCTTTTACAACTCTGCTCAGAACGCGTCACTTTGAACTCAGACAGGTTTATCACCGCATGAGCATGTTGGAAGAGCCAGGGACTTCATTATTTTACCTGTGTTCACACATTAATTCGCACCCAACCACTGAGGGGTGGATGTGTGCAGAGAGGAAGTCGCAAGAACGTCAGTCCTTGCCTCACACCAACTCTCTCTCGGGGCCCAGCTGTGACACCTGCTTTTTAAACGGAGATAATGTATGCATAAAGTTGTAAGTCGCTCTGGAAAAGAGCGTCGGGTAAATGCCTAAAATGTAAATCTACAGTCTGAGCAGTGAACGGCTGTTGGTAGTTTGCCAGCGCAATAAGTGAATAGTTATGCTTTTGCATTAAAATTCCAGGTTTGATCGGGTTGTAGTTGGGTGGTAAAAAATGAGCAAAGTGGATAATTCGCAGAGCTTGTTGCTACAGTTACAGATGGTGCATGCATGCTTGCGTTGACCCCATGTTATAGAAGCTGCAACCACCCACTTTTTGCTGCGTGTCAGTAGGCTCTAGGCTCAAATGCTAGCTTTGTAAATTGTCCTGAAAAAGGAGGTTTGGGTAACGGTGATTATGATTATTAGCCTGACATACAGGAAGGATTCTTGTATATCTTTTTAGTATATTCTAGAGACGGCAGTATAATATAACGTTTGGGGATCTGGGCTTGCAGCCGAAAAAGCTGTGCGTTTGATTTCCTGCCACGGCACTGCCACTGTACCCCTTGAACAAGTTACTTTATCTGGATTGCTTCAGTAAAAAGCAACCAGCTGTATTATTGGATTCTATATAAACATGTAAACTGTGTGAATTACTGCCAGCAAATGCATGCGTGTAGTGCATGCGTGTAGTGCATGCGTGTAGTGCATGCGTGTAGGTTCTTTTACATGGTGGTGTTGGAAGCCCCCCCTCCTCCCTCCCCAAACGGCCAACGTTTGCATACGTATAAAAGCCTCGTGTGGGTTTTATGTCAGGTCTATCGTTGTTCATGGTGTGTGTGTATATATGTAGATGGGCTGCTGGTTTCAATGTTTGCGCTCAACCCTTGTCAAAGCAGCCATGCCGCTTGTTTCTTTTTTACATTCCATTACCTTCATTGAGTAGAAGCTCATACCTGGAGAAACGACGCAGGAGAATGCCGGTACATTACCTGAGTCAGATTAGCTACAGTGCCAGACCTGGCAATCAACATTCCCAGTGACGAGTGTACTGAGAAAGCACTGACCAACAACCTCAATACAAAACCGTAATGGCTGTTTGTTTTCTAGAAACAAAGTGGAACAAACAAGGCAGGTTTGACAGAAGTGGGTCTTTATTTAAGTTTTGCAGTGCAATATTGGTAGGTGCCAACTGCAAATGCGTTGAAACGCTTCGTCACCGATCAGACGGTAAAGTCGTGATGTCATAATGAGTCAGTGTACAAGCATGTGCGTAAATATGGAATGCATTCCTGATGACACGTTCAAACCGTATTCTTTTGTTTGTTTAAAATGTTAAGGCCACCTGTGTTCATTTGCTTCCTTTTGGCAAGCGTCGTTAGTCACACAAATTCATTCCCTGCTGGGAGATTTCGTCGATCTGCGCGGTGGAATCTATTGGATCCGACGCAGACATTATTGAGGGAAAACCCATTTATCTGGTTTTAAAAAATAAAAACGTATTAAAAAACTGTCCTAGCCATGGCTTTCATGTCAGACTTTCAATTTGCAGTAGATGAAAACCCAGAACCACGGCTGTAATCTTTGTTTTAAATCACTGGGCTCATCCTGTTCTTCATGGTTTTTGCTGCCAAACTTGCAAAGACTTCAGCAAAAGTTCATGAGCAGTATATGCTAAATCCAAACTATACCGAATGGGCTCTTTTGTTATTGCTCAATGGCAAGATAACAATCCGTTTAGATCTCAAATAAGATGCCACACTGATAATCTCCAGAGCAAGGCTATTGAAATTCAGTATCATAACTTCAATTGCTTTTATCCCTCTAAAGCAATTCTTGTATTTAAAAAAAAATATATATATATTTGTTTTTTTCCCCCCAAACGAGCAGTCTTGCTTTCCTGTGCTCTTGCAAAACACAAAAGTGGAATTTTCTGGCGGCATTAATTAAGGCAAATGGATTGCAGTGAAACGGTTGGAATAGTTCCTGATCTCCTCCGCAGCAATGAAAATGATGGCAGAACATCTCTGTTCATTCTTTTGGATCAAAATGCCTTTAGACTTCTTAACCCCGGGCATTTCTTTTAAAGTTTGTGTTGAAATTAAACGGACGTCAGATTGACACATTAAACACAGTCGGGTTCTAATTTTGAACATGGTTGCTTCTGTGATGTGCTCCGGTTATGCTTGAGGGGGGATGTTGGTGTGTAGGTTCCCAAAAAAAGACGAACCCCAAACCCACAGAAATTGGGAGTCTGAATGATTTTCTAGGTCAACTGAGGACTACCTTTTGAGGCACATTGTCAATCTAACGTTGGGGACTGCGGAAAGATGATTACCATTACAGACATGGCAGAAAACTACACTTGTCTGAGATTATTAGTACATCTGGCCTCTTGGGTTTTTCAAGACATTACATTATAGGCATTTAGCAGACGCTCTTATCCAGAGCGACTTACACAGCATTTATTTTTGCATTTATACATAGTATCCATTAATACAGCTGGATATATACTGAAGCAATGCAGGTGAAGTACCTTGCTCAAGGATACAACGGCAGTGTCCGACCTGGGAATCGAACCTGCAACCTTTCGGTTACAAACCCAGTTCCTTAACCATTATACCACACTGCCGCCCCTCAAGAGGGGTATATACTCTGAGGTTTTGTTCCTGATTGCAGTGGGGTTGTATCGGTCTCCAACTCGCTCTGCATGTTCTACAAGTACAGCCATATTCATGGAAGATGCGTCTGATCGGACTAGTTTTTCTGGATAAATGTGTATGTACCCTGTCATTATCATAATTGATCCAGAGTATCACAGAGGATCTTGCAATTCATTTCTTGGTCAGTGAATCTCAAATTTCCTCCTCGCCTCCAGGTATAAAGGGGCATAAGGCGGTCGTGACATCACCTTACTAGTAGTAAAAAAAACAAAACGCTGACTAGTTCCACCAATCACAGAGTACGTTGTTGAAAGCAAGGGGAAACGATGCTGACACTGATTGGTGCATACTTTCCGGGATCCCTGTGGAAATGACCAGGAAGTAGCCACCGCCCACTGTCGGCATTTATCTATTGGTTGTCGGTGTACTCCATGAATGGTGCAGGAGCTGCGTTTTCCATGAGTAAGGTGATATTGCTAGCAGCCTCTTGTTTTTGACTGTCCTGTGTCTGGCTGTCTGCCTACTGTAGAACTAATGGTCTCCTTTTTCATCCGTTTCAGTGTTTCACTGGCAGGCCACAATAATGGGACCAGTAAGTAATGTTTTATTAACATATTTCACCTGTTTACAATGCATACAATACCGGTCAAAGGTATTAGTACACCCACAATTTTCGAGATGAGAAAAAAAAAAAACTTTCAAAAAATGATCCAGGTCTTGGATACACCAAAATGGCCACCTTTTGCAGTAATAACTGCTGGGGATATTCATGTAAGTTGTTCTACAAGGGCAGTCATATGGTTCTGAAAGCTCACACCAACACTGCTGTAGAAGTTCCCACAGACGTGCTGCACTTATGGGCTGCTTCTCCTTGACCTTTCCGTCCAATTCGTTCTGAACTCGCTTGATTTTTACTTCTCTTGTTGGAAAATGGAAAGAATTTGTTCACCTGTTTACATTGCCTGTTTACATTTTTTATGAACTTCAAAATGTAGGTTCACTATCCTGTGAAGTAAAATATTCTTTTGTAACTAATGTCTATTCACCTCTTACCTTGTGCCATTTGAGGTTATTACAAAAGTGACAGTTAAGAACAAGAGCACTAAAACAAGTAATGTATACTAAACCTATTGACCGGTAGTGTGTGTCCGGCACCCATGTGATGTGACCGTGTCTCTGGTGTGTTTTTTTTTTAATTCATAAATTTTTATTTACAGAATGACAGTCCGTACCAGGGAGGCGTGTTCTTCCTAACCATCCACTTCCCCACAGATTACCCCTTTAAACCGCCAAAGGTGAGGATCTACCCCTCTGTGCTTCAGGAAATGGTGGTGGTGGGAGTGGCGTGCGCACGCTATTTGGTGCGCCATTTTGATAAAGGTGGGCTGTGGGGAGAGCAGTCTGCAGCACTGGTTGTATAAACCCAAAATAAAATGTCGTGGAACTGATGTTGAGTTGTTACAGTACGGGCTGCTGCTTGATGTCAAATTACTCATTTTCAGGAAGTCTTGCTTGGGGAATTTTGAGTTTTTTTTATTTATTGGTGAGCAGATGGATGGATTATGAAATGTGACCACCTGACCGTTATGAAATGTGACTCTTCAGTCTTCTCAGCCCCACCCCCCCCCCAATTTATTATATAATTATATTAAATATATAATTAATGGAAAATTATATAATTTGATGTGAAGTATATATTTTATAAACACAAGCTGGAGGTGTGACATGGCATGGATATTCACAAGTTCAAATTATGTAATAAACTTAATTAAAATAATTGCAGCCGGTTTTTTGGGGTTCTATGTTAACATTTTTTCCAAGGAGCAATTGTGCTGCTAAGTAACACTAATACATCCCAATTAGTATATGTGCACTGGGAGCACTGTAGAGCCCTGTCTCTAACTGGTCCAATTCTGAAACTTGCTGCACCCAACTTGTGGTAACACTCAACCTGATTTGTTTGCATGTGTGGACCTACTACTCCATATAAACAGTCCAGAAACTTCCCTGCTTTGTTTCTCTTCCTTTAAAGGATAGGTTCCTTATTTTTGACACGGACCTTATTAAAGGGTTGTTTCCCATTTATAATCGTGCACAACCGCAGCTTCTCAGTGCGTTTAAGCCATGGACTCTAGAAAAATATGGACAAAGTTACTGGTGTCACCCGTCGACTTTCTGTGGGATTTTGTGGAAATGTTGCCATGTTGTACAAAAATTGGAGCCAGAGACTGTGCAGTAGGGAGCAGGGGGACCCTTATATGGTCATTACGTCCAGGCCGCGTCCGGTTTGTCCACTAAGCGTGTGAGATACTACTGACATGCAGTGACTAGAAAGGGTCTCAAACTCTCCCGGATTGGTCCATAAAATAGAATTAAATATAGTGCCCAAACAATACAATAAGTTAACAAATCGGTGCATTGGGAGACATTAGACCTAACACCTATTGCGGCTATATGTTCTTGTGGGTAAAAAATTTGACTTAATATTTTGACTGCGTTTTGTACCATTGACTTGCATTAAAAAAAACGGGCATGAAAGGCCTATAATGGAGCCAACCGCCCTGGTGCCAGAGAGCAACGCTCTCCACAAGACCAGGAAGTGAGCTTCTTCATTCAAGCAAAGCCTGTTTTTGGCCCCTTGGTTTAAACGCGTTCCAATGGAGCCAGTAGTTTTGCCTTTAAAAGCCGCGCACTAATCTCGGACACGTCTTTGTGTCCTACTGAAAAATGGGCCTTAACCCTGCTTTACATCAGGCTTTACTGAGTGAATTCTGCACTCCCAACAAATTAGTTCTCTTGGCTACATCAGTCCCTGTCGGAATAAGACGCTAGCTGACGACAACGCTGAGTTTGTCGTCTTGTATGGGACTGCCGGATATCTAGTGTGGAAGTTTACAAATGGTTTGGATGTACCAACTGTATGTGTGCCATACAAGAAGTAAGAAGTGGTTCTAAGTAAAATGTGATATTACTGTTATTCAAAACATGTTCTGACTAGACTGAGACAAAACTAAAATATGCAAAGATGTGTGAGCATACCGAGTTACCCGTTTTCAAAAAGGGTTTATCATTTTTGGAGGCCAAACTACGTGCCCCATTGGAATGTAAACGCACTGAGAAGCTGTGGTTAAAAGGTACATTTCTCAATAATAAAACTATCGGTGAGGTTGTACTACGCATGATTATAAATGATGACCGATGACGTTTCAGTAGGCTCTGGGTTGAAGGAACAGTGAACTTTATCCTTTAACTATTCCTTGTTTTGGCATTCCTTGTTCTCAGGTTGCGTTTACCACAAGAATCTACCACCCGAACATCAACAGCAATGGCAGCATCTGTTTGGACATCCTCCGGTCACAGTGGTCTCCCGCGCTCACCATCTCCAAAGGTAAGAGACTGACGCGTGCGTGCGTGCGGTTGTTTTCAGCTGTTGTCATGATGGCACTCACTCACCCGTCCTCTTTTCCCTCCCAGTTCTCCTGTCGATCTGCTCACTGCTATGTGACCCGAACCCAGACGACCCGTTAGTGCCTGAGATCGCCCGCATCTACAAGACAGACAGGGACAAGTGAGTATCTAGGGCCCAAATTCTTTGTTACACAGTTGGGGGGCTGGTGGGGTGGTTTTGGTGTACCGTACTTTGCCGGGACAATCCGTGTACACATATTCTTATTAGGCGCTTGACTATACTCAACAAAACTGTCAGGTGTTGTTACTCTGCCACTAATGTCGCTGAATATGAAATATAATGGCAGTTATTGGGTAGGCGGGTGAAGATGAGTATAGCTGTTCATGTATACATTTTGTGTCCCTCGGAGAGGCAGTATCGGCACACCTGAAAATTGTATATGCGTATTAAGCACTAAATATAAAGAAAAATGGATTTGCTGCAACACAGAACTTTATTACTGACGTTTCGGTCAGAGACCTTTGTCGGGGGAGCACACACTTGGCACCCCAGATTTATTTATTTATTTTCTTTTTCTTTCTCTCCAGGTACAACAAAATAGCTCGGGAATGGACGCAAAAATATGCGATGTAGTTGGAGAGCCTGACCACGGAGAAACGCCTCTACATCTTAAGGCTAGGGGAGCTTTTGAAAGAAACAAATCTCGTTGGTTTTCCATTGGAGTGCTTTATTTGAGCCACGCCCCTCCACCACCCCCCCTCCCTCCCTCCCCTCCTCTGCACCCACCCTGCCCCCCCCCCCCCTTCCTCCCCCCCACAAACCTGGCTGTCATGTTGTACATATTTCAAAACTGCAATTGTAGCCCACCCCTCTGCTTTCATTCTCCTGGGAATCTGTGGCCAGGTAGGGCCAGTCCACTGTCACAACGTTTATGATTCTAAAAGCATTCCTTGTCATTTTAAGAGCTGAGGGTAGTAGGCCCAGATTAAGGGATTTTGTGTTTAATTTTCTTCTTTCGTTTTCATCCCCCTTCTCGTCACTTTGCTTCCTGTGCTTCCAACTGTACTGAGAGTCGGGGGCAAATCAACTTTCTTTTTGTTTTTGTGCGCGTTTGTCTGTAAATCTGAGGAATTCTTTTAAACTCATAACATGTTATGAATGGAAGTTTTTGTCCCTTGGGTCTTTCTCCATTCTGCTGGATAATTCTTAAGCACTTGTTTTGTTTTTTTCCCCTGTTTCCAGTGTCATGTGACTGAGTCCCTTCTTACCCGCAGCCATCACCGTTACAATCGGAAGGTTTTTGGATCAGTAATTTAAACAAGTTCTTAGTTTAACAATTGTTTTATCCCCCCCCCCCACCCCTCCCAATTTAACTCTAGGTTGCATTCGGCTATTGTTGAATTAGAAGCTAACAGCTCCAGTCATACTCTCTCTCTCTCTCTCTCGCTCTCTGTCAGGTCCTAGGTGCGAGGGGGTGCAAGGTCCTGACAGACAACCTCTGTATATTTAATTACCTGACAGCTCATGGAGCTGGTGTGTTGATTAAACTGTGTAATAAAAAAAAGAAAAAAAGATTACTAAAGTCTGAACTTTGAAGTCAAGCATCAATGAGGCATTTGCTGAACGCAGGTTTTGCGGAGAGAATCAGTTTGATGTTTAGCAGTCTTTTTTGTAAAAAAGAAAAGAAAAAAAAAAGAAATGGAACCATGTTAAAACTTTTTCCACGTTCTGTGCAGATTTGCATATTCTCGCATTCAAGAACTGCTCAATATGAATAGTTAATTTACAATAAATAAAATGTTCCTGGTTAGTGGAAGTGTCAAATTTTCCTGAGAAATGTGCACAATGCTGAGGTATGTTAACGTGGAGCATTTGTAAAATTCAATTTGAGAGAAAACAAACTGGCCTTTTTTAATTAATTTTTTTAACATCATTAATACTCTAATGGGAATGCCATAGACTACTTGGCACGGGGGAAAAGAATGCGCATCTTACATTTCTCGAAGATCCTATTTAAATTGCTTCAGGTAAACTGGATACTATATTGTTTGTTATAGTTGCAACGAATGACAAACAGCCCTTTGAATTAAATAAAGGAGAGAAAAGGATCTGGCCCTGACTCTTAGATTATTTGGCGTATTTGTTATGGTCTACAATGTAGTTGCGTAAATGTATGTGGTTATATAATTCAGCCTGTACTCTAAAGTGGAACAAAACCACATGGGTTACTCTACAGTATGAAGTATGGATGTGGATACAGTTCAGTTCAGAAGGTCACGCCATTTAAAAACTACTCGGCCGTTATTACCTGGCCTTACATCATACTCATAATTACAGATCGTTATGTTCAATTGGCTAATTTCGGCTTGATAAATTGACCTTCACAAACATTCCACATTGTAATGCCACTTTTGAACACTTAATTTGATTTAAAATGCATTACATTTTTATACAGAACATAACATGGTATTCGGCCGCATAATGGAGCAATTAATGCGAGTATGTAAACGTACATACAGTGAGCACCATAATTCATTGGACAGTGACATTTTTTGTTATTTTGGTTCTGTACTCTTGCACTGAGTTTTAAAGGATACAATGAGGTTGAAGTGCAGACTGTCGGCTTTAATTTGAGGGAATTTTCATCCATATCGGATTAACAGTTTAGAAATGATAGAACCTGTTGTAAATGGTCCCCCCCCCTTCCCATTTTCGGGAATCAAAAAATATTGTACATTTTAACAATAATGTAGAATAAAGTAATCCTTTTTAATATTTGGTCGCATATCCTTTGCACGCCATGACTTTTTTTCTACGACCAAACAATATAAAAAAAACTTTTTTTTTTGGTACTCCAAGCTATACTATCACCTCTGCATTTGAATGGATTTATATGGGAATTTGGGGAGGGACTAGATTTAGCAGTAAATTATGCTGGAACAGTATGGAATACATGGTTGGCGAAATGGCTAAGTCATCAAGAGTCTGAGGTATCAAACGAGCTTCAAACCGTCACTCTGCTGCCAGATATGCAGTAGATATGGATGGATCACTTTAAGGGTTGTTTCTGCTGACAAATTCTGAACTCTCGAAAAATAAGTCAGAAGAAACCTTTGAATTTACCCATCCATATCTACTGCATATCTGGCAGCAGAGTGATTGTTTAAGGCTTGTTTGATACGTCAGACCCTTGATGACTTAGAGCCATTTAGCCAACCATGTGTTCCATACTGTTCCAGTGTAATTTACAGCTAAATCTAGACCCACCCCACAATTCCCATAGAGATCCATTCAAATGCAGAGAGGTTATAGTATCGCTTGTAGGAGTACCAGAAAACAAGATACCAAGAGGCTTTTGATATCGTTGAGTCACAAACATCAGGAAGTCATGGCATGAAAAGGATATGTGACCAAATATAAAAAATTACTTTAGTCTACATTATGTTAATCTCCAATATTGTTTCATGCCTGGAAAGGGAAGGGGGGCTATGTACAAAAAGTTATATAATTTCTAAAACAATTCATCGGATATGGATGACAATACCCTCAGATTAAGGCTGACAGTCTGCACTTTAACCTCATTGTGATTGTATCCTTTCAAACTCAAAGTGCTGGAGCACCGCCAGAATAACCACTGTGTCACTGTTGATGCTCACTGTATCTGTATATAGACTATATGTACTGATGTGTGTACACATATATAAATTGTATCACTAGACTTGGTGAGTGGATTGTGGTCAGACAGTGGCATCCGTTATCTATCCTGTGTCCTGTTGAAAAGAATCGGCATTATTGCGCGACAAGAGCCAGATTCGAGTATTCTGCACTGCGGTACTGTCTGTAGTAGGCCAGCCGCCGCACCAAACGTGTCGTTTCTGCATTAGGCATCCACAGTCCCTTTAATAATCGTATAGGGGCTCCCATGACGTCGCACATTTGAGAAGCCCGCACAATCCTGGCGGTTCAGAGCAGAGTCCACCGGCACCGACCCGTGTGAGTCGAGTTCAGTTAAGAACAACGAACAGACATAACCTGCGTCGCTCCAACCAGAGGGATCTGAAGATGTCGGCGCCGCTTCCAGCACTATTATTACCAGAGCCCGTAGTAGGCACGGGATTTTACTTTCCCAAAGGTAACGTGTGGCTTTGCTCTTAAAAATGTGGGGTGGGGGGAGGAGGAAGAAGTGAGAAGAGACTGGCTGCGTGATCAGTGTTGCCAGCTAACACACTTGCTAAGTTAACACGTTGACAAATGCATTTAAACATCCAAGCGAGTTTCCTAGTCAAGTAACGACAGTTTGGCAATGTTATCTATCTACATTGAACTGTTTTGTCATTTACATGCTACATTAAAGAATAACGGAACAAACGTCGTTGACAGCTGAGCACACGAGACACAAGCTCCGGTGTGTTAGCTAACACACGCTAACACAGCTAGCTAGTTATTTCAATATCAGATAGCTACGCAGCCCAGCTATTTAGCTAGTTGGCCAGATAGACGAAGTTTGCTCGTATTGATAATCAAACAATCTTGTTAACTAAGTTTAACTTAGCGTTGGCTATTACGGTTTAGACTTGGTTTCTCTTAATATTGTTGCTAGATTTAAGTTCTGTTTGATTCATTTGCGAGTTGGCAGGCTTGGTAATGAACTTGGGAGATCTGTGAAGTGTTATCAAATGTTAATCTTTGAGCTTTAGTGCATGACTGGACATAAGTTATTGTCCATTAAGACATGTGACCGAGTTTGAGACGGATACAAGCCGGTGCAGAGCGGCCACCACAAGATCAGTTGCCCTCATCGGTTCAATAAGGATTTGTTAGAAGTTGCTTGTTGGCTAATAGTCGCGTTACATTGATAACATTGATTGAGCCGATATACACACACAGGGCGTTATTATGGTCTGCACAATGTCTACAACGTTTGTAATGTCAATGTGGCGTTTGTGTTACGCAACTTTAGTTATAGCTAGGTCGATTATAAAAGCAACTTGGGAGTTTAATTAGACACGTTTGCATATAATCCTCCAACAATGATCAGTATCTAACGTTACCCATAGATAGACTCAAAAGCCATCAGTCCAGTTTCGTAACACCTTCAGTATTTCCGGATACGAGCTGCGCATTTAGCGTTGCGCACAAAATCACGCCGATATAAACGCGTGAAAGCAGTTGTGAGTTCATTGCCAGTGTTGTTTTATATACACTATTTTGGAGATATGATATGTAGCGGACTTACAGTAGCCTATAGTGCTTGTAGTCAAAGAAACTTAAGAGATTTGGTGTCACCATTGAGACAAACTTTTTAAGGGAAAAAAAAAAGAACATTCAGTTGATTTCGTAGTTCCATTTTGTAAATAAACGTGTAGTTATTTGCAGTATTGTAATTGCGTGACAGCTGTAATTGAGTTACAAAAGTTACAAGTGAAGTCAAATTATATTGTTTTTGAGGTTTGTTACAGGGATCATAGTGACCACAAAACCTGTTAAATGCAATTCTGCATAGTAATGTGTATAGTTCTCCCTCGGCATTCCAGGTGTTGACAGAAACCAGTTAGCGAGTGTACTGCGGTGAAGACAACACCACACACCGGTGCAAACTGATATACATTAGCAGCGCTATTTCCATTTCTGTCATATTGACATTATAGATGTAGGCCCTTAACGGCAACTGTAAAAGAGTATGGCATTGCAGTGAATATATCTTTATTTTCTCACCCATTTTTGGTGTATAGGCTCACAGTTCTCACTCGTAAACAAAAAAGGGACACCATTCATGTACATTTGTTATTCAAATCAAAGACAAAGCACTATGCAGAAATATCAATAGAATGAGTCCCTGATTATTTATTTATTTGCCTATTTATCTATTTTCTTATTTTTTTATAACGCAGCCTACTTGATAATTCACGATATTTGAAAGTTAATTAACAAAGAACCAAACGGAAATCGAATCACTTGTCAGTAATTATTAATGGGCAGGGTGCATCACAGTTGCGAGCATTGAGAACATTGTAAGGGAAGTATGTAACGGCTTTTAATTTGGCGCTTGCTTTGTTCGCAGAGCTCTGCTTACAGTTGCAAGGTCAGCTGAGGACTCCTGCGATACAGAGCCACGAGACAGAACTGGCTGCTGGGACACAACAGCGCAGGATTAATGCGTTACACTTGAACACTTGAAATTACTGTGAGGAGAAGAGCCAAAGTCTAACGTGCAGTTACGCCGTAGAACCACCGGGGGCAGTGTTGTATAACTGCTGGTTTTGGAAGCCGGTCGGGAGATGAGCGCTGCAATGTGAAAGTCAAGTCAAGTCAAGTTTATTTGTATAGCACATATTCATACAATTGAATGCAATTCAAAGTGCTTCACAGAATAATGAAAGGGACAAAAGAGATTGATTTGACAATACATCATTAACAGTTTAACAGTTTATAATAATAAAAGATAAGATAAAAGATAAAATGGCTTTAAAAGATAAATAGACTTAAAAGATAGACGATTTTGATTAAAGATGATTAAAAATACCGGCAGGGCTTAATAAAAATACAGTAAAATGCAGTGCAATACATGAGCTAATGGAACACTCTAATCAGATATGTTAGGTACAGAGGGAGAGAGCTCCATCTGCAAGTTCCAGAAGATATTAGGAAATTTAGAATTTCATCTGCAAGTTCCATGCTAGTGGAACACTCTAGTCGAACACACTGGGTATTCCACGGTCAAAAACCTGTTTATGAATCAAAACTGTATTCCATGAATCAAGTCCTTTTGTATGTTTTCACTCGTGGCTTTAGCGCAATTCTAGCTCGACTGTCTGGTTATATTAAATGTCGACTATTTGGTTCGACGGACCTTACATTGATATCACTAGATCAATGTATACCACAGTAATTTGCGTATTTCGTTTCAGAGGTGCATATGCGTCGCTCCACTATGTAACTATTGATACTGGCCCAGAATCCTAAGGCTGAATTTGTTTCCAAAAGACTACTCCCTTAGTATCTCATTACATAGGTCCCACAAATAATGGACCCGCAAATTTTTAATTACACACAACCAAAGAATATTTTATTCTGTGTCTTCACTACACTTTTTATCCTTATTCTTCGTCAAGTTGGGTCATGGAATACACCTTAATACATTTATATTCGTTCTGACAACGAAAGCCATGTTTTTTAGTTTTTTTTTGTTTGTCTTTACAAAGATTAAACCTGCCACACTCACACCCCCATATCCAGGAGTGCGTGTGATGCTGAGAAAACGATGATCTGTCTCTTGATGTTTTCTGTTGCTTAACGATGTACATTCATTTAACGGTGTTCATTTTCATGGAGTTTTCCGCACTGATTTTGACAGACACAGTTGTTTAGCTGTGTGCATTTGCATTAGGGAGTAGTGGCCCGTGAACATGCCCTGTCATCAGATGGTGATTGGTTCAATTCCCAGGCAGGACAGCTCTCTTCTCCCCTTGAGGGAGTTGATTGGCTTAACTGAGGTGTTGGCCAAGTAGATCAGCCCTAGCCAAAGGTTTTCGTGTGAGAGAAGGACGAGAGCTCACGGGAGTGTTTTTTGTTTTGTTTTTTCGTCTCAAGGTCGGCTGATCACCATCTTGCCCGTGGCGGCAGCGGCGGCCACGGCTTTCGGCGCCTACCTGCTCTGCAAGTACAGCGGCGGTAAGCAGGACGGCAGGGTGAACAAGACCGTCGACAAGGACAACCCCAAGGTGGTACACAGCTTCGACCAGGAAGAGCTGGGCGATAAAGTCGCTTACTGCAGGTGCTGGAGATCCAAAAAGGTGCGTGACGTCCGACCAGAGACCAGCTTCCTGTACAAGGACGTCCGCTGTTTGGGTGTTGTCATTCCTGCGTATGGGCATATGGTTTTATTGATTAGTTGGTGTGCGCTAATGCCGAACGCCTTTTAATGGGACTACCTTTAAACATATACAAAACTGAAATAATATTTGAAAAAGGCCTTCTTTTTTATATTATTTCAATTTTGTGTTTGTGTTCAATTGGCCCAGCTTATGTTTTTACTGAACTGCTGGCTTTGAAATGGCTGAAATAGGGGCATTTTGGTTGAAAAAAATAAAAAAATAAGGAACTTCAAAGCAGCTTGCACAGCAAGGTTAGGTTTCCGGAGGCCGTACATATAAGCACATTAATTATATAGTGTTCATCCAAAATTATAAACATGCATATTTCATTGTATATTTTACTGGTACATCTCTTCTTGAGTGCATATGCCATAGGAAATATTTCCAACCAAAAATAAGATTAAATGTAAATGTCTTTGGGTGGAAATGAGACGCTTGTGACAGGTGACATCACACGCTAAAGGCAGGTAAATGGGGTCACTTGTGGATTTCAGACTCTTAAGTGCTGTGAAATAATGACCTAAGCATTTTTCTAAATTAATTATTATTATTATTTTGCCTATTGAGACTTGTACTGGACACTGGTTTCACTATGACATGGCACCTCATCACTGTAGTCTTCAGAAAGTGAAATATGAAGCCGTGATCAGCTGTTACTGTTGCCTGTTGGATGAGTACGAACGTTGGTTTCGCGCGTCTCTCGGTCTCATCACCTACCTGTCCCACCTGCAGTTCCCGTACTGTGACGGGTCCCACGGCCAGCACAACAAGGAGACCGGCGACAACGTCGGCCCTCTCGTCATCAAAAGGAGAAAAACCTGATTCGCCGTCCCCACCAAACTCATCACAAAGGTTAACGGTTAACGGTCACATATTCCAGCGTTCACGCCTTCAGCCCCCCAGTCGCGTGCTGTCTTTGGAACGCGCAGGTGCGCGCATTCTTGCTGAAGAGCCATTACACAGAAATGCACACCATGAGCTCTAATAAATATCAGTATTTAACATATGTGTGTGCCTTCATTTTAACTAGAATATACTGGTACAAAATATATATTTTCTTCAGTCCTTCTGAAGAGGCCTTCGAGTTGCAAACCGCTTGAGAACGAGAGCCAGCCAGTATTTCCGGTTTGTCCAAAGCAGCTCGGTTTTTCTGCTCTGTTTGTAGCAGAAGGACTAAATACGAAATATGGCTGATGAAATGGTGAAGTTTATTTTTCTGTATTTTTTGAGTTTTGAATAAATTTCAGCTTCTGATGGAGTCAGTACTGAGTGTTTCACGGTTTGTTTTTCTCTCTCTTTTGGGTACACGCACTCACACATACTCACACATACACATACTCACACACTCACACATACTCACACACTCACACAATATTTAAATTTAAGAAAATCACACTAGTATTTGTAATGGGAATCTCTATGGTAAGGTAGTGATAGTGTAGTATAATCATTACAAAACTGTGTTTGTTACCCAAAGGTTGCAGGTTTGAATCCTAGGTAGGACACTGTTGTTGTAAGGTACTTAATCTGTATTGCTTCTGCAAAAAATCCAGCTGTATGAATGAATACTATGTAAAGAGTTGTGTAAATTGCTCTGGATTAGAGTGTCTGCTAAATGCCTGTAATGTAATGAGACTGTCTGCCTAGTAAAACTGAATGTTTTTTTTCCCTCTCAAATGCTTCACCTCCTCTGCCCACTGGAGGGCGCCAGTGTCCTCTCAAAAGTTTGCAACAGCTGAAACCGATTGTAGACGGGTTGAATACATAGAGAGAGAGAGAGAGAGAGAGAGAGAGAGAGAGAGAATGAGCTCATAAACTGACTGGGTCATCATCATAGTCTTTATCTGTCATGACAGTTTTACAGCACAAAAAAACATTAACTGGACGCACCAGCACACATCCTGATAAGTCTTTCTCAGTGTTAATGGAGATCCAAATAAATACATGCATTTAAACGCTGGCATAATGCAAGGATGTGCATGTGTTGTGAGGGGAATCGAACGCCAGGGAAATGCCTGACTCTGCCACTAGGGGGAGCTCTGACCTTGTGTTTGTCTCGAGACTGAACTGCAGGCAACCCTAGTGAATTTTTTTTCACGAAAATAAGAAATGACTTTTCTACGCGTTAGCGGTGTCGCGCTCCACGCACAAAACTTTTCCCCCCAGCCTTTGCCAAAATGTTTGGCTCCATATTTGCCTGTGTGATTTCAAGCGGGGGTGGGGGTGGGAAAAAAATGCAAATACGTACAACGTGGAAAGAAATGAAAAAACGTCAGTGCATTAAGCACAAGTTTAATGTAGGTCTTTTTTACTTCTCAGGGCACGGTAGGGGTCACCTTCATGCCAAGGCCCCATTTTGTTTCTGGGCTTCACACGTCTCCATCCAGCTGTCGAGCGCCACCCGACACACCCATCCGTCGCCAGGCCAGAGGCCGGCGTTACGTTACAGCACATTTCAGGCGGTGGCCACTGAACACCTGTTAGCACGCCGGCGTGCTGAGGCGCTGCGGTGCGGGGGCGCGGATCGAAAGACTTGCTCGGTGGAAATGATGTAAAATACGAGCGGAGAGGAGGTTGGAGACAGAAGGATGAAGGAGGTGGAGATTGGAAGAGGTGGAGAAGAGGGGTGAGGGTATTTTTTTTTGGCGGGGGGGGGAGGGGGGTGGGCGAGCTGACGGCATTCCTCAGCGTCTGAGAAACCGGACGTTTGTTCCCTCTTTTCTTTCATTCTGTTTTTTTTTTATTTTTAAGTTGGCTTTGGGCACTCCTACGGTGCTGGTCATGTGTATGGCTGGAGGGAGAGGCCATGTGACACTAATCCACCCCTCCCCCTGCCCACCCCCGCCCAGCCCACACCACCTCAGGGAAGCGTTTACTCGCTCCTCGTCTCGCTCGCCTCGCACAGGAAAAACAACAAAGGCCCGAGTGTGGCGGCTGCCTCAGGGTGCTGAGCCCAACATAACAGCCTGTCCTGTGTGTGTGTGTGTGTGTGTGTGTGTTTGTGCATGTATGTGTGCATGTGTGTGTGTGTGTGTGTGTGTGTGTGTGTGTAAGTATATGTGTGTGTGCATGGTGTGTGTGTGTTTGGTTGTGTCTATGTTTGTGTGTGTGTGTAGGTGTAGGTCTGTGTGTGAGTGCGTGTGTATGTTTGTGTGTGCATAGTGTGTGTGTGTGTAAGTATATGTGTGTGTGCATGGTGTGTGTGTGTTTGGTTGTGTCTATGTTTGTGTGTGTGTATGTGTAGGTCTGTGTGTGTTTGATTGTGTCTATGTGTGTGTGTGCATGGTGTGTGTGTTTGATTGTGTCTATATTTGTGTGTGAGTGCGTGTATATGTTTGTGAGGGATATTTGCATGGATACATGTGTATGTGTATAATGTGTGTGTTTGTGTGTGTGGCATGTGTGCGTGCGCATATGTTTGCTTGTGGCGTGTGTTGGTTTGCGTAGGAGTGTCCATGTGTAGATACCAGCAAATAAATGCCATTACTATTTGCATAACTTATGCGTTTTTTAATGAGTGTTATTCAAACGTCAACAAGGCAAATAGAGAGAGAGAGATCGAATATGATCCCTTCACCCCTTTGAGGGCGTATATTTGAGTCAACTTCGTCAAAAAGCTTTTGAGTGGGTGACTTTCTCACAAATGGGGGCACTTAAAGTCCCAGGATGAACCCCTTATTTCCGTGGTTTTGTTGAGGGGATTCTCAGGGCACATAGTAGACAGGGGTCTGAGTGGACAGGGGACAGGGATCAGGGATCATATTCGGTCACGGCCAGAGAGAGAGAGAGAGAGAGAGATTTAGGTGTGGAGGGACTGGACTGGACAGAGGAAACCGAGACGCATGATCATGATTGTTTGTCCTCCAGGCTCGCTAGGAACTACAACACCCGCTCCCTGCTGCACAATGGCCCCGTCCATCATCGCCCCCACTTTGCATTGCACCCCAAAACCTGCCTAGAGCTGAGCCGTGCTCAGGCCCAAAGTGAATATCCAATATGGGACAGACACGTTGAGTAAAGACCGCCTCTGCTGTTTTACAATGGTATCGATATTTTACATCAAACTGACATTCCCTGATAAGAAGTATACAACCAAACAAGTATACATCATTAACTTGTCTTAAACGTCTTTATGGTGGTGTATTACCAGCTGCTTATGTCTCCTTGTGTTTCCGTGACGACCTGGTAACTGTCACCTTTTTCACCCTCCCTAGCCTAACCCCCCCTGCGCTGGTTCTACAGGATCAAAAGGCTACAGTCCGCTAAGCTATTTATACAGGTCTATAAAATCACGCGTGGAGACTCCACAGCCTCTAACCCTTGGCCTTAATTGATCAGAATGAAAAGGCCGCTGTTTGCATGGGGACGTCACCTCATCTGTTTTTTTGGGTCCATATTTGTTGCAAAAAAACCCCCCAGTATATTCTATACCTGTCCAGATTAGAACAGAGATCAATGACCCCTGGTCTACAGCCAATAAGCTGGAAGACTGGATAATCTTTGTTTTGGACATCACGTTTTTTTTATGGCTTTTCTAGGAAGAAAACCCATAGTCAGGGCTCAACAGAAAATACATTTTTGGTTACTCAACATTTCATGAATAAATCCATTATTCCGCTCCAATCAAATCAATCTCATTTGTATAGCGGTTTTTCTGGAGACACTGTCACGAGGATACTTTTACTGAAAAACAATAAATGGGGAAATTGAGAAGGAGCCAACTTGAATCCCAAAACAAACCAGCAAACACGTGTCTTCAAACAAGTCCATCAAAATGCCACGCCTCTGTGGCAATGTTTTGGTTGCGTATCTTGGAATGATCTGGTCCTGTTACAGCTCTACCAAAAATGACATTATATAACGAAACACAGCATTGTTTTTTGAGTCTACTGTATGTCTCCTGCCAACCTCAGGGTATACCGTCTTATTTTGTATATGCTGTGCATGTCTGAGGTCTATTTGATTGTCCAAATCGAAGTTACGGGGGGGGGGGGGGAAGTATCAGATACCCACCTGACCTTTGACCTGTATAAAAACCCAATTGGGATTGAATAGTGCAGAAAGCAGCCAGTGAATGAGGCTTCACCTATGACATGTCAAACAATTCCTGTTGACAGTGACAGTAATGACAGTAATTCTGTTTTTTTTCACCTACTGCAAATAGATAGGTGTATTGCCTCATCACGTGTGGGGAGGGGTTGGGGAGTCGTTACTATGGTGACTGAGGGAGGCACCGGTTTTGACCACCTCTCTCAGTTTAGCGCGGATAATTCAATGTTACAATGTTATAAACAATTTCAGAACAAATTATTATCTGCCCCTCACTTCCTCAGGAGTCCCAACCGCAGAGACTCACGTTTGAAAAAACTTGAGAGCTCAGTATTGCAACATTATATTACAGTTTTTTTTTTTTTAAAACAATGTTTTTCTCCATGTTTGGACCCCCCATTAGTGGCTGCTGTAGAATAGAGGATAATAAAGTGCCAGTTTGGATGATCTGAGCCACTGTATTGGCTGTAGATTACTTTCCCAACGTGGCCATTGCTACATAGCAATAGATGGACATCAACAGCTTTCATTTGGCTGTCATTATGTAGATGTTTATATAACATTACATTCATTTAGCAGAATGTAAGATAATATAAGTGCATCTATCTGAGTAACATAGGGCCAGGCTTGGCGAATAGTGTTCCCACACCAGTGAGTGTACATTCAACATCATTAAAGCACTAATGTACAGTAAGTTAACTATTAAAGCACTAGTGTACAGTAAGCTAACTATTAAAGCACTAGTGTACAGTAAGCTAACTATTAAAGCACTAATGTACAGTAAGCTAACTATTAAAGCACTAGTGTACAGTAAGTTAACAATTAAAGCACTAATGTACAGTAAGTTAACTATTAAAGCACTAGTGTACAGTAAGCTAACTATTAAAGCACTAGTGTACAGTAAGCTAACTATTAAAGCACTAGTGTACAGTAAGCTAACTATTAAAGCACTAGTGTACAGTAAGCTAACTATTAAAGCACTAGTGTACAGTAAGTTAACTATTAAAGCACTAGTGTACAGTAAGCTAACTATTAAAGCACTAGTGTACAGTAAGCTAACTATTAAAGCACTAGTGTACAGTAAGCTAACTATTAAAGCACTAGTGTACAGTAAGCTAACTATTAAAGCACTAGTGTACAGTAAGTTAACTATTAAAGCACTAGTGTACAGTAAGTTAACTATTAAAGCACTAGTGTACAGTAAGTTAACTATTAAAGCACTAGTGTACAGTAAGTTAACTATTAAAGCACTAGTGTACAGTAAGTTAACTATTAAAGCACTAGTGTACAGTAAGCTAACTATTAAAGCACTAGTGTACAGTAAGTTAACTATTAAAGCACTAGTGTACAGTAAGCTAACTATTAAAGCACTAGTGTACAGTAAGTTAACTATTAAAGCACTAGTGTACAGTAAGTTAACTATTAAAGCACTAGTGTACAGTAAGCTAACTATTAAAGCACTAGTGTACAGTAAGTTAACTATTAAAGCACTAGTGTACAGTAAGCTAACTATTAAAGCACTAGTGTACAGTAAGTTAACTATTAAAGCACTAGTGTACAGTAAGTTAACTATTAAAGCACTAGTGTACAGTAAGTTAACTATTAAAGCACTAGTGTACAGTAAGTTAACTATTAAAGCACTAGTGTACAGTAAGTTAACTATTAAAGCACTAGTGTACAGTAAGTTAACTATTAAAGCACTAGTGTACAGTAAGCTAACTATTAAAGCACTAGTGTACAGTAAGTTAACTATTAAAGCACTAGTGTACAGTAAGTTAACTATTAAAGCACTAGTGTACAGTAAGCTAACTATTAAAGCACTAGTGTACAGTAAGTTAACTATTAAAGCACTAGTGTACAGTAAGCTAACTATTAAAGCACTAGTGTACAGTAAGTTAACTATTAAAGCACTAGTGTACAGTAAGTTAACTATTAAAGCACTAGTGTACAGTAAGTTAACTATTAAAGCACTAGTGTACAGTAAGTTAACTATTAAAGCACTAGTGTACAGTAAGTTAACTATTAAAGCACTAGTGTACAGTAAGCTAACTATTAAAGCACTAGTGTACAGTAAGTTAACTATTAAAGCACTAGTGTACAGTAAGTTAACTATTAAAGCACTAGTGTACAGTAAGCTAACTATTAAAGCACTAATGTACAGTAAGCTAACTATTAAAGCACTAGTGTACAGTAAGCTAACTATTAAAGCACTAGTGTACAGTAAGCTAACTATGCCAACCAAGCACCAAACTACAGTGTAAATACATACAATAACATCTATATATAAATAAAAACATTTTAAAACCATAAAAACTACCACAAAAACCTGAAGTGATGGCAAAAGATAGGAGTGTGGGGGTGGGAGGGTGGATCGGAGGAGAGCCAAGGTACAGGCTGAAGACATGGATTTTTAGTCTTTGTTGGAAGGTAGCCAGTAATTCTGCTGTGGGGAGTTCGTTCCACCACTGGGGGGGTCAGTACAGACAGCTGTATTAAATTTCAAATTAAATTGCACCTAGCTGTTAGCAATGCCGGAGTGTCCCTGTGATTACTGGTAAAGCACACGTTTCTCCTGTATTATTTAAGCAATGTTTATCTGTTACTTCCACACACTACAGTCAAGCACAATGTCTGCTAATCAGGGAGGATTTGGAACCCAACGGTCAGGTCAGTGCCGTTCAAGTTTCAGAACGTTTTTAGAAAACTGTTGTGTGTATTCAATGCACCCTTCGTGTTGATGGGAGGTGGTATCCAGAGGTTGTCAAGCACACTTCAAAATCTCAAGCTCTCGACTTGAGAAATGTTTTACGACGCAATCTAAATACAGCCCTGCTGCTGGTGCCCACCTTGAGGCATGTACTTTATGGGTCCTGTCTGTGGTGTATTTGCATTTCTGGAACTGTAGTTCACCGTAGTAACTATATCACCTGCTCTTTGTACGAGTGACATACAGATAACTAATCTAATTCTTCATCCCTGATCCATTCATTTTGATTTGCATTTCGTTTTAGATCTTGAGCACTATACTCGTCCTTTTTCTCTGTACACCTTTATGATTTTAGTCTAATCCAAAATGCAACATTCCACAAAAAATAAAGCACGGCGTCTTGATACCAGTTCTGTTCTCAAAATACCATTAGTCTCAGTCTAAGGCTCAGTTGCATTCTTCACCGAGGAGTAAGTCTCAACTTGTAAATCTCTTGATCACAATTTCTGTCAACTTGACCATCTGAGCACACCAACCCAGAGACGACGTAACTTTACTAACTCAGTTGCCGTGTGTGTGTGTGTGTGTGTGTGTGAGAGAGAGAAAGAGAGAGAGACAGAGAGAGAGAGAGAGAGAGAATGATTGATGGATGGATTGATAGATATGTGTGCATTCTTCCATATTCTCTTCTAGGAGGAAGTGCGTTACTCTACAACAGGGTTCTCAAACTCCAGTCTTGGAGGGCCGTCTCTGCTGGTTTTTGTCATTTCTTTTCAATCAGCAGTCAATTTACGCCTTGGAAACAAGGTGTGCAGGCTCTTCAGCCAATCAATGACTTAAATTAAACACTTAAGTGCATCACCACATCAATGACACGGCAGCCCTCCAGGATTTGAGTTTGACATCCCTGCTCTACAAGATTCAAATATGACAGGAGAGAAACATTTCTGAGTGAGTGTGTATGAGAGAGAGAGAGAGAGAGAGAGAGAGAGAGAGAGAGAGAGGGTTGGGGGGGTTTTGAATTATGTCCTTTTTTCACTTTGTATTGAATACCTCCCTTTAACCTTTATATTGTATGTTTTATGTTAGTATATTGTATGCACTTTTATATGCATTTTTTAAAATTAGTGTACTGTTCAGTTAGTATTTCATGCCAGTAGAGCAGTTGCAGGGAGAGAGAGAGAGGGGGTTGCTGGGGGTCACTGTATAAAAAACAGGAATGTAGACAAGCCAGGAGCGGACAGGAAGAATGTGGTCAGTCTGGGCTTTGTAAAGAGATACGCGCAGCCACTGTGAAAAATATTCAGACGCTCGTGACGATGAAGCGCGAGGTAGCCGACACACACACAAAAACAGCGGAACAAAATACATTTTGAATACAGTAGCCTGTTCTTTTTTTCAGACAATTCATTCATAAAATAAATCATTGTAAGCGTGGGAAAATGTAGTCTTTATTACAGGTTGAGAGTGAGAAGGGGGCACCCTCAGTTAAGGCATTCAACTGAAAGCAGACTAAACGTGGAAAAAACAAACGCAGTGACTGCGTGTAGCTCAATATTCTGTGCTTTCCCGGCCATCGGTGTTTTGCGGCTTGTTGGCAAGAGCGGGTCACAGAAATGTGGTCAACACAACGGCATGGAAGTGATTTCCAAAATTGAAAAGAGGGAGAGGGAATGCAGTCTGGATAGTATAAGATACGGTGAAACCAGGCACTTTGCCAGTACAAAGGAGACGGTCTCCCCTCCGAGGGATTACGGAGCAATGCGTGTCAAACCTATTTACAGCAGCGCGTTTTCTGAGGGTCTGAAGCGACTATTGTGCGCTTATCTCGCGGACAGGACCCGTGTTTGTTCGCCCAACGCCACGAAACACATCGACGATAAAGACAAAAAGGGGTGGGGGGAGGGGGGGGGGGGTTACGGGAGCAGGAAAAGGTGACCGCTTCAGTTCATGACATGTTATCGTCTCTAAGCACTGCAGTAGTCTACTATACCAACCAAATAAAATGGACCAACTAACCTATGCGTGCGTAGCCCACGAACACATTTTTTTTGCGTGCGGATTGTATACCTCCCTTTAATCTAGAGCTGAGAATGCGTAAGTGGCCAATGCATGTCTACAGGAGCGGCATCCAACATAGTACGCTCATATTTGGGCCTACGTGAGAAATGACACCTATGCCAAACGATAAAGCAACAAATATCCGAACAAATGTAGCCATATTAGGCTACTTTTTAATATATTTTCAGGGGATCTTTATTTTATTTTATTATTATTTTTTTTTACTGTTGAGAGGGCACTCAGAACCCGACAGCATCATATAGCCTACTTCTAATTTTTGGTTGGAAACCGCACAACCATTTTTACACTTTTCCAAGTCCAATTAAGAACATATTTTCGAGCTACCCTCCGTGGTAGCCTCTTATAGCCTACAGATGTATCAAAGTAGTAGCCTAGGCCTATAATGGCCCTTGGCTCCAATAATTTTTTTGTTTATTTAATTTTTTAAACATAATTTAAATACTATTATAGTGATAAAACACTATGTATCACTGTTTTTAGTTTGTTAGTATTGATTGAATTAGAATAGCATAGCTCAGGCTAACTGGTATAGTAGCCTATGC
The DNA here is from genome assembly GCA_022702515.1 of Ilyophis sp. 1 JC-2022. Classification (NCBI taxonomy): domain Eukaryota; kingdom Metazoa; phylum Chordata; class Actinopteri; order Anguilliformes; family Synaphobranchidae; genus Ilyophis; species Ilyophis sp. 1 JC-2022. The sequence continues at coordinate 7,661,165 of CM040397.1, forward strand.
TGTAATAACAAGGTGACAAGGGGTCACTTAATTAAGGATATTACACATACAGACATGCATGCATACATATATAGATTGATGCATAGGCCACACACACACACAGGCCGACGTGTCGGTCAGTTAAGGTGCAGCATGTTTGTCCTATCTCTGCATGGATTTTGACTTAGGGTAAAGAGGGCTGGTCGTGTCACGTCTTTCTGCAGGATGAACGGTGAAGTGGCTAAATAAACAATTGCCAAAATAATCAACAAATAGCCATTAGATGAGCACTGAAAGAATCTGTAGAATGTACGGGTGGATATTGTTACGAAGAAGCTGTACAGAGTATTTAAGATTAAAGTTCCGTCTGCCCTTTGGTAAAAGCAGGTGCATCTTACAGTGGATATGGGCTCTTAAGACACAACCTGGACATCGCCTGTTCGCGGACGTTTAAAGCTAATAATGGATCAACCACAACCAATGAACAACCACTCCTCAAATAATACTGGATAAGAATGGAATTGTCTCACTTTGTTTAAGCGAAAAACTTTTTTTCCAATATATCAAAGTCCACACTGCAAATGGGGCAGTTGCATAATTCTAAGCACACTTAAAAATGTTATGAGTAAGAAAAATATGTGTTAACTTTAGAAAAAAAAACAAAAAAAAACAAACAGTATCAGCCAAGGCGTGATAATAAATCGCCCCATTAAATATTAAATATGTCCTAATAGCTAAATGTGCCGATGCGGCATTAAGTGAGCGATGGAGGTTTAGTTTGTGCGTTTTTAAAGTGTTTGTGCGCGAGCGTGCTTGGCTGCCGCTGCTGCTGGTGGTAGAGCACACCCCCCCCCCTCCTCGCGCTCTGGCTGCTGTGTTATTTTCCAGCTCGGAGCCCCAGCGCGCGCAGCTCGATCGATTCGCATTGATTGTCCCTGACGAGCTGCTCCACTTTCCAGCCAATGTCAGCCCGTCTGCGATCGGGAAGGAGAGAAATGAAGGAAAATCTCTGCCGCCCTGGCGGTGTCATTTCCACACACTTCAGTTGGCCGCCCGCCAGCAGACAGGACACTCACAAGAGGTGGAGTGGACTCTCGCGTTGTGCGAGAAGAGGAGCCGAGTACACTGCCCGGCCCTGCCGACGACACCACGGCTGACCACCGCCCGGCCACTCAGTGAGCGAAAAATAGCACCCCACGTAATGACCCCACCCCCTCTCACTTTAACTGCTGTTCATGTATGCGTCCGTCCCTAACAATATTACACGTTGAAAATACTTATTGATTGTACCATACGTCGGTCAATCTACCCGTCCAAAATAATTGAATTAGGCTGCTTCCTGTAAACATCGTCTGGGTGCTCTTATTGGTGAAAACAGAAAACTCGCACTCAATTTTTTTATACGCAGTTTAAACGGATATTGTAGCCATGACAAACATGGTCCATCTGTCTCAGCAGGATAGCAGTGTCCATGCTAACAGGAGAGCAATGTCCATGCTAACAAAGAGCGTAATCCAGGTGATGGGTTTCGCATTCAAAAGCAAATAGTTTTTTTATTCAGAGACTGTTTATCTCTATATTACTTTATTGTAATTAAACCGTAGTCTATATTATCTTACATACACATTCGTGTGGTATATTATTATTATTATTATTATTATTATAGTGGTTGATATTAGTGGAAATAGTCTGCTTTAATGCTGGTAATACTTGTTACTTTTAATAAGTACTATCGTATATCCCGCCGCGCAGCCTTTGATTCATTAATATTTAACATAACTGTCGTTTGGAGTGTTCACTAAGGCACTTATGAAAGGCAAATGAGTCCGTTGCAGTGGATCCGTTAACTGTGTCATCTAGCCCATAGACATTTATCATAAGGCTGGAGAATTGGCCGACCGCCCGGAACTTCCCGAGTGTCTGTCCATAGAATCTCTGTTTCTTAGATATCTGTCAAATTTATTACGTCATTAAAGTGCTGCGTATGAGTCCGAGAGTTACATTTACAGATGCCATGTGATATCTTAATGTTTAACATCAGAATACCAAAGAAAGTCGTTTTTCATCCACTCGCTTGCCGTTTTTATTATGACATTATTATTGTAGACCGGATATTGCTCATAACAACATATCTATTAACAAGGGCGATTTTCGTCCTAAGTAGCTATGTCTGAAAATAAATAGTCTATAGGCTATAGCTATCCTGTGGGGCAATCTGTCGCGTGAACGCACTCGTTATTTTGAAAGCAACGCTAAAGTTCTTTGTAAGCATGAATGTGTTAAAGGAAAGTTTTGTCTTAAAGAGGTATGACGAAAAAAAAACTCAGTCTGCTTTCTTCTGTGAAAATATCATATTGCGCGTAAACAGCGAGCAGATTGGAAGCAACAGTACCTAGTAAATACGCCGGGCGCAGAAACATCCACAATTTTCAGCTATAATAACGAATGTCTGGTCCTTAAAATGACAGACACGCGCACAGAAGAGGTCAGCTATATAAAGTGCAGACAAGGCGTCACGTTTCCACAAGGACGATGTTTTACGAGCTGTGGCGTTATTTTTTTTTCTACGTCTCTGTGTGCGGCGCAAGAGTCCAGTTCGGTTTTTACGTGAAGCTCCAAAAATCTATGAAATGTGTTTGCATGTTCTTCTCCGCGAGCAGGGATGTAGAGGTGGGATAGCAAGAATCGAAAGGTTGGAGCCCATACGCTCGCCTCCGAGAAAGTACGTTTTACAATAATTTATCATTCCGTTTCCCTCGCGCTTATTTCCGGCGAGGGTTTAAATAATTCTGCTGGGTGAGAATTTGATTTTTCCCTCTTTTTGACATCAATCTCCGCAGCAGGCACGGAGACGGACCGCTTGGACAGTGGGTTCCCTCCCCTCCGCTCGGATCTGCTTTGGTAGGTGCGAATGAAAAGGGCCTGTGTTTGCAAATATGCAGATACATTGAAGGGGCGAATCATACTTTGTTGAAGTCTGTTGAAAGTTGGCATGTCATCTTCCTAACGATCAAGTTAGCCTGGAGAACGGGAGAATGTATTTTCTGTACCGTCCGAAACGTGCCAGCGCGGACCGAGCGCTGGCACCGCAGACACCCGGTTTCAGATCAGTGAGTCTAGACAAAAGGTATTTTTGTTTTACTTAAATGTTCGTTAAATTTCGAACCGGTTCTTGTATGGACGTACCTGATGAATGCATTACGGCTGGCTGAGGCTGCGGGATGAACGTGCTATAGTTTTGTGCACGGGGATCTTGATTTTTTTTGGGTAAATATTGTAAAATCAGTTATTGTTGTATCGGTGGACGTAGAATATTGTGACATTACATTCTTGTGTGGAGTAAGTGTTACCTAAGTGTGAATGTTCCGTTAACGATACTGCCGGAAACTTGACGTTCTCCTTTACGTTTGGGAATTAATTTATCGCATAGATTATGACGACGATTTGCAATGATATACATTATTTTAATAGCAGGTGAATAAATTGTGATTTTGAGTTGCAGTTTAATCGTGAAGGAACTTTCTGAACCCGTAACATCGATGTTAAATGCAATTACAACCGCATTTATTGAAATAAAGCGTGGATATAAATAGCTATTGGCGTGATCTATAATGAACCATTAATTCAAAGACGTTTTTTTCCAGTTTCCATTAATCTTTTTTTTAAACAACAACCTGTTTATTGGATTATATTTATGTGCCAGCGAGCAGTGCTGTATTGTTCCTGTGAATGGATCTGCCTGTCTCGTGCTACGTCCCCCAGCCCTGCGTGTGGGGATTCTGCGACCCCTCAGCACTGCCGCAATCCGTGACTGGCCGCGGCGCTCGTGGGGGCTGCGTGTTTTTGTGGTGGCAATTAGGGGTAAAGGGCTGGAGTGCACGTCGCCTCGGAACATAATTTATCTTGTTGTTTGTAACTTGCAGTTTTAAAAAAAACCGCACAGGATCCGCTCTTACCGCCGTTCGACACTTATTGCCACTATAAATGTAGTCAGTATTGATGGTAGCGCATGCAGAACTGAGTCCAGTGTGCGAGTATGTTTGTCTGTGCGTGCGTATGTGTGTGTGTGTGCGCGCGCGTCTGGAAGGAAGCGCTACGTTAGGCTCTGCATTACCTGAACTAATAAATATCTGGCTCGCACACCTCCCACGAGATGGCCAGAAGCAACTTCAGGCTTGGCTTGTTATTCGTATTGGTTTCGGGTCCTTCCAGCCGCGAAGACGTAATTGGATATTTTTTCTCTCGAAAATAAAAAAGTATCCACATTAATACATATGTGGTCATTAGAGTAATAAAACGAATTAACAGGAAAACAAATTTTTCACATTTTATAATTTAAATGTATTTTGAGTGAGTTATTCACAAATTTAAGGTTACTTTTTTGTGTGGATATGACCTCATCCGCAAAGATTCATTTCCGATGGTCATAACCCTCGTGGTCAAACTTACAGTATAAGTAGATCACTGTATTTTCTCTGACCAGGTGATTATAGTCACTGTGAAATATTGGTGACTAGCATTATTGAGGCTTTGGGTGTATTTTATCAGTGTCGGGTGAGGAACATTTGTGTTATCCCCGTTATATCTGAACCCTGCCTGATAATTGTTCTGCTACCGCACCAATGTGGGTTGAGCGCTGTTGCAAGGATCTCTAGTTCTCGGCGCCTTGGTTTTGGTTCCCTGTGCTGCTCGGTGTCAGTCGGACAGTCTGGTCTGGAACGTTATTCTGCAGAAAAGGGCCAATTAACGTCTAGCGCTGCCCTCGAGGGAAGCAGCACGAGCCATATAGTGTTCTCCTGCTTTTCCTGTGGCTGTCAGTAGAATACAATTTAAGGCACATCTTCTTCTTCTTCTTCTTCTTCTTCTTCTTCTTCAGATAATGAGAATAATATAATTTAAATTAAAACGATATTATTTTTCATTATTATAACATAATAATACTAACAACAACAGTAACAACAGTTTTTGTTTAAAAACAAAACATTTGTTATTATTATTATTACATTTCTTTAAATTTCACCTCAGAATAACTTTAAAAGTAAGCGATGTGACTTGCAGTACGTTTGTTCTTCCTAGAAGTGCCCAGTAAAATAGAATGTTGCTGGTGTTGTGGTTTAGGTGCTGTCATGTCCTGATACCCCCCCTCTCCCTGTAAGAGAACGATATCACCTGTGAAAGGTCAGAGGTCATACAGGTGATATCCTTGACTTGATATCCTTAACCCCCACCCCCTCCAAGATTTCTGTCCCCATCTGAGGGAGTTGTGTGTGGAGGGGTCAAATCTGGTTAAAAGAGGATCAGTGTGGGATCGGCTGGATAGGCTGTGTGTTCTGTATTGGTCCATTTCTCCACCTGGGCTGCAGGTGTGATGACAGGGAACCATGGTGGGGGTGGGGGTGGGGGCAGGGGGGGGGGGGGTGTAGAGATTATGAGTGATGGGGGGGGAGAGTGGAGGAGAGAGGAGAAAGAGAGATAGAGAGTGAGAGAGGGAGAGCGGAGGGGAACGAGAAAATGAAAGAAAGATTGCAGGGGAGAGACTGAGAGGGAGAGAGAGTGGATGAGAGAGAGAGAGAGAGAGAGAGGGAGAAGGAAAGAGAGAGAAGGAGAGAGAGAGAGGGAGAGAGAGAGAGAGAGTGCTGTTTAAGGACAGCCCCTATTAAACGCAGCTTTGTGAGATCCAGAGGTGGCAGATCTTCCTCTTACAGATGTTTCCGTAACTCATATTCTCGCCTCCCCAAAAATAACCCCAAAACAAAACAGCGTACAGCTCCCTGTATTAAACTGAGTTTCATTTAAATTGGAAGGTCGGTCAGGGGGAAGGAGGCCGGCGGGGGGGGGGGGGGGGGGGGGGGGGGGGGAGGGGGAACGGGGGGTAGGAAATCTTTTCGTTTTGCGGTTAAAGTCCTTAAATTCCCTCCTGAGCGCAGGGCCGCCCGGGCTGGAGCTGGCGACGGTGACAGACGCAGCGAGAGGGGCGGAGCGTGACGGAGAGCGGGGAGGGAGGTGGTGTTGACAGTGAGGGAGGGGGCTCCTGGTCAGGCGTAGGGGAGGATGGAGAGAGCGACTGGCCCCGCTCCGCTGGCGCCGCAGACTCCAGAGCTGGCGGGAATGCGGGGGCCGTGGTCCTCGCGCCTTTGAAGCTCTACCTCCTACTAATTCTGGCCTTCCAATTTCCACAGTCGCAAGGCCCCCCCTCCTCTTCCCTTTGTCTCCCTTATAAGGGCCGGCTTGGCTGTTTCCTCCACTTTTTCTCTCCAGTGGAGAGTGTGTGTGTGTGTGTGTGTGTGAGGGAGAGAGTCTATGTGTTTGAGGGAGAGAGAGAGAAAGAGAGAGGCACACACACAGAAAGAGAGAATCTGTGTATGTGAGAGAAACAGAGAGTCTGTGTGTGTGTGTCAGAGAGAGAGAGAGAGAGTGTGGGTGTGCTGTGTATTTTCACATGCGTGTGTGTGTGAGAATCATGTGTATTTGTGTGTGAAAGAGTGTGTGTGACTGGTCAGGTCAGTTATATTTCCTCCACAGGTCTGTTTTATACCCTTTAAGCTCTGCAGTCATAGCCACAGTTTAGCGATTAGCGGTGCTGCGTGATCAATGGCATTTTATGTGCGAGCGTGTTCACAATTATTGCTTACAAATGTGTCGCTTGCCTTGGAATGCACGCTGCTGTGAAAGAGCCGTAACACGTGTCGGTGAATCTCTTGGATGTTTCAGGAAAAATGTCATGTTGGGCCAGCATCGATTTCAACAGAAATTTCAAGCATTTCACAAAAGCAGAAAAAAATAAAAAACACACACACACCAAGAAAACTTCGCTGTTGATCTTATCAAAGCCTGGTTACCATGGCTACGTGTGCATGTTTTGAGACAGGTGACGCCCTTGTGAAACGCACTAATTTGCCGGTGGAATTGTTTTACCCTCCAGGGCGATGAACCCACGGACCAGGGGTTAAAAACGGGGTCAGGGGGTCGAGTTTGGTGTAGCAGTGCCCGCATCACACAGCGCTCTTTGTCATGATGGCCTGTGTGACCGTTGCTGGTCTTTCACACTGTACTGTTGGAAGTGGCCTTGTGTCTGGCTGCTAAAGCTGTTTAACTGCAATGTACTTTCATCGCTTTTCGCTTTCATGTCAACCTTTTGTTTTGGGAACTTTATTTTTCCGCATTGTGTTGAAATCCCATCATACCAACGTTGTTCTTTCTTCGAAAGACGTTTTTATTCAAAAGTGTTAATGACACTAGTAATTATATGAATAATATTAAGACTAATGTCCAAATCTAACATACTGTTCTTTGTTCATCCGCTTAATATTATAATCATGTTTTATTATAATCATTTCTAGTTCTTCTGCTTAATATTATAATCATCTTTTAATCACCTTTTAATATTGTTATTTAAATACATTCACATTATTTTCCATCTTACTGTAGGAATCATAATTAGGAGTATAAAGTATAAATAAGAGAAAGTTGGATGTTTGACCTGCTAAACTTTAGGTGCGGTTTTATTTTAGATTGTAAGAGGTCGTGTGATCAGATGCCGTGCTGTTTGTCCCAATGGCGCACTCATCTTAAGGTCAGCTGCTCAGTTCTTGAAATAAATGGGTTTGAACACCGTCTCTCTCTCTCTCTCCGTCTCCCTCTCTTTCTCTCTTTCTCTACCTCTCTCTCTCTCTCTCTTCCAGCTTTCAGTTCCCCAGCAGAAAAATGCGGATGAGGGCGGAGCTCTAGAGCGCAGTCCAGGGCTGCGGGGGTTTTCCATTGGCTGATTCTTCAGAGGGGGAGGCGCCACTCACACCCGGGGGGCCCCCAGTGAAAGAGACTTTTTCGCGCCGCCGGACCCCGGACCATGTCGGGAGGACGTCCGGAGGCGGGCCGGACCGCCGAGGCGCCGGACAAGAGCGGCTGCGGCGAGGACGGCGACTCCGCCGTCACCACGGTAACGGAGCGGCGGAACCGCAGCGGCATCATCAGCGAGCCGCTCAGCAAGAGCCTGAAGAAGTCGCGGGCGCTGTCGCAGTACACCGCCAGCGGCTCGACCGCCAACGGACTCTCGCAGAACGGCGTCCCCGCCCACACGTCGCATCGGCAGGGCTCGGCGCCGGGCCGGGCGGAGCGGGCCTCAGAACCGAGCCTGGAGGGACAGAACGGGCTCCACTTCGCCCAGGCGGCCGAGCTCCTAAAGCGGGCGGGCATGCTGCTGCCCGGCGAGCAGGGGGCGGGGTCGGGCGGCGACCTGGAGGGCGTGTCCGCGGGCGACCCCGTGGGCAGCCCGGCGGACTTCCCTTACCTGGGCGGCTTCCCCTTCAACCCCGGCCTTTTCATCATGACCCCGGCCGGGGTCTTCCTCGCCGACAGCGCGCTGCACATGGCCGGGCTGGCGGAGTACCCCATGCAGAACGACCTGGCCTCCGCCATCAGCTCGGGCAAGAAGAAGCGCAAACGCTGCGGCATGTGCCAGCCCTGCCGCCGTCGCATTAACTGCGAGCAGTGCAGCAGCTGCCGAAACCGCAAAACCGGACACCAGATCTGTAAATTTCGCAAGTGCGAGGAGCTTAAAAAGAAGCCGTCCGCGGCTCTCGAGGTAAGGATCGTGGATTCGGGGAAGGGAGGGGGAGGGGTCCCTGGAGGTGAGGGGTGTGGTCATTGGGGACGAGGAGATATACTGTTAAGTTACATTACATTCAGGGTGTGAAATTAACACCCTCCACCAGCCAAATGCTGATAAAATTAGATTGTGGCTGGTAAGATTTTTACTCTTGCAGCCACTTTGACAGGTAACCAACCAGATTGTGTTATATTGTAAAAGGTAATGTGGGCTGGTAAAATGCTGAAAAAGGTTGGTGATTTTTAGAATCCACAAGCCACTCTGGCCAGTGGGTGAAAAAACTAAATTTCATACCCTGATTACATTACATTACTGGCATTTACCAGACGCTCTTATCCAGAGCAACTTACACAACTTTTTATTTTTTTGCATTTTTACATAGTGTCCATTTATACAGCTGCATATATAATGCAGGTTAAGTCCCTTTGCTGAAGAGTACAAGGGCAGTGTCCTACCTGGTAATGGAACCTGCAACAGGCCCACTTCCTTACCCACTTCCTTACCCATAATGCCACACCGCTGCCCTGTTGAGTACGGTTAGACGGATCCCCGCCACCAGAAACACATCTGGGGTCAGTGTGCAAACGGCTGGTAAAACGGTTGCAGGCCTGGGGCAGTGGATGAGGTGAGGGCCGGGTTTAGTGGAGTACGAGGGGGTGGGGTTTTTGGAAGCACGCTGGGGGTAAGGGATGGGATTAGACGGGGCTGTGTTGAAAAGGGATTGGGATGGGCTGAGCTTAGTGCTGCAGGAGCAGGCGGTGGGGTGGATGAGATATTTGGGGCAGGCGGGCTAACACCAGCGGATTCTCTTTAAGCTCTTCTTCTCCAGTCAGTAGGCCTCTCTGTACTTACCAGTGCATGGTTAACACTGTTCGGCCGGTGGAAGCCATCTTTGTCTCCTGAGTTCTGGTAAACACAAACTGTGCTTAGTCCCTCAGGGCTGTTCCTCCATATTGGTGACTGTATGTGTGTGTGGGTGAGCATGTGTGTGTATGTGCGTGTGTTTGTGTGTGGGTATGTATGTGTGTGTGTGTGTTTGGGTATGTGTGTGTGTTTGCATGTTTTTGTATGTGTGTGCGCGTGCATGTGTCTGTTTGTATGTATGTGCGTATGTGTATATACGTGTGTGTGTGTGTGTGCGTGTGTATGTGTGAGTGTGTGGGGGTGTGTGTGTGCACGTGTGTGTTTGTATGTATAGGTGCATGTGTGTGTGTGCATGTGCGTGTGTGTGTATGTACATGTCTGCAAGCGTGTGTATATATGTGTGTGTGTGTGCGTGTGTATGTGCTTGTGTGTGCGAGTGTGTGTGTGCCTGTGTGTGTTTGTATGTATATGTGCGTGTGTGCAAGTGTGTGTATATATGTGTGTGTGTGCGAGCGTGTGTGTCTCTGATGGCTGTTTGGGGCTCGGCCTGTCCATCTGGCCGTGAGGCTGTCATCTGGCCGTGAGGCTGTCAGTGTGGCACAGACGATGTTCTCCCGCTCTCTCTGTCTCCCGCGGCTCGTCTGCGTGGTGAGATTTCTCTCCTCGCTCCCCAGCGGGGTCACTCTTCTTCTCTCCGCGCCGCTCGGCTTGGCGAATCTCCTCTGAGTCCTCGTCCTCTCGCACATTTCCTGTCCAGCCTGCCTGCCCAAAAAAAATAAACGCCATTATCTATCTCCTCCTTAAAAACCGCTTAGGCAAAAACGAAATGAGGGGGATCGTGATGCGGAGCGTTAGAGGCGCGTCGTCACGCTTCGCGGATGAAGGTGGGCGCTTCGTAGCGCGGCGCTATCTGCGGGGGCTGCAGGTGCAGACCCTCGCGGGCCGATATGTTCCCCGCGAGAACGCAGCTCGAGTCCTCCTCTCCTGGAGCCGGTGGCACGGAACGTTCCAGATTAACGTTGAACTTCTGAGGTGCCAGGTGAAGCGATGGTGTTCGGTGAAGAATGAGTGTTGAGGTTGGCGGTTGGCGGTTGTGTGGGGAGGGTTGAGGAGTTTTAGGGGGGCTTTTTTGTAAATTAGGAAGTGGTGCTGGGTTTCTGGGTGATATTTGAGTGAAGAATGTGCGTTGCGTTAGCAGGTTGGTGGTTGGGGTTGTGTGTGTGAGTGGGGGCATTTTGGGGTGGGGTTTTGGGGGGGATTTGTTCGATGAAGAACCAGCTTTAAGTTAGGAAGTGGGGCTGGGTTTCTGGGTGAAGCGGTATTTGAGTGAAGAACGAGTGTTCGGTTTGAAAGCAGGTCAGTGTAAAGCGAGGAGTTTTTTGGCCCTAATAATTCTTGGGTGAGCAATAAACATCAACTTAGGAAACAGTGCTATTTTTTTATCGTAAGGTATAGCTTCATTTGGTAAAGAATAAGCACCAAGCGAGGTGTCTCGAGCACCGTAGAGCACTATCCACATCCACAAACCACTATCCACATCCACAGAGCACTATCCACATCCACAAAGCACTATCCACTTCCACAGAGCAGTATCCACATCTACAGAGCACTATCCGAATCCACAGAGCACTATCCACATACTCGTTGCGAGCTGCGACATCGGCGGTTTGAATCCAATCGCGCAAGCATGTCCCTTCCTCTCTCTCTTGCTCCCCAATTCCTCCTGTCTCTCTGCACTGTGCTGTCCAGTGAAGCTTAAAAAGCCCTAAAAAAGCACTAAGATGTGTTGGGGTGCGGCGAAATGTCGGTATACCGAAGTTAAAGAATGAAAATGAGTGGGGACAGATCCAGAGGCCTCAAAGTATAGAGGGTCTGCCACAAGTTGTTTCTGTCAAAGACGTGCGTTAGCTGAGCGTTCAGTTTTAGTTTCACAGGGTGTGATAGGCCTGGCCATTGCAGGTGTTGGCGTTGGGATACAGGGTGAAGCACTACTGTCGTGTGAAAGATCAGTGTAGGATTAAACGCGTTGTTTGCTCAGGGTTCATGGGTAAAGCGCAGGGGGCATGGGCTAAAGTTTAGCGAGTGCAGACAGATAAGACAGGTGCTCTACTCCGTCCTATTGCCGTGGTCTGACAAGAAAGGACTCGCAGTGGACCAGGCAGTCAGTGCCACCATTTGAGTAACTGTGACATCGTGATGTCATTTGTTAGTCATGGGTCTGGTGACGTGTTGCTGGAGAACACAGTGTCACTGTGGAGGCGATGGCATGTTTGAGAAAATGGGTCTGGGGTACAGACCTCATCCACTGCACGGTCCTCACAAGTGCAGTTATATGTCAGGCCTCAGGTCAGAGAGCAAGGAATGTTGTATGTGTTGTATGTGTGTGTGTGTGCGTGTGTGTGTGTGTGTGTGGTAGTCTTTGTTCCGTGGATGTGTGTATGTTTATAAATGTACAGTTTTATGTTTCATGTTGCGTGTATGTGCGACAATTTAACTTAATTGGCAATTCAGTTTCATTTCTTTACTGAATTCGTATTTTTTTTGTGTTAGTGTGCATGTGTGTCCATTTTAGATTACATGTGTTCATTTGGCTGTTTTGATTTGTGTGTTTGTGTATGTTTTCTCAGTGTTTGTATGTGTATGTGCATGATTATTGTCAGCTTTCATGCGAGTGTGCGGCAGTTTCGGTTTGCGTGTGAATGTGTGTACTTGTGTGTGGAATGTGCAAAGCTCTCGCCGCAGTGATGGGGATTCCACAGGAAGGGCTGTGAGCTCCAGGGGTGTGTAGTGGTGGCGGTTGGGAGGTTTGTAGCGGGGCTTCAAGGGGCAGTATTGACAGGGCCTTGGGGCTGTTTTCCATTGAAACCTCATAGCAGCTGTGAGGCGGCCGTAAAAAAAGGACAGAGGGGGGGGGTTAGCGTGCGGAGGCCCTCGCCACCTCATACCTCGCTGGCCAGAGACGTCTGGGGCTTTATTTTAGGAAAGCGACGTTGACTGAACGGAAACGCACACACAAAAAAAAACTGTGCATGTGTGTAAAAGCAGGAAGTAAAAGCGCCGCTCCGCACTCTAACGACCAGCCTCACGCAATCCTGCGGGTATAACGGCCGTTAAAATAACCCCCCCCCCCCCTCCCTCCACTCAAACACGCCGCCAGAGACAAGCTATTTTTCCTCAATGCTTTGGGGCATACACACACGCATGCACTCGTGCACAAGCACACCTCACACGACTTTTTAAGTTTGGCCACAAGCTAAACTGAGACGCTCCTGGCCTATGCCGCATGACTCTGTATTCATGTTGGAACAGGGATCGAGGGACAGTTGAAAGTGGAAAATCCCCAAATTTTGCGTTCTGCCTGCGTGTGTGTGTGCGCATGTATCCCTTTGTGTGACTGCACACGTGTGTATGTATGTATGCACTTTGTGTGTGTGTGTGTGTGTATTTGTATGTATTTGGGATTGTGTCTGTCTGTGTTGCATGGGTGCAAATGTTTTTGATAACGTTTGCTCTTGTGTGTGCATGTGTTTGTGTGGGAGTGTTTGCTGTGTGAACAGGTGAGCGTTTGATCAGTGTGCTTATGTAATGTATGAGACTGTGTGTGTGTGTGTGTGTGTGTGTGCCTGCCTGCGTGCTTGTATGTGTGTGTATGTGCATGTGAGTTTGTGTGTGTGTGTATGTGTTATAACGTGTGTTTGGGTATCCATGAGAAAGTATGTGTATGTAAGCGTGTATCTGTGTGTAGGGGAATGTGGGTGCACGTGTGTGTGTGTGAGTGTGTATACAGTGTGAGGCTGAAGCAGCTCCAGATCACTATGATGTGTTATAGCATCGCGGCGGCGTGTCTCTGTGTTGTCCTATCAGCGGGATGGCGGTATAGCAGGCCGCCGTTTCTCTCACACACATATCTCCAAAACTTCAGCTCTGATCGGGGACAAGCAGACATGCAGACACTACCCCGCTGAGATGTGCGTCACGCTGCATATGTGTGTGTGCGTGTGCGTGTGTGTGGAGTTGTGAGGACAGGCAGTGGGGAGGGCAGTTGTGAGGAAGAGGAGAGGTCAGTTGAGGTGAAGTCATCCTGTGTCAGTGTTGTCTTGCGGGGAGAGGAACCGGAGCTCTCCCCGAAGTCTGGAGCCTTTCCCAGGAAATGCCTCTCTCTCTCTCTCTCTCTCTCCCTCCCACCCTCAAATCCCTTCATTCCTTCGTGTTCCCGCGCCTTCAGCGTGTGTGTGTGTGTGTGGCGAGGGGGGGTGGGGGGGGGGGCTCGATTAGGAACCTTTTCTTCTGAGATGGCTGTTCGCAGCTTCTGCCACCGCAGTGACGGTGACGCGCAGGGGAAGATGATCCTCGCTGAAATGGTGTGATTCTCACTCTGCAGGAGAGAGAGAGAGAGGGAGGGAGGGAGAGAGAGAGAGAGAGAGAGAGAGAGAGGAGGAACGAGGCATGAGAGGAGGCGAGAGAAAGGCAGAGAGAGAGCAGAAAGAGGAATGAGAGAGAGGAAAAGAGGGAGATGGAGTGGGTACCCCATTAATGCTCAAAGCGTATTTGTCTGCAGGGGACAGTATAGACTGAGAGCCTGAAATTCCCCCACCTCCCCCTCTCTCTCTTTTTCGCTGTGCTACTCTTTCATTCTCCTTTTTTTGTCTTTTGCTCTTCCACAATCCTTTTCTAATTTCTAGTCTCTTCTGTCGTCTGTTTCCTTTCCTTTCAAAATGTCAATCACTAATCTGATGGCAAGACTAATAGAGTACGTCAGACGTGGGCGGAGTTTGGTTCCTATGACAGATAGAACGGGCTTCGGAGATTATCAACTATTTCTTGAAATCTGATTCACAGAATGAGCCGAAACATTCCTGGATTAGCCTGTGTGGTATAAGGATATAGACCATATATCGCATGTTTCAATTGATATTTTTTAAAGTAATGGATTAATGATTGTAGTTCGACTTGTAGTCCACTTTAACAGACTACATATCCAGTACTGCAATGCATGGGTGGTTCTCGACCAATAAGATATCATCATTTCGTCTGTTTTGACATTTTTGGCAGATGGGAGTACATGCCGCCTGAAGACGAGCTAACGTTAGCTTGCTAAGTTGAGAAGCCCGCCCGACAACAGAAACTACGCTACAGAGCAATTATAGCTTTTAGTCCTTCAAGCTAGCTAGCTAACGTTAGAAAAAAGTGTTTAAAAACTGCTGGCTAACGTTATATGACAAGTCAAAGGGAATATAACTTTATAAACAACGCTGCTCGTCCAGAGGGAATTATGAGATGTCGAGTTTTTAAAAATACAAAAACGTTAAATTTATAATATAAAATATACTATCCAGCAAAACGACATTGTTTGCGAACCGGCGTTATATTGATCCAGGAATATATCCAGGAATATACAATCCAGGAAATTGACGGTCAGACATAATCACTAGAAAGTTTTAGTTAATGTCTATGCTCTAAATGAATGGGGAATTTACTTCGGAAACCAGTGTGATGTTGTCACTTGAGTACTCTATGCTATGGTCTTGTTTATAATTAGGTGTATGAAATATTTTCATAACATGAAGTAAGCTAATTTCATTGTGTTATATTTACATTACGAGGTGCACAGCAGCAAAGGTATATTGATATTTGAATATACACATGATTTCTTTACACAGATTTTCTTCAGACATGAAGTAACTAGCATGTGTTATTTTATAAACCTTGTATATGCCGTATTGAATTAAATTAATATATATATATATATATAAATATATATATAAATATATATAAAATGTGAATGTACATAATAGATTATATATGTGTCCTATGGACACTCCGTAGGTGTAGGCGTCATAAGTGCAAGATGCATCTCTCGTCCAGTAATATCTCTCCTGTAGTATACTGTGTGTAGCGTGCTTGTGTGGAAAATAGCCGGTCACTGGATCAGCAAGTCCGTATTAGAGGGCTTGTATAGTTCAAGTGAGTGTTGTGTGTGTGTGTGTGGTTGCTGGTGGCATATTGGTGACATGGGAACATTTATGCTATTTATGTCTATCCCTCCCTCTCTCTCTCTCTCTCTCTCTCTCTCTCTCTCTCTCTCTCTCTCTCATATATATATGAATTTACACACAAGTGTGTGTTCGTGCGCATATACCTTTGAGCTCACTCTGAGGAGGCCAAAGGTTATAGTTCAAAGGTTACGGGCTGGAGTAGGCCTGTGGAGCATCACAAATTGGCTCAGGTCAACCAGTCACCCACAAGGACTTTCTTTATGGTCAGAGAGTTCCCTTTGACTTATTTACTTCATGGCAGGTGCATTCCGTTTAAGAAAACATATATCACTGGGTATTAGCCAACATTTTAAGTGTTTCGTGCAGATTGCTAATTTTATTCAGATCAATAGCATATTTAAAATGATTTGTTGCACTACATTTCGGAGGGACTGTAGTATGCCCAGTACTGTAGTGCCGTTTAAGTACAGATAAATATGGGCTGATATGACTTGTTCGATAGGGTTATATGCCAGTTTGGTTAATCGTGTAACTTTTACCCTCACGTAGTGCTTTACCGTACATATAACTATGCACAACCATTGCTTGAAGACAGAGGGCCTTATTTGCGTTGAATTAATGGCAATATTAGAGGACGTGGGCTGTGTAATGTTAAATGATCGTACAGGTGGACGTGTCACAAAAATGCGGTCTAGCTCAATGAAGCGCTCTGCACTGATTCAGCACAAAAGAGGGAGCTATTGCTGAATTTCTATTGGCCAATCAGGAATCAGGATGACAGTACATGTTACAATTAGAAAAGATGCACTGAAGGACCATCAGCATAATATTACTACTACTACGAGTACTACTACTACTACTACTACTACTGCTGCTACTACTACTACTACTACTACTACTACGAGTACAACTACTACTACTACTACGAGTACTACTACTACTACTACTACTACTACTACTACTACTACTACTACTACTACTACTACTACTACTACTACTACTGCTGCTACTACTACTACTACTACTACGAGTGCAACTACTACTACTACTACGAGTACTACTACTACTACGACTACTACTACTACTACGACTACTACTACTAATACGACTACTACTACTACTACTACTACTACTACTATGAGTACAACTACTACTACTACTACGAGTACTACTACTACTACTACTACTACGACTACTATGAGTACAACTACTACTACTACTACGAGTACTACTACTACTACTACTACTACTACTACTATGAGTACAACTACTACTACTACTACGAGTACTACTACTACTACTACGACTACTACTACTACTACAAGTACTACTACTACTACTACTACTACTACGAGTACTACTACTACTAATAATGATAATAATAATAACGTTAGTTCTAGTTTGACAAAAATAAAATGTATTTTATTCCCATGGATCAATATTCATTATCCCAGATACAAATATTTATGAATATATTATTAAGTGTAATAATCATAATGCTCATTGTTTCTGCACATGAGAAGATCAGAGTTCACTTGAGTTCGGTGGGAATGCTTTCCCAAGGAAACTGAGTTGCAGTTCTGATCTGGAAGACAACAGACGAGGACCAGAGGGGAAATGGCATGATTTCTTTCCCCTAGGGTCAGAAAGGGAGTATTCTGCAGAAATAGAAGTCTTTTTAAGAATCAAAATGCCTAGTGCCTTCAAACACCATTGCGCATCATAGTGCCTTTGAAAAAATAGCACACACACACGCGCATGCGCGCACACACACACACACACACACACACACACACACGCACACACATCACGTAGCCTTAGTACTGTAGTGAATTTTATACCATATTGATTCCTTTAGATACATGTTCTAATAGCATTTTCCCTGCCTCAGCTGTTTGGTATATGTTTATGTGTGTGTGTGTGCTGGTGTGTGCATATGTATTTTTGCACATGTGTATATTGAAATTCATGTGTAGGCATATGTGTGCTTTGTGTGAATGCGTGCATCTGTGGACTAAAGGCTGGTGAGGATATGTGTCAAGTTCCAGGTTTTGTTTTATTGTGTTATTATACTAATACATATTTACTTAGAACCCTTCACACATGTCTGCTTTATAGCAGTAAGCAAATACAAAATTAACACAGAGAATAAAAGCAGAATGTTGGGTAACTGATCTGAGTTCAGAGCAGGCTTTGCTCCACACACCTCCATCTTGAGCCTCAAACGGGAGGCAGGTGAAAGTGTAAGAGAAAGGGGGAGAGTTACGGGCGTGAGCGCACTTGCGTTGGGGAGGAGGAAAGCGTGTTTGCTTGGTGCCGCTCTGGGCGGGTCAATAATACGAGCGGTACATATCGGGTTTCGCTCTCGGAGCCGACGCCACGGTCCAGAGCGAGCAGAGAGACGGGTTTGGTCTTGGGTGTGGGGGGAGGGTTTGAGAAGGACGTGTGAAGGCAGGGGGGGGGGGGGGGGGTGACGGCGCCTGGGGGACGGCCTGGCGTGACACTTCAATAACGCAGCTAGCCTCTGGCTGAGGAGCGGAACAGCAAGGCGGAAGGCGGAAGGCGGAAAGGACAGATATAAAGGGAGGATGGTAAAAAAAGAGGAGAGTGATGAAGGGAGGCCAAGAGGCGGAGGAGGAGAGATGTTGAGGACGGGAGTTATGAGTGGCGATCCATGTTTTCAATTTAAATGTTTTCAGCAACTTTTAATGCAAATGGAATATGTAATTAAATTAAATATACAGTAATATACGTGCAAATTTGTGCACGATATAATAAACACATTTCACAGCAGTGTATTTAAAACAATATATTGCCACACATCTGAAAGCGGCAATAATTGTATTTTTGTTGAAATATCCTTTGTGCTGTTGACAGTATATTTTATTTAATTATATTCCATTTCCATAAATGGTTTTTTACAATAATGTTTTCTGTTTGTTTTCCCTGACAGCCGATATTATTTTGTGTAATTACCCATTTGCTGTTTTTGTTGACACCCCCCTCTTTCTTCTCCAACTGTCATTAGCCCAAAAACCCAGCCGTAGCACAAACAATGCAGCCAGTATGCCAGGGCGATCGGCATTAGCCTGCCTGACCATGTTGCTCACACAAGCCACTGTGTATCTGACTCCCTTAAGGCTTCATACCGACATCCGTCGATGCTTCGGACCCTCCACAGACATGGCAGCCCATAATAATACCATTAACGCTGATACTCACTAGGGATGCACCGATCTATCGGCCAATAATTGGTGTCGGCCAATAAAACAAAAAAATTCGGCCCGATTATCCGAATAATCAAAAGGGAAAAAAAGTTTATTGTTTATTTGTAGTCCAATAGTTTCTTTTCATTTGCCTGGCAGATACAAAATAATTGTTTTCCACACACTTTCATTTGGAGGAATGCATTTTAAGTTGGAAGAACGTGAAGAAACATTTAACCTCGTTGCATTACTTTAAAGTAGTGTAATTAAAATGGTGTTTTCTAGAATGGCAAGACTGCAAACAGTTGAACCACCAAACAAATCGGTATCGGCATGGGGCAAAGGTTTTTCGAAATAATCAGAAATCGGTATCGGCATGGGGCAAAGGTTTTTCTAAATAATCATAAATCGGTATCGGCAAGAAAATGTCATATCAGTACATCCCTCATACAAGCACTAACAATGGCACGCAACACTGTGTTCAACGCTGATCCGGCCCCAACACTGACACCAACACTGACACCCAACACTGACCCTCCCTACTCTCACCCCCAACACTGACTGATATATTTTTGATACTAACACTGACTGATGTAGCTCTGATGCTAACAATGACTGATGTAGCTCTGATGCTAACACTGACTGGTGTAGCTCTGATACTCATGCTGACTGATCTGACTGATATAGCTCTGATGCTCACACTGACTGATGTAGCTCTGATGCTAACACTGACTGGTGTAGCTCTGATACTCACGCTGACTGATCTGACTGATATAGCTCTGATGCTCACACTGACTGATGTAGCTCTGATGCTAACACTGACTGACTGACCACATAGTGGTGGTTGAGGCGAGTTTCCGCCTCATCATTGTAAGCGCTTTGAGTGTCGAGAAAGGCGCTATATAAATGCCAATAATAATAATTATTA
Organism: Ilyophis sp. 1 JC-2022; assembly: GCA_022702515.1. Taxonomy (NCBI): domain Eukaryota; kingdom Metazoa; phylum Chordata; class Actinopteri; order Anguilliformes; family Synaphobranchidae; genus Ilyophis; species Ilyophis sp. 1 JC-2022. The sequence continues at coordinate 7,680,743 of CM040397.1, forward strand.
TTATATAGCACTGATGCTAACACTGACTGGTGTACAGTAGCTCTGATGCTCATTACTAGGGATAGCTGCTACTGTATGGGAAGAATGTGCTTTCTTATCTGTTCTGTAGTTACTTCGATGACCTTCTGTATGCACTTACTGTACGTCGCTTTGGATAAAAGCGTCTGCTAAATGAATGTAATGTAATGTAATGCTCACACTGACTGATATAGCACTGATGCTAACACTGACTGATGTACAGTAGCTCTGATGCTAATTCTGACTGATGCAGCTCTGATGCTAACACTGACTGACCTTCTCCTTTCTCCCAGAAGGTGATGTTGCCGACAGGAGCCGCGTTTCGATGGTTCCAGTAGGACTCCGCCCCAAAAGCTCTGTCATCAAGTGCAATGCCCCGCCTCCCTGCTCACCTGGATTATCTCTGGCATGGATTTTCCAGCTCAAAATAATAAAAAAAAAGTTCAACAAAAACAAGTGAACAAACAGAACAAAACAAAAAAAAATTCATAATGAATAAAAAGAATGGATGCACCTACTTTTCTCCTGAACCAAAAATAAACATTTACTCTCATTCCTTTTTTTATGTTCCATTTTGGTACCCTTTGTCCTTTTTCAAAAGCGTTTCACACGGAACTGTTAAACTGCCAAACGGGAAAAGTCTGACTGAGAGAGGACAATCAACAGATCTCTGTGTTTGGTGTATATGTCGTTCATGTGTGGAAAGATTAAAAAAAGTACTTGTGTAGAGAATGTAAATTTTACGGCTATATTTTAAAACCTAGTGACTAATGACAAGCACTATTGTAATTTAGCACCATTGTTCTTACTTACCACCTCCTGTATTTTTGATTGGTTCTTATTTTTATTTTTTGTTTTTGTCATAAATCTATAGTTTTGCAATTGCTCAATGTTTGTTATTAAAATATAAAAAAGGAAAAAAAAAAAACTTTTGAGATGTAGCATCCCGTTTTCTGATCGAAAATATTTTCATTTCTGGGCAGATGCTGTGGTATCTCCACACATTGCCTCAATCTTTGTCCCGCCCCCAATTTGGGTGACGTCATTTCCTGGAGCCAATAGCTGGAAGCTCCCAACAGTCTAACCAGCTTCCTTCTCAATTGTTTTGACGGATTTTTATTTTGTGAAACTGGCAACCTCATGTTGCCCTGATTTTATACAGAGGGCTGTGGTTCTGATGGGGTCCGGTCCAGTCCAGAGGATGTGGTATCGGTCCAATCCAAGCTTAAGCACTGACAGAATTTAATTTCCTCCATGATGCTACCAGACCTACATCTTTAAAAAACAAAAACAAAAAAAAAGAAACAGTGATGTTTGTATTCATTTAGAAATTTGGGCTGGTTTTGTGAATAAAAATGAATGCATGTATTTGTGTCAAAATCTACAGTTCTGAAGTCTGCTTTTATGCATGGTGTATTTTGATTTTACAAAAAAAGGTAATTGTTGCTGTTTAAAGACAACAAAAACATCAACAATAACGACCACAATGAAAAGAAAAGAAAATGCAGTACGAATAATTTTCAGTTTGTTCCCATTTTATAAAATACGGCTTCACTTCACGTGAGTAAGCCCAAGTAATTGGCAATGTAAGAAAACATAATGGAATATGTAACTCTATTTATTTTGGGTGCTGACAGTAATTTTATAATTCAGTGATATTAAAAGAAATGTGAAAATGGGTAGGCTGTTAAAAACCATATGAGAGTGATTGCCATTCAGTTTCTATAAAATAAAAAAGTTGCAAAAAAAAAAAAATCCCATCAAAAGCACCTTTTTTGCAACTGTTTTTGGGTGTACAAAACCAAGTAACGCTGGTGTCAAAGGTCAAAGGTAAGACTGTCAGATGAAGGTTCATTTATCCTGTGCTTAAAAAATTAAATTGTAATGAGTTTGTGTGCTTTCGAAACGTGGATCTGGATTGTCTGCTCGGTCTGTTTATGCAGTCTGAACCCAGATTTAGTGCAGTGTTAGGCCCTCTACCAGAACCTAATAATTGGTTCTCACTTTGTATTTAATTGGCTGTGATGCCTGTATAATTATGCCACTAATACAAGTACTCTGTAACTAGTGTGCAAGTGCACATTGTTATGCAGTACTTAAAAGGCTTGCGTTGTTGCGCATACAGGTTTAGATAAGGGTTGCTTTTAAACAAATGAGCTGACCTCTGGCCTTGTAATGTAGGAGCGGGAATTATGGGTAATCGCTTGAAAATCATAGGCTTGCGTCCGCAGGGGGCTCGGAGGAGGAGAAGGCGCTTTCCCCGAAAACCGCAGGTGTGCTCAGACGGGACACACTCAGTAACGGAGGCCCGTTCGGACGAGACCGTCTCGGCCGCTCTTCTGCCACCTGCCCCACAAAAGCGTCAGCCAATCCAGGTGGGCCAATCAGCGGCGTGCTGAAAGTGGCGTGCCGCGGCGAGGCAGTTCTGTAATCAGTCTGTAACCATGGAGGCCAAGTCCCAGTTGTGGCAAACTTAGCAGGTGCTCATGAGTCATGCCTCAGGGCTCACCTTAGATACACAGTTCCGTCTCTTCAGCAGCAAACGTGCATTTACAGACAGTCTGGAGCGGTGCACTAGGGTCCAGGTGTCTCAGGCGTTCTTTCGGACATTCGTAGTGGTCAGGATACCGTGTGTGCGTGTGTGTGTGTGTTTGTGTGTCGCCGGTTTTAATCCCCTGGGAAATGCTGATTTTTAAAATCCCCTTCCAAAAGTCGTTAAGGTCTTGACCTGTTCAGAGACGGGCGCGAGGGCTAGACTGCTAACGTCGGTCATCGGGAGAGCGAGACGCGGCCGCATGCGATGGCGGTCAGGACTGCAAAGCGCCAAAGCCTGTCATTCAGATCGATGGGGCTCTACGGTTACTACTCCTCCGCGACACACCTCTCTCAAGGTAGAAAGCGCGCTGTAAAAGGCCAGTGAATTTCTCATTTCCGCATAGCCCCACTAGCTAAGTGGCCAACGCACGCAAACAAGAAGAAGGAACTAACGTTTAAACCGTTGGTGCTGAAATCTCCTTGTCATGAGGGGAACAGCACGCAGTCGGAAGTGTATAGTGTCTTAATTTTCACACTTATAAATTCCCTTTAATCATCAGTCATTCGTGTGTTATTAGAACGTTAGGTTAATTGGGAGTATTGAGTTACATTTTATACAATTTAATCAAGGGGAATAATTTCTTGGAGCGAAGATTTCCTTTTATTTGCATATTCTGCATCTCGTGTGAAGAAGCGAGACGCTGTGCATTTCATGGTGTGGCACGCTGTCTGTGGGGATTGCGCTTGCGATCCACGCCATCCTGTGTAGCCAAAAAAAGGGCGTACTGGTGGTTCTTTTTTATGCACTGAGCGAGCTGGCCAGAGCCAGCAATGTTCCTCCAAACGTTATCAGGTCACGCTTCACGCCTTGGTATAGATTCTACCTCTAGATTCTAATCTCTGGAACTCTACTGGAGGGATGGAACACCATTCTTCCAAAAGATATTCCCTCATTTGGTGTTTTGATGATGGTGGTGGAGAGCGCTGTCTAACACGTTGGTCCAAAATCTCCCGTAGGTGTTAAAATGGGTTTAGATCTGGTGACTGCAAAGGCCATAGCATATGATTCACATAATTTTCATACTCATCAAACTGTTCAGTGACCCCTCGTGCCCTGTGGATTGGGGACATTGTCATTCTGGAAGCGACCACTCCCATCAGGAAAGAAATGTTTCATCATAGGATAAAGATGATCACTCAGAATAACTTTGTATTGATTTGCAGTGACCCTAGGGATCTAAGGGGACAAGTGGACCAAAAACATGCCAGGAGAATGCCCCCCACAGCATAACAGAGCCACCAGACCCCATAAATGTAGGGTTTTTTCCTTTCATTTGTCACCTGTCTGTATATAATAATATATGTGTACATATTATATATTCAGTTAAATGCTAAATTATTGGGACAGTTGTGAGTTGTGTCAAATATGTTGAGGCAAAATTCACAATGCATTTTATATTAATTATTTAATGTGTTTTTTTTAAAACAGACATTGAACCACAACAATTCCATTCAATGAGTGAAGTCCCACTAAACTTCTGTACAATGAGTTTAGACTGGAGTGATTTTATCATATCATATACAGTATATATATATATATATCATATCATATTTAGATGGATGACAGAATCTCCCCAGCCCTTTTAGAATCCATTATGGTGATGGCGCTTGCTGTTGTATGGTGTGTATGCGTGTTTCTTCTGCGGCTCGGCGGTTTCAGCGGGCGTTTCTCATTCCCCCCTGGTGACAGCGATGGGCCAGTGCCATCGCCATGGCGCTGGGAGGAAGCAGAGGCCCTGCATTATTAATGTGTACCGCAGCGTCCTCGCTTGCTCCAGCAGCCACGGCCTAGTGTGTGTGAGTGTGTGTGTGTGTGTGTGAGCCTGCTCCAGCAGTCACGGCCTAGTGTGTGTGTGTGTGTGTGTGTGTGTGTGTGAGCCTGCTCCAGCAGTCACGGCCAAGTGTGTGTGTGTGTGTGTGTGTGTGAGCCTGCTCCAGCAGTCACGGCCTAGTGTGTGTGTGTGTGTGTGTGTGTGTGAGCCTGCTCCAGCAGTCACGGCCAAGTGTGTGTGTGTGTGTGTGTGTGTGAGCCTGCTCCAGCAGTCACGGCCTAGTGTGTGTGAGTGTGTGTGTGTGTGTGTGAGCCTGCTCCAGCAGTCACGGCCTAGTGTGTGTGTGTGTGTGTGTGTGTGTGTGAGCCTGCTCCAGCAGTCACGGCCTAGTGTGTGTGTGTGTGTGTGTGTGTGTGTGAGCCTGCTCCAGCAGTCACGGCCTAGTGTGTGTGTGTGTGTGTGTGTGTGTGTGTGAGCCTGCTCCAGCAGTCACGGCCTAGTGTGTGTGAGTGTGTGTGTGTGTGTGTGTGTGTGTGTGAGCCTGCTCCAGCAGTCACGGCCTAGTGTGTGTGTGTGTGTGTGTGTGTGTGTGAGCCTGCTCCAGCAGTCACGGCCTAGTGTGTGTGTGTGTGTGAGCCTGCTCCAGCAGTCACGGCCTAGTGTGTGTGTGTGTGTGTGTGTGTGTGTGTGTGTGTGTGAGCCTGCTCCAGCAACCACAGCCTAGTGTGTGTGTGTGTGTGAGCCTGCTCCAGCAGTCATGGCCTAGTGTGTGTGTGTGTGTGTGTGTGTGTGTGTGTGTGTGAGCCTGCTCCAGCAACCACAGCCTAGTGTGTGTGTGTGTGTGTGTGTGTGTGTGAGCCTTCTCCAGCAGTCACGGCCTAGTGTGTGTGTGTGTGTGTGTGTGTGAGCCTGCTCCAGCAACCATGGCCTAGTGTGTGTGTGTGTGTGTGTGTGTGTGTGTGTGAACCTGCTCCAGCAGTAACAGCCTAGTGTGTGTGTGTGTGTGTGAGCCTGCTCCAGCAACCACGGCCTAGTGTGTGTGTGTGTGTGTGTGAGCCTGCTCCAGCAACCACGGCCTTGTGTGTGTGTGTGTGTGTGTGTGTGTGAGCCTGCTCAAGCAGCAACAGCCTAGTGTGTGTGAGTGTGTGTGTGAGCCTTCTCCAGCAACCATGGCCTAGTGTGTGTGTGTGTGTGTGTGTGTGTGTGTGTGTGAGAGAGAGAGAGAGAGAGTGTGTGTGCGTGAGTGTGTGCGTGTGTGTCTGTATGTATGTATGTGTGTGTGTGTTTGTATCTGTGTGCTTAAATGTATGTGTGAGTGTTTTCTGAATCATTTGTGTATGTGTGTTTAAGCATATGTGTGTATGCGGGTGAGTTAAGTGCAAATTTGATTGACTTCAGTTACATGTTTCAGGTGCAGGTCAGTGTGTAACAACATATTATATTACATAAGAGGGACAGTATGTAACAGCAGATTATAGTGCATAAGAAAGACAGTGTGTAACAGCAGATTATAGTGCATAAGAAAGACAGTGTGTAACAGCAGATTATAGTTCATAAGAAAGACAGTGTGTAACAGCAGATTATAGTTCATAAGAAAGACAGTGTGTAACAGCAGATTATAGTTCATAAGAAAGACAGTGTGTAACAGCAGATTATAGTGCATAAGAAAGACAGTGTGTAACAGCAGATTATAGTGCATAAGAAAGACAGTGTGTAACAGCAGATTATAGTTCATAAGAAAGACAGTGTGTAACAGCAGATTATAGTTCATAAGAAAGACAGTGTGTAACAGCAGATTATAGTTCATAAGAAAGACAGTGTGTAACAGCAGATTATAGTGCATAAGAAAGACAGTGTGTAACAGCAGATTATAGTGCATAAGAAAGACAGTGTGTAACAGCAGATTATAGTTCATAAGAAAGACAGTGTGTAACAGCAGATTATAGTTCATAAGAAAGACAGTGTGTAACAGCAGATTATAGTTCATAAGAAAGACAGTGTGTAACAGCAGATTATAGTGCATAAGAAAGACAGTGTGTAACAGCAGATTATAGTGCATAAGAAAGACAGTGTGTAACAGCAGATTATAGTTCATAAGAAAGACAGTGTGTAACAGCAGATTATAGTTCATAAGAAAGACAGTGTGTAACAGCAGATTATAGTGCATAAGAAAGACAGTGTGTAACAGCAGATTATAGTGCATAAGAAAGACAGTGTGTAACAGCAGATTATAGTGCATAAGAAAGACAGTGTGTAACAGCAGATTATAGTTCATAAGAAAGACAGTGTGTAACAGCAGATTATAGTTCATAAGAAAGACAGTGTGTAACAGCAGATTATAGTTCATAAGAAAGACAGTGTGTAACAGCAGATTATAGTTCATAAGAAAGACAGTGTGTAACAGCAGATTATAGTTCATAAGAAAGACAGTGTGTAACAGCAGATTATAGTTCATAAGAAAGACAGTGTGTAACAGCAGATTATAGTTCATAAGAAAGACAGTGTGTAACAGCAGATTATAGTTCATAAGAAAGACAGTGTGTAACAGCAGATTATAGTTCATAAGAAAGACAGTGTGTAACAGCAGATTATAGTTCATAAGAAAGACAGTGTGTAACAGCAGATTATAGTTCATAAGAAAGACAGTGTGTAACAGCAGATTATAGTTCATAAGAAAGACAGTGTGTAACAGCAGATTATAGTGCATAACATTGGAGGATGTTCTGTGATTCCAGTAATGCTTATGAAGCATGCCCTGATCATCAGATCGGTATTTACATGGGAGTTTATGTGTGTGTGGAGCTCAGTGATGTATGTGTGTGTGTGTGTGTGTGTGTGTGTGTGTGTGTGTGTGAGAGATGTGATGATGCGTGGGGAGATGGGGGAGAGTTCTTAACATTGCTGTCCAGGCAACTGACACACACACACACACACACAAACAACCACACAGTCATCCACACACACCTATAGATGCACACACACATATACAAAAAACAACCACACAGTCACACACACACACACACACACACACACACAAACAACCGCACAGTCACACACACATATCTACAGATTCACACACACACACACACACACACACACACACACACACACAAACACACGCCTACACACACACAGACACAAGCGCACAGTCACACATACACACACACATACACACACACACACAAACAACCTCACAGTCACACACACACACTGCGTCTCCCTCGCTCTCTCCTTCTCCCTCTCTCTCTCTCTCTCTCTCTCTCTCCCCCGGAGGTCCTATCCTCTTTCTTTCTTCCGCTTCCAAAGGAAACTTCTGGAATTGTCTGCTCTGAAGTTTTACGATGTCTTCCTTCCTGCAGGATAACTCCTCAAGAAAAAAATGCATGATAATACAAGTACAAAATTATCCTATTTTCTTTTACATAATCTGAATTAAAATCAGCAATTCTGACAGGAAGTTATGCAAAGGCAACAAATCATAAAGATTGATAAATAATGTTATGACCAGGTGCTTTGTATTTATTTCAAAATTCAACATTCACATGTTTGTTAGAGCTTTTAAAAGTGTAAAGCTCACGTAGGCCAAAGCTCTGAGAGTGGCGGAGACACAGTTCCAGAGAGTTTTCAAAAAACCTAAAAGTGTTAATGTTGTTGAGTGAACACATCAAAACAGCGGTTAACAAACCGAACGTCTGTTTCCATAACAACGGGTTATGAGCGGGTTGAGCAGATGCATTTAGTCTTTAGACTCAATGGACTCAAGATTTGACTAAATTAATCTCAGAGTCTACGGCAGCCATCAGCAGACGTCCGGAAAGTCAGCACAATATTTCTTCTGAAAACATTAAATTAAAAAAACTTTCTCATTGACTAATTACTTTTTTGACCTGTACTGGATTTAAAGGGATACAAAGGCCTAGAACAACATTGGGCTGAAAAACTAGACCCCCTTACAAAGTTAAAGGTGATTGTGATCCCCTTGACCACTGTGGCTGCATAAGAACCATAAAACAAACGACAAATTCAAACCTTGAATTTGCTGACGTCAAACTCGTAATTTGACGAACAATCGTCTTGTTGAAAAGCTCTCGTCTCTTCTTCTTCTTCTCTGAGTTATTGGCTCTCGCATCGTTTTTTGAATCTTCCGCTCAGGAGAAGTAGCTAGGCCACGCCTATGTGGGAAGTGGAATTCATTGATGGTGGAGTTCATTGATGAGTGTCGCGCAAGGCATGCTGGTTATCTGAGTCTTTCAAAATCAGGCCGGTTCTTGAGTTTCTTCCAACTTATTACTCAAATCATGCAATTTTCTGATTTTTGTAATGTTTATTGTAAACAATAGACATAACTACATGTGCTTAGGCTATAAGCCTGGATGGATGTTCCCTTTAAGTGGTATGGAGGAGAACTCCTCAAATCACTTGTAAAATTACAACAACAAAAAAAAAACGCTGCAGTCAAAACAGTATTGTTTTCTCAAAATAACACTTTTTAACCAAACTGAAACACACATGCCTCTGCTTAGGGACAGTTACACTCTAGTATGATAAATTAGAATCACTGCAATGACAATCTTAACCTATTACAAAGGTAATTCATTTTCAGTGTTATAATTCATAACATAATTACTAATATAACTTATAAACTTACAGCTTCAGGGCAGAAACTTGATGTCACAAATAGTAGCCGTATGTACGTAACTACTGTATGCATTTATATTTAAGAAATATGAAAATACAGTACCAAACATGTATTTTTCCAAATGACAGTACATTCTAGTGTGGAATAAGTGAAAACAGAAGACAATAATATAGTATGTTTGTACAAGAAGACCATTTATGTAATGAAAACAAAAACAAAAAACAAACGTACAAACAAACAAAAAACAAACAATAAAAAACTGCTTTGTCTCTGATCTCTATCAGGCCAGTGAACCCACACATACCTGCAGACACTGCGGCCCTCCAAGACTGGAGTTTGACACTCTGATCTAAAGGCTTGTTGAAGCAGAATTAGGGCTTTGAGGGTTTGATCCCCATCAATGATTTATTCTTTTCATTAATTTCAAAATGCTATTGTTCTTCACTATATGGGCTTCTGGGGATTTATTTCTGATACCGTTATGTCAAATCAAATCTAATTTTATTTATATAGATTCAATTCTTACACTACAGGCATTTTAGCATGCACTCTTATCCAGAGAAATCTTCTGCATTTCTACATAGTATCCATTTAAACAGCTGGATATATGTACGTATACTGAAGCAATTCAGGTTAAGTACTTTTCTCAAGGGCAAAACAACAGTGTCTTAGCTGGGAATCAAACCAGCAACATTTAAGCTACAAGCCCAGTTCCCTAACCATTATACCCCACAATATGCCCCACATTTTAAACCCCCTACAAAGCCAGGAAAAACTCCCTGGGTGGAGTATATGAAGAAACCTTGGGAGGAATCACACTCAATAGGGGGAGCCCATCCTCCTCTTTTTCTACACACAGATAAAGTTTTGAACTAGATACCGGCCCCATTTCACACGAGTACATTTTTTAGCGATGAGCCTGAGTTCAGTGTGACAAAGTGAAGGAGACTCGGAAGGAAGATCATTGGCCACCGTGTCGTTGTAGAAATCCCTGGGCAACATGGGGGTCCTTCTTTACCAAGTCCACACGAAGTACATTTAGTACCGCAGAGCTCCTCACTGTATTTGACACTGGTCTCATCTCACCTCACGAGAGCGAGCGAGGCTGGACAGCAGAGCCCGTGTGGAGGCTGTCGTGTGGAGGCTGTCGTGTGGAGGCTGCCGTGTGGAGGCTGTCGTGTGGAGGCTGCCGTGTGGAGGCTGTCGTGTGGAGGCTGTCGTGTGGAGGCTGTCGTGTGGAGGCTGTCGTGTGGAGGCTGTCGTGTGGAGGCTGTCGTGTGGAGGCTGTCGTGTGGAGGGCTGTCGTGTGGAGGCTGTCGTGTGGAGGCTGTCGTGTGGAGGCTGTCGTGTGGAGGCTGTCGTGTGGAGGCTGTCGTGTGGAGGCTGTCGAGTGGAGGCTGTCGTGTGGAGGCTGTCGTGTGGAGGCTGTCGTTTGGAGGCTGTCGTGTGGAGGCTGTCGTGTGGAGGCTGTCGTGTGGAGGCCGTCGTGTGGAGGGCTGTCGTGTGGAGGCTGTCGTGTGGAGGCCGTCGTGTGGAGGCCGCCGTGTGGAGGCTGCCGTGTGGAGGCTGCCGTGTGGAGGCTGTCGTGTGGAGGCTGCCGTGTGGAGGCTGCCGTGTGGAGGCTGTCGTGTGGAGGCTGTCGTGTGGAGGCTGTCGTGTGGAGGCTGCCGTGTGGAGGCTGCCGTGTGGAGGCTGTCGAGTGGAGGCTGCCGTGTGGAGGCTGCCGTGTGGAGGCTGTCGTGTGGAGGCTGTCGTGTGGAGGCTGCCGTGTGGAGGCTGCCGTGTGGAGGCTGCCGTGTGGAGGCTGTCGTGTGGAGGCTGCCGTGTGGAGGCTGTCGTGTGGAGGCTGTCGTGTGGAGGCTGTCGTGTGGAGGCTGTCGTGTGGAGGCTGTCGTGTGGAGGCTGTCGTTTGGCGCTGCTCTGGTCTGCTACTGGTTTGATGAAAACCAGCGGCCTTCATCTCTATACATCCCTCCATGTTCACCTTTCCTAAACCCAGGTGGAGTTTTATTTTCCGGCTTGGTGTTAGAAGGTGTACGAGCGCAACCCCCCCCGACCACGCCCCTGTGGCCTTACTCGGAGCAGTGGAGGGGGCATGTGCGGACAAGCCAGGGGTGGGTACGTCATGCCTGAACACATCTCCTCTGCTGCTTCACCAGGGAGAACATTGCTTGTGATGTAAATGAAAAAGTCTGGCCTGACCAAGAGTAGAGGACAGGACACTGAACAATTTATTGTTTTATTCTTTTATGTGTTTGTTTGTTTGTTTGTGTGTGTGTGTGTGTGTGTGTGTGTGTGTGTGTGTGTGTGTGTGTGTGTGTATGTGTTTTATTTTTTTATTTCTTTACTTGACTCGCGACTGGATATTATCTTCCTGTTTATTTTTGTTTCACTGCATAACAAAACAATCTCACTCACAAAAGTGCAACTGTTCTGTGAGCACCTCCCAGTTAAATATTGTGTATTTGAGGCCTTTTTTTGAACAAGTGACGCTGCCGGACTGGATTTTGTATGGTCGTTAGCCCCACCCAACTCAAAACGTGACCCGAGGTGTAAAACACAGAAGTGAAAAACCCAGAAATGAAAAAGGCAGTCCCAGTAGCGAGCTAGCTATAGCGCCACGTAGAAGTTGAAGTAGAAGTTGCAGTAGAAGTTGAAGTAGAAAGATGAATCCCACAGTGGAGATGGGCAGGTCGAATATGCAATAAATTATGGATACAAAAGAGCACAGCCTTACAACTGTGAACCAGCTAGGTGTCCAAAGGACAGGAAAAGGAGTAGAAGAATTATCAGATTGGCAAGAGATTCAGGCAAGGACTAAGGTCAGCTGGACAGATATATTAGTGACTGACTACACAGTTACGATGCTACCGAGCTAACCTTAACAAGAGAAGTTACTTCACAGACCATGTGGGTGCAGGTTTTTGTTCCAACCAAGAGGTAACACACCTGATTCTACTAATCAAGGTCCTTAGCAACCACTGTAGTGGTTGATTAGTAGAATCAGGTGTGTAGCTGCTTGGTTGGAACAAAAGCCTGCACCCACACCGGCCCTTTCTGGATAAGATTGAGGACCCCTGGACTACACATTTACGATGCTAGCGGGCTGCGAAGGTGAAGCTACTTCGCAGACCATGTATTGCTTAATATTGTGCCTGTTTTTATTTAATTAGCATAATATGAGTCGTCATCATCATAGTAGTGCCTGTTTAGTCAGTAGGCTACTGATAAGCACCGAGCTAACTAGCAAAATGTTGAATCAGTATGAAGTAAGATGCTGGGTAACCTAGTTAATTGGCTATCCAGTCGTTGCTCATATTTATAACTGTGACATTGATTCTGAATGTACATTATATTTTGTAGGCTAAATAATAGTTAGTTAATGACTATGAATACATCATTGCATATACACCACCACCACTAATTAGCCAAGACTCTTGGATATGTTATTGGTTTCAGATGAGAATTCAAAAGCTAAGAATTGACCATGATGTAAATTCTTCAATGTGCTGTCTATCTGGATCACTCACGCTAAACTATAAACTGTAGCTAATTACAGCTTATAAAATTGTGGATACAGTTACATTGATTGAATTATGCTATGTACACTACATTACATTCAGTTAGCCAGCAGACACTAGCTAGCATCTTGAGTTAGCTAACGTTACAATGCAACGACACATCTGCGCGTGTTTGGGCAACGACATTAAAGTATAAAATGTAAGTAAACTTATTCCAAAATACAAATACAATACAAACACTAATACAATAATGTAATATGAATCAAATACATAATGATGATGGCCTATATAAAACAAACCATGGAGTCACATAGCTAGCATCCATATAGCTAAACAAACATAGCCTATTGCATGCCGAAACAATTCTGTAAGTAATTTGCTACGTATGAGTGCAAATGAGTGGGAATAGAGAGATGCGAGATTAGTTCAGAGATAAATTTTGAATCCAAGAGCAGGAGGGTCTTTTGACTCCATTTTGTTTAACTGCTGTGGGACTTCTATAATTGTTAGTGGCTGGCTAGACCTCTAGGACAGATTACGGACTGAGAGGCTTCTAATTAGCGAGTTTGAACCATAGACCGCAAAAAATCTTATGGACAAAGTCACTGTGACGTGACGTCACCCATTGCCTTCCCACGGCCTTGTAAAGAGAGAGTCTTTGGAAGTCTTTTTCGCCGCCATGTTTGTACTGGTTTGAACAGGGTGTCCATGAAGCTACATCACTGACGAAAAAAAAAGAAAGAAAAAAAGAAAAAAAAATTGCATTTGAAGGGGGCGTGGCTTAACAAGACCTCAGCTTCTCCATATTTCTGCCCTTGAAACATATTTTTTAATTGTTTACATCCTCTCCATGAGTCCAAAATTGTAAATCTGTTCAAAATATAACCTCAAAGTTTCACATGGAATCTGTGTGAAAGCAAGTGAGATGTGCATGTAGTTTTGCAGAAAGAATGCTTGATAGATTGTTATTGACAGATAGGGTTTCATTTTAGATCATTGTGTCCACAGTACCAGTTATTGTGTGTTAAAATGAGTTCTCAGAAAAGAAAATGTAATATAAATGTTTACACAGAACTTGTACTGCTTCTACCTGTAACCGTTTAATTACACTGCATTTTGCTAGACTACAGTGGTAACAAAAGTCCAGTTTTGGCATTATTATGAAATAATTTTTGTTCTGTAAAAGTGTTTAATAAACAGAACGTGAGAGATCGTGCTGTGGTAATATCAGTGACTGCAGTTCAGGAATTTAATGAGGAGTTCCTGTTAATGTGGTGCTTTTTTTTTCAGTCTAGATTTGTGGGAGTCACGGGGGATTTGCTCTTGTTCGATAATCTCTGCTCACGAGTTGAAACTGTATTAACCGAGGATTTCAGTTTGCTGTCATTTCCTCTGCTTCCCTTTTCAACACAGCAACGGTCTGTTTCATTCCAGCGAAGATTAATCTGCGCATTGATTTAAGTAGGCCAATTCATTAGATTTGATTATGCAGTTAGTGAAATGCTGACCTGGATTGGACATCACTTAACAAGTATCTGATGTGAGTTCTCGGCGACAGATGTGGGCGGTTGGATGTGTGCTTCTCTCCGAAACAAGAGAACACGCAAAGGTTTTTCAGCGTATTTATTGCTTAAAGAAACCCCAAACAAGCAAATGAACAGCCTAAATTGTGACAGCTGTACCAGATTTTTTAACAATGTTACAATGTGACGTTAACAAAAACGTGTTCAGTCACGGACCTCACACCGAATATTTCGTTAAAAAAAACAAAAAACTGTATAGCTTATAAAATGTTGGGCTTATTAAGAATTGCGGAGAGAGAATAAATATCCACATTCAATTAACGGGTCAATCAAGCTTAATTACTTTAGGGCTCATCTGGAAAGAAATGTGACATGCTAACCACAGGCCAAAGGTTTGAAAAACATAACATGGCATGTTGTTCCTGCACTGCAGTGATTGTTGGATGCACGCAGTGCAGCTGTCAAATGGCCATTGGAAAAGTCTGTGAGTGAAACTGCATACTGCATACTGCATACTGGAAGAGACCGGCTACAGCAGGTAGCATCACACAGCACACTGCATACTGGAAGAGACTGGCTACAGCAGGTAGCATCACACAGCACACTGCACACTGCATACTGGAAGAGACTGGCTACAGCAGGCAGCATCACACAGCACACTGCATACTGGAAGAGACTGGCTACAGCAGGTAGCATCACACAGCACACTGCACACTGCATACTGAAAGAGACCGGCTACAGCAGGTAGCATCACACAGCACACTGCATACTGGAAGAGACCGGCTACAGCAGGCAGCATCACACAGCACACTGCAAAGACAGAGTGTCCACAGAATCTGCTTAATTAACAGCTGCTCTCTCTCTCTCTCTCTCTCTCTCACACACACACACACACGCACGCACGCACTCGCACACACACACACACGCGTGCATGATCACATGTGCACGCTCTCACATACGCATGTGAGCGCACACACAAATGGATTAACGGTGAATCAATGTGGGGGGAATGGTGTGCAGGGAGAAGGGAGGAGAAGGAGAAGAGAGGAGAGGAAGAGAAGGGAGGGGTGCAGAGGAGAGGTTTCACCCTGGGCTCTGACTCGGCGCAGGAGTCTGGGGCTCGGGGGAGCGTTATTACCACGGCGATGGCTGATAAGACTCTGCCTCCTCCGCGCTGTGTCCCCGGGGGGACGGGCACCGCTGCGCAGCCATGGAAACGGCAAGGCAAGGTGTTCCGCTATAATTGGGCCAGTGCTTTTACCAGCACAGCCGAGCCCAGGTATGCCAGCGTCTTTAAATGAGAAATTATGGTGCAGAGGGAGAGAGAGAGAGAGAGAGAGAGAGAGAGGGTGGGAGAGAGAGAGGTAGAGTGAGAGAGAGATAAAGAGAGAGAGGGAGAGAAAGAGAGAGAGAGAGAGAGTGGGAGAGCGAAAGAGAGATAGAGAGAAAGAGAGAGAGACGGAGAGAGAGAGATGCAGTAGACTCTCACCTGGGCTGTTCTCTACGCACCAGGTTCTTTTTTTTCCGACAGGCAGCTGTTTCGCACGCCCCTGCAGAGACCCAGGGGGGTGAATAAATGAATTTGTGTGCTTGAGAGACGCAGGAACAAGACTCTGCAGGAACGAGTGTGCGGTTGAGTGAAAAGTTTGGTGAAAAAGGGACGGCAGCGGCTTTTGTTACCGAAGTCCCTCCATCCTGAGAAAGGAGGAGAAGCCCATTTAACATATAAACCTGAAATCTCCAGCGGCCAATGAGTCACAAACTGCACTACAACACACACACACACACACACTCACACACACACACACACACACACACACACACACACACACATACACACACACACACACACACACACACACACACACACACACACACACACACACACACACACACACACACACACACACACACACACACACACACACACACACACACACACACACACACACACACATACACACACACACACACACACACACACACACACACACACACACACACACACACACACACACACACGCACACACACACACATACACACACACACACACACACACACACAGCACACACACACACACACACATACACACACACATATACACACACACACACACACACAATCATACACACACACACACACACACAGTCATACACACACATACACACACACACAATCATACACACACACACACAGTCATACACACACATACACACACACTCACACAGCACGCACACAAAATCATACACACACACACAGCACACACAGACAATCATACACACATGCACTCATAGTCACAGTCACACATACACACCGCACACACCGCCACACACACACACACATACTCACACACATACACATGGACTCATAGGCACACACACATACAGTCACACATACACACCGCACACACAGTCATACAAACACACACACACACACACACACATACATACCCATATTCATACGCACACTTTCCAATCCCTATTAGTAGACTATATGTGACCTTACAGTGGTCAGGAGACAGGCACTTTTTTTGGCTTTAGGGATGTTAGTGAACATTGAAGCACAGAGAAGGCAGTGGAGATTGATTTTGCCAGTGTTAACTCTTCCGATTCGGGGTGTGAGGAGACTAAACTCTGCTACAGCGATAACCCTACTGCAGATAAAGGTACGCTTCCCTACTGCCGATAAAGCTATGCTCCCTCGTTATTGTGTAACTCCACCTCTCATTTTTATTTTGCCTTGAAGAAGTCAAACACATTTTTGGAGCCCTTGGGCATTGGTGATGTAAAAATGACAGTTGGGCGATATAAATGGGACAGGTGTAGAGGGACCTGTGTTTGGTCCCTGAGATGTGACCGGAAGGTTTCTTTCTCTGTACGTGACTGGAGGGTTTCTCTCATGGTTGGCAATGGGCACCTTGGGAAGTTGTCTCTCCCGGTATAACCAGAAATGTGTTTGGTGCAAGAGGATGGTGTCTCTCCCCGTATGAGCAGAAATGTGTCTGGTGCAAAAGGAGGGTGTCTGACCAACCAGGAATGTGTAATCTGGAAGGTCTATAAATCAGCTTTGATTATCTGACCTCTGGATCCCAATATTCTAGAACGTTTTCCTGCTCACTCCACTGATGATGTCAGACGGCTGAGGTCACATGGTGCAATGCCCTCTTGCCCTCTTAGTAGAGTTTTTTGTTTTGGTTCAGTACTTAAGTGTCTGTGACTCAGGCTGGCCACAGAAATGATGTCATTACACATCCCTTCCGTCTAAAGTTGAGGGACAATGAACAGGAATCAAGTGAAAGTGTGTCTAAGTAAGTATGTGTCTATGAGTATCTGGTCATGCTGGTGTGTGAATAGTAATGTATGTAAACATGTGTGTGGCCTGTATGTGTGTTTATATGTGTATGTATATGTATGTGTGTGTGTGTACATATGTGAGTGTGTGCGTGAGTTTGTGTGTGCGTGTGTATGCGTGTGTGTGTGTTCGTGCGCGTGTGTGTGTGTGCAGGTGTGTGCGTATGTGAGTGTGTGTGTGTGTGTGCACGTGGTGTGCGTGTGTGTTTGTGTGCGTGTGTGTGTGTGTTCGTGTGCGTGTGCAGGTGTGTGCAGGTGTGTGTGTGCGTGAGTTTGTGTGTGTGTGTGTGCATGTGTGTGTGCATGTGTGTGTGTGCAGGTGTGTGCATATGTGAGTGTGTGTGTGTGTGTGTGCACGTGGTGTGCGTGTGTGTGTGTGTTCGTGTGCGTGTGTGTGTGTGTGTGTGTGTTCTTGTACGTGTGTGTGTTTGTGTGTGCGTGTGTGTGTTTGTGTGTGTGTGTGTGCGTGTGTGTGTGTGCGTGTGTGTGTGTGTGCGTGTGTGTGTGCGTGTGCGTGTGTGTGCGTGTGTGTGTGCGTGTGTGTGTGCGTGTGTGTGTGCGTGTGCGTGTGCGTGTGTGTGTGTGTGTGTGTGTGAGCACTCCCCACGTCTCTATCTCTGCAGCGCCTCTGAAAGTCAGAAATTAATTGCGTCTCAGGGAAGCCGTTTCTTGTGCTGAGGCCAAGTTTGGGTCTTGCTGTGAGGGAACCATTTAAAATTCTACTTCCCATGTGGTTCCCCCGTTTCAGCTTAATCACCCCTCCCCCATCCCTCCTTTCTCCCTCTCTTTTCCGCACTCTCATTTTCACAGGCCCACGGAGACTTCCCCCGGCCCACAGCGTATCCCAGCAGCCCCTTCTCCTCGTGACCACACCCGCCCACCCCCACACTCCCGCACCCCGTGTCAATCGGACTCACTGCTGCATTGGCTTTACCGCCACGCCTTACCCGCCAATTATCAGTTAAACATCAGCAGCTGAGCTCCATATAAGGGCGCGGGCACCTGATTATCAGGGACTCCATGCGCGAAGACTGATATGAACAGGAAGCCCCGCGCGACCTGCCGGGATCGCTTTCCGCGAAACAACCCCGGCCCGCCCAAACCTCACTTCCCTTTCAAATGCGTTTGCCACCACGTACACACACATACACACACATACACACACATACACATACATGCACATACACACACAAATACACACATGTAAAATACATTGTTGAAATATTGCAAGACTTCACAATATGTAAGTACACTCATTATTTCCACCAGATATTGTAATATGCATTTTTTACTTGCTGTAAATATATTTCCGTTATACACTCCTCAAAAAAAGTTCGGAAACGTTATTTCGGTCGATTATTCCTCCCCTTTAATAATACCAATTGGTATTGTGTTTTATATCGTTGGAAAGCCTGATTAGTCACCTTTACAACGAGGTACAACTTGTAAGGATCGTGCATTCGTGGAATGAGCAACACAGCTAACCGTGTGGGTAGCGGCCCAAAAAAATGTGCCAAAATCCCCTGCAATATTCTTCTGTTGGTATTCACTCTCGTTTTGAGTTGCTTGGTGGACTGGATGATTGCACTCTCCCACAGTAATAAGGAAAAAACAACACATATTGGCCATTTTTACACTTTATTCATTTTACACTGTCAGGGACCTCAGTAGCGTGTGGAAGATCCATACGCAGCCACAACAGCTTGGCACCTCCTCCTCATGCTGGTCACCAGCCTGGTCACCATCAGACACAGTCTCAATATTTAAGTCTAGATTAAAAACGCACCTTTATGATCAGGCTTATAATGAGTTGTAGTCCGGAGACAGGACCAGAGAAGCCCTTTTGTCATAGAGTAATGCGGAGTGACATCCTTTCCTTACTGTCACCTGTCAACAGCTGTGACCCCATCTTCCTGGGCTGGCTCTTGATAGGTGGGTAGGATTGTTTACTCTCTCATGACTGGATGGGTTCTCAAACCCTGTCTTCATAGCTATGCAGCCATAAGTTACTCCTGGCGGGGGTACTTGTCCAACCCCCCCCCCTCCCCCCCCCCTAACTGTTCTCTCTCTCTCTCTCTCCCACATTCCGCCGGCGGGGCTCATGCCCCGCATCTCGAGAGTTGCTGTCCAGCTTCCTGTCCATCGCCGCTTGCCCCTCCCTCCCCACCACCGCTACCAGCCGATCCTGTTGCCATCGGCACCCGTTTTCCCATCATCATTGCCGCCACATCTGGACTGCCATCTAGCTGCTGCAATTTCCACTATCATGGATATTGCCAGTCAGTTTGACCATGCTGGTCATTAAGATCTAGACCCTGAGCCGACCTGAGGAGAATGGGTTTCCCCCTTGAGTCTGGTTCCTCCCAAGGTTTCTTCCTAATTTCACCAGGGAGTTTTTCCTTGCCACTGTTGCCTCTGGCTTGCTCTTGTGGGGGTTTAGGCTGGGTTTTTTCTGTGAAGCGCATTGTGACAACTTGTTGTGAAATACGCTATATAAATAAATATTGATTTGATTTGATTTGATTTGGTCACACACTGCTGTGGGATGGCATCCCATTCCTCAACCAGGATTTGTCGCAAGTCAGTGTCATGGTTGCGTTGGTCACGCTGGCACGTACAGCACGCCCAAGCTGATCCCACAAGTGTTCAATTGGGTTGAGGTCTGGACTCACGGCAGGCCATTCCATCCTCTCCACTCCCAAATTCTGGAGGTACTCTGTGATGATCCTGGCTCTGTGGGGGCGAGCGTTGTCATCCTGGAGGATGGAGTTAGGTCCCAGATTCTGGAGATATGGGATCGCCACTGGCTCCAGAATCTCATTCCGATATCTCACTGCATTGAGATTGCCTTCAATGATGACAAGTTCTGTTTTGCCTGTGAGAGAGATACCGCCCCACACCATGACACTGACTTGCGACAAATCCTGGTTGAGGAATGGGATGCCATCCCACAGCAGTGTGTGACCAGGCTGGTGACCAGCATGAGGAGGAGGTGCCAAGCTGTTGTGGCTGCGTATGGATCTTCCACACGCTACTGAGGTCCCTGACAGTGTAAAATGAATAAAGTGTAAAAATGGCCAATATGTGTTGTTTTTTCCTTATTACTGTGGGAGAGTGCAATCATCCAGTCCATCAAGCAACTCAAAACGAGAGTGAATACCAACAGAAGAATATTGCAGGGGATTTTGGCACATTTTTTTGGGCCGCTACCCACACGGTTAGCTGTGTTGCTCATTCCACGAATGCATGATCCTTACAAGTTGTACCTCGTTGTAAAGGTGACTAATCAGGCTTTCCAACGATATAAAATACAATACCAATTGGTATTATTAAAGGGGAGGAATAATCGACCGAAATAACGTTTCCAAACTTTTTTTGAGGAGTTTATATTTCCAAAAATAACATGTAGTATATTTACAATATGTTGCTGAATATTCTATGTCCATAAGGGATAGACAGACAGATACACATATGTATGTGCCCATACAAAGCAAACAATCTCTTGCATGCAGAAATATACTGTCCACACACATGCACGCACGCACACACGCGCACACACACACAAACACGCACACACACACACACACATGCGCATACACACACACAAACACACACTTTTTTTTTCTGTGTCACTCTCTTACTCTCTCTCTCTCTCTCTCTCTCTGTCTGTCTCATTCAGAAAATCAGAGTGGAAAAGCAGAGATTGGCAGCTCTGCGTTCTGGGATGGGACACACACAAGCATACACACGCACATGGAGGCTGGAACAGGACACACACACAGACTGGTACAGGACACACACACATACATGCACACGCTGGTACAGGACACACACACACGCTGGCTGTCACAGGATTCCATGACCATCTGGCTCACGTGTGGCGTGCCAAGTCAGAGCCTTCACCTGCTCCAGCAGAGGTCAAGCTTCGTGTACAGGAAGAGCAGATTCCCATCATGCATAGGGCTACTTCATGAGAGATAGAGAGAGAGAGAGAGGGAAAGAGAGAGAGGAGGAGAGTAAGATCGAGAAAGAAAGAGTTAGCTAGTAATGGTATCATCACAGCTCTGGCTCATGAATGGATGTAAAAAGATCTCTGTTAGGCCGCAGCTCATTTAATGTATTTTAATAATCTGTTTTCTTAAGTGTTTGGGTACAGATCATGACCTCTACCAGCACACCTCCAGTGGCTTCTAAACATCCACCAGCATACCTGCAATGACCTTTAACCTGCACCAGCATACCTGCAATGACCTTCAACCTTCACCAGTAAACCTGCCCTCCTTCTTCCTTCTCCTCCTCCTGTCTCACGTAGGAAGAGCCTGGTGGGTGTTTTTTCTCTCTCTCAAACCACGGGGCTTCGCGGTTGGCCGCAGCGATCCTCTCTCTCCCTCAGCCTCCCTGCTGGTCAATAACGGCAGGGCTGCCCGATCGATGCAGGGTCAATACCTTTCAGACGAGGCCCCTGCAAGCTCTGATTTAGCGGCCTCCTCGCGGGGGCCTTGACGCCCGGCGCTCTTACGCATGTCCCTCTCCGAAACCCGAGACACAGCGGTAAATCTGAGACCCGCACGCGGCCTCTCCCCTCCCTGAACGCCGCCAGCCTCCGCCTTTATTGTGAAACTGCCCGATTGACTGGCGGGTTGGCGGGATGCGCGACGAGGACGCTCCGCCAGCTGCTTGTTTTGTTCGCCCCGCCCTGACGAAAGCGTTTTTTGTTTGCGAAACGCCGGGCGCTTATTTTTGTATAGATGGCATGCGTAGATGTTAAAGAGCAGAAACTGCAGTTCTCCCCTAACAGAAATGCACCCTGGGAATCTGATTGGCTGGATCATGGCCTACGAAAAGGCAATTGCGTGGAATGTCCAAAACAATAACCCCGGAATGTCCAATCATATATGTATTTCCCTGGGTTTTATTTGAGTCACGTTGAACTATGAATTATGAATAAAAGAAAGTCTTCAAATACAAAACACCTATGAATATGTGAATACTATCAAATCTGCATCGGGTGAATGCAAAATAATTTCTCAGACAAAAGTATGAGGTGCAGTTTAAATAAATTTACAGTAGATGAGCTGCTACCTGGTCGCCGTGGCATCAGAATGTAGAGGCACATCAGAGAAGGAAAGCTGAAAGCCTGATACTGAAGCTCATTTCCTGTTTAGTCCTCAATCGCCAGCTTCAGATTCCCTCTAAATTGTCTGTGGAGGGCGGCCTTCCTTAGAGAAGAGGGGCATTAACGTAATTGTCATTAAAATGGCCGAATTAAGTGCGTGACAGACGTTATTACAGCGAGTGCAGTTTCCGCCGGGCTCGGCGACCTTGCTGTCTGTACGAGGTCATGCCTTCTCATTAGAGCGTGGTGGAAGGCAGCCCAGTGTTTTCTCTGTGCCAATCAATAAGGAACGCTTCCCCTGTCGACGAATCGGATCGCTGGCTCTGTGCCTGCCCCGCCCCCCCCCACGACTCAAACCAGCACACTTCTCCTACGCAGGGACACAATTACACACTGCGTTGTGTACACCTACACACACTCACTCTCACACCGACACACACTCATCTAAGCTCACATGTTGAAGAATATAAAATTTTTGTATTTTTACATTATCTTATTTGTGTAATCTTCATGCTTGACATGTCCGTGTCCATACCCACACTCTCACACACACATAACCACACACACACTCTTGCTCACTTGCTTGCGCAAAAGCACACACACGCGCGCACTCTTGCTCACTCGTGTGCATGCGTGTGCAAACACACACACACACACACACACACACACAAACAGACACTCTTGTTCACTTGCATACACACACACACACCCACATACACTTTCTTTCTCACACACACACACACACACACACACACCCACCCACACACTCTCTCACACACACTAACACACACCCACACACAGTCTTTCTCACACTCACACATAGACACACACTCACTCTCACACCCACACACACTCACACATAGACACACACTCTCTATCACACACACACACACACACACACACACACACACACACACACACACACAGATAAATACACACACTTTCTCTCACACACGCACACATGCACACATACCACATACTCACACACAGATAAATACACACACTTTCTCTCACACACACACATACACACACACGCACACATACTCCCACACACCCATGCACTCTCACACTCACACTCACACTCACACACACTCACACACACACACACACACAGAGCGGGCGGCCGGGCAGGCAGGGCTGGGGGTCTGTGGGAGGTATGTGCGCAGGGCTCAGGGACCTGAGGGGGTCCGGGGGGGGGGGGGGGGCAGTGAGAGGGAGGCTCCGGTGCATTTCTACGCAGTTTTCACTCCAGTGGTTCAGTCACCAACCAGGCCTATTAAATCAAGGGCCTCTTTCGAACAAAGGCTGCCAATTATACCCGGCTGTGCCTCCTCTCGTCATCCCCCTCTCTCTCTCTCTCTCTTTTTCTCACTCTCTTTCTCTTCTGACTTTTTCTCACTTTCTCTCTATCCAACAGGATAGCTTACATCTGACTGATCCTGTGTCTCTAAGTTTCTAACACCTTCCCATTGACAGTGAAAACACAACAACTCAGTCTATCCACCTGTCTCTACTCTATCCTTAATCTACTAACACTGTCTCTACTCTATCCTTAATCTACTAACACTGTCTCTACTCTATCCTTAATCTACTCACACTGTCTCTACTCTATCCTTAATCTACTAACACTGTCTCTACTCTATCCTTAATCTACTAACACTGTCTCTACTCTATCCTTAATCTACTAACACTGTCTCTACTCTATCCTTAATCTACTAACACTGTCTCTACTCTATCCTTAATCTACTAACACTGTCTCTACTCTATCCTTAATCTACTAACACTGTCTCTACTCTATCCTTAATCTACTAACACTGTCTCTACTCTATCCTTAATCTACTAACACTGTCTCTACTCTATCCTTAATCTACTCACACTGTCTCTACTCTATCCTTAATCTACTAACACTGTCTCTACTCTATCCTTAATCTACTAACACTGTCTCTACTCTATCCTTAATCTACTAACACTGTCTCTACTCTATCCTTAATCTACTAACACTGTCTCTACTCTATCCTTAATCTACTCACACTGTATCTACTCTATCCTTAATCTACTCACACTGTCTCTACTCTATCCTTAATCTACTAACACTGTCTCTACTCTATCTTTAATCTACTCACACTGTCTCTACTCTATCCTTAATCTACTCACACTGTCTCTACTCTATCCTTAATCTACTAACACTGTCTCTACTCTATCCTTAATCTACTAACACTGTCTCTACTCTATCCTTAATCTACTAACACTGTCTCTACTCTATCCTTAATCTACTAACACTGTCTCTACTCTATCCTTAATCTACTAACACTGTCTCTACTCTATCCTTAATCTACTAACACTGTCTCTACTCTATCCTTAATCTACTCACACTGTATCTACTCTATCCTTAATCTACTCACACTGTCTCTACTCTATCCTTAATCTACTCACACTGTCTCTACTCTATCCTTAATCTACTAACACTGTCTCTACTCTATCCTTAATCTACTAACACTGTCTCTACTCTATCCTTAATCTACTAACACTGTCTCTACTCTATCCTTAATCTACTAACACTGTCTCTACTCTATCCTTAATCTACTAACACTGTCTCTACTCTATCCTTAATCTACTAACACTGTCTCTACTCTATCCTTAATCTACTCTCACTGTCTCTACTCTATCCTTAATCTACTCACCCTGTCTCTGCTCTATCCTTAATCTACTCACCCTGTCTCTACTCTGTCCCTACTTTTCTTATCCCACTCCCCCCTCCGTACACACCTCTTTTTGAAGCCGAGGTTGTTGAAATAACAACGCGGGCGAATGTGCCGGCAGCAAGGGTCAGTTAATCACATCCCCCGAGGAGAGAGCCGTCATTGGACAGGACGTCAGGGCCCCCAGCCGTGCTCCAGATACACGCACAGCTCCACGAGGGCCCTCTGCAGAGATCCGGAAGGCCGTCTGCATCCCAGAGTCCTCCTCCAGGAAGCACTGAACATGTATCCCGCACGCGAACCAAGGCGGCTGGTTAAGTCACTGTATTGTAACATAATGTAACATACTGTAATGTAGCATAGTGTCTCACAGACACCATCACAAGCAACATACTACACAGTATATAAAACACAACTCGGTCTATTCACCTTAATCTACTCACAGCAAACTTAACTCAAAGGTAGTACATGTATACACATATAAATACATGTCTACTTCCTCCAAGCAAGGTCAAAGGTCAAATTAGATTCTAGGATTAGCCATTAGCTAGTGTGGTTGGACAGATGGAATGTAACATAATGTAATGTAATGTAATGCACTGTTCAGCTCTCTGCGATAAAGATGAAGGGCTTGAATGTTGACGTGCACACTGGTCATTCACTGGCATAAAGTGACAGTGTACTGTGATGGCTAGGGACCTGGGTTTGTGACCAAGAGGTCATAGATTTGAAAAGATTCTCACACTGATGTTGTGCCCTAAAACGAGGTACTTAGCCTGAATTGCTTCAGTATAAATGGACCGTATATAAGAACATTTAGCGATGGGTTCTTTCTGAGTGCAAGTCACACACCTGAACCAGGGACTTGCTGTTGGATTCACCACTCGCCTTACTGCATTCCAAGATTAAACACAGAAAGTTAATACAGCACTCCGGGGCATCCCAGAGAGAATTCTCTTAGGAACATTTGCTGGCCACAACAGGCAATTCAGCCATTCTTGGTTCAATTGCAGACATTTTCCATTGTTGCGAGAACTTCAGGTTGAGTTAACAGCTGTAAGGTATGCAATGCAGGACTACAAGGGTTGGGATTTTACATCACTTTGCCCCGGTAGCTCGGTGTTCCAGAGGTAGTCATTTCAGCACAAGGTGAAAGATGTTCTCCCTGTGACGTTGGTCTAAGCTGGCGGGTTTCCACCTACGTAGGTCCAGGTGTAGCTTTACCGTAGGTAGTGTTTCTCTGATCCTGTACTGCAGTGAACAATGACTGAATGTTTTTTTGCGTGTGGCGTTTGTAATGATCACAGTCGTGGTAGATCATTCTAAATAATGATACTGTGATGAGTATTGGTTGAAGTTTGCAATAAAAGTGCAATACTCATAAAAAACCACAGGTGCATTATGGGAGTCTTAAACATCTTGTTACGTGGTAACTTATTTGGTCAATTCCCTTCAGATCATGGTCAAATAGGTGGCCATGAGCAAAGAATGGTAGCTCAGTAAGCGTTCCCACGTGGGCTTGCCTTTTTTGTACGAGTAATGCAGAATGGATGCGTTGATCTTAAGGATGGTTCATTGTGGTCAATCTATTCACTCAGTTCAAAGCATCAACCAATCCACATGTGTAAAAATCTGTGAATCTGTGCAACATTAAAAAAAATTGAAAAAACACCAGCCTGGAAATGTACAGTGAGGCCAACAACACATATTTTTTCCTTGTTTTCACATCATTGAGAGGACTAATTATGACTACAGCACGTCAACTACATTCAGAATATTACCATCTGAGCTCCACTGAACAGGTGGCTCTTGTGATTAGGGCGCCAGACAGATACCTCTGAGGCAGGTGACGCAACCTTAAAACCAGGTGGAATGGCAGGGGTCGGGACCAGGTGTGGGAATCATCGTGGAGATACACGGCTGTCTAGATCCATTAATTTATCACTTCTGCAAGCTATAAGTGCATAGATTTCGAGTTTGCAAACACCTGAGATTGTATGTGAAGGAAGGCATTAGTGTAGTGCACTAGTTCTTAAATTTTCTAACATCGGGACCCGGTTTAGAAATACCTTTTGGGGACCTGTCAAGTACACATACTAGCATGGCCTAGTGAACAGACTCATTCTGGGACCTATCTCATATACTCCTGCGACCCATTTTGGGTTCAGAACCATAGTAACACTGGTGTAGTGTATAGGTTATGGAACTTTGTGGTTGTAGGGTCCGTTCATCTATGGGGTGCTGCTGTTGTACCCTTGAACACGCTCCTTAATTTAAACTGTTTCAGTAAATATCCAGCTATATAAATTGTATCTAAAAAACATTTATTTACATTGCATTGCATTCGTTTAGCAGACGCTTCTATCCAAAGCAACGTACAATAAGTGCATCACAAAGCAACTACAACAGGTCAGATAAAGTCAATTTCTATCATAAAGTAGCAGCTATCCATAGCCATGAACATCATTAGTCTAGTTCACACATAAAGCTATGGTTAAGTCTTAAGGCCAACTCAGTACGACATGATAAACTACAACATCTCCATTAAGACACTAGTGCTACATGAGAGTGTTAGAGAATAAAGATACAAGCTTTATAAGTCTTATACGTTGCTCTGGAGGAAAGCATCGGCTAAATGTATTAGCCTTAAATGTTAAATGCGATGCATGTTTGAACGTATCAAATTTCACTTTATACACGGTCTGGAGAAACAGTCAGAAAGGACAGGAGTGAAAAAGACATCAATATTTCCTCAAACCACAGCTTCTTTTATGGGGTGAAAATGAAGTGAATTTACTTTAACATTGATTTACATTGACAATCATTCCCCCACATTTAAGCCATATTTCTCTTTTTATTCTATTTTAAACCCATTTTTTTTCAAAGCCAGCTCTGAACAATACACATACTATTAGATATGTAGGGTGAAGGGTTTTTGGTTCAAAGTTCTGAACGAAACTCACAGACTGGACAAAACAACAGGGGTGGAGGTAAGACTACTCTTGCAGTTTTTGGTCATGATTTTTCTGTGTTTTTTTATTTTGGGAGTGGGGAGGAGGTGGGAGGAGTGGGGAGGAGGTTGGAGGAGTGGGGAGGGGGTGGGAGGAGGGGAGTACACTGTGTGTACTGCTGAGGCCAGCGGGTGTCACTGTAGTAAGACCCGCCACCGCCTGACGGCAGGGCTGTGATTGACAGATAGAAGTGTTACAATTGGGGGGGGGGGGGGGTGTACCCTTCTCATTGCACAAGAGTGACTCCTTTTGGCCAATCAGATGCCTTCATCCTCCATGCACCAACCATTTCTGCCTGTGCAATCCTCATATGCATTCCCTGTGTAATCCTTAAATGCATTTACTGTGTAACCCTCAAATGCATTTCCTTTGTAGTCCTCAAATGCATTTTCTGTGTAATCTTCAAATGCATTTCCTGTGCAGTTTACCTGCTGCACCTGCAGAGAGAGAAATAGGCTTGATGGTGGCAAAGTATAGGCTGACTGTGAAGTTAAACATCAGTTAAAATATATATTTTTAGTGATGCATTTTAATTTACAATTTGAATGTTTTGGAATGGTGCCATCAAAACCCATGTTTGTATGTATTAACCTGGGAACTGATATTCCTGTGTTTAGTTCCAGTCTGGTAGCAGTTATGTATCTCTGTTTTCAGCATTTATGTAAATGTCTCAAACATTAAAAACCACTGATACGTTTATTCAAACGCTGATGTTAAAACATTTTGCTTAACAGTTTTTCTAAAATTTTGGGGAAAAATGTAAAAATTTCAGAACTGCCAGACAAATGT
>CM040397.1:7719776-7727276 GCA_022702515.1 Ilyophis sp. 1 JC-2022
GGAGCATACCTAAACAAACCCAGAATGAAGTATCATGTGTTATGGCCGCTACTTTTTTGAGCAACGACCAAGCGAGCCGACCTGCTGTCAAAGCAGACCTGTTTTTCAAGCTGTAGTGATCTTAAAAACAAAAATCACCCCTGGAAATCACCAAAAACCCAGACAAATGGCAAATGCTATATTCACAAAGATAGTGTGAAAATACATAAACCACGAAATGAACATTCTGGCCTGTTACATTCGATATTACATTAATAAAATACCATGGAAGGACAATTAGCTAGTTAGCGAGCAGATGTTTTTCCTGCAAACCCTTGGTGCGCATAAGCTCGTGGTGTCAGCCAAGAAAGTATGTTTTCTATTTATGTGTGTGTGTGTTTGTGTGCGGTTTGTATACATGTGAATGGGTACAGAGCTTTACTTCAACCCTTGGCACTGGTGTGCCAAAATTATGCTGATTGAGGAAGCTCAATATATTCAATTGTCTTGGCATGCACCTCATAAGCTTCTTCCCACACAATACACTGATCTAAAGTTACAATATTTTCAATTACCCCTGGGACTGTATTTTGTAAAGCACTGCCATTGAATAAACACAAGGAATGTGCTTGATTAATTACACTGGCAATAACAATAATAAAATGGCATGCTGGTGGTAGCTATAGTTTATATCAGATATTAACTATAATCTGTTCTTGCATCCGTAATTGTTTCTCATTTGTTTTTTTTTTAAGGTATTTGAATGCAGTGTGCTGCAATATAACAGTGACCTACTTTCCTGGGAATCACTCAGAGCCTTTACCCTTTGTAAGTTCACTCTGAATCACTCAGAGCATTTCCCCTGTGTAAGTTCATTCTCCTAAACCGCTAAATAGTCTATTCTGAGTGACAGTTTTGTCTTTCTTTGTTTTACTGTAGACGGGAAACACCCTGACGATTGCGGGATTACATTGTGACAGAGATTTGACCTGTGAACTTTGACCTTTGACCTGTGTGAATGTAGTTCAAGGTAAGAGCATTCCAGGTCATGGTCAAGATCAATTTCAATGACAGATGCTTCAGTGCAAGAATCCAGCAATACACGATAAATGGTATAAATTTATGTAGAATAATCTCAAAAATAAAGTTTGCCGTTAGTCCATTTCAAATGACCCTTTAAATCTCAATGTGTCTTTCTAAGCAAACACAAATGCACACATACACACACACACACACACACACACACACACGCACATACACACATGTGCGCCCGCCCACACACACACACACACACACACCCTTACATGCACACACACACACACATGCACATACACACACATGTGCGCCCGCCCACACACACACACCCTTACACACACACACACACACACACACACACACACACACGGGAATCTTCCCGGGTTGTTTTCGCGCAGCTCGTGGTGTGTTTTCTGGGTGTGTGTGCCAGCCCCGCCCCTTGTCCCAGTGGGGCTCTGCCTCCCTACATCTGTCAGGGCAGCTGTCTCCTCATGCCACACCGCACTCGTCCTTCTCGCTGCAACAAACTACATCATACACTGTGACCAAGTACATCTCATTTATACCACACAGACACACTACATCATACACTGTGACCAAGTACATCTAATGTACACCACACAGACAAACTACATCATACACTGCAACCAAGTACATCTAATGTACACCACACAGACAAACTACATCATACACTGTGACCAAGTACATCTAATGTATACCACACAGACAAACTACATCATACACTGCGACCAAGTACATCTAATGTATACCACACAGACACACTACATCATACACTGTGACCAAGTACATCTAATGTGTACCACACAGACAAACTACATCATACACTGTGACCAAGTACATCTAATGTATACCACACAGACAAACTACATCATACACTGCGACCAAGTACATCTAATGTACACCACACAGACAAACTACATCATACACTGTGACCAAGTACATATAATGTATACCACACAGACAAACTACATCATACACTGCGACCAAGTACATCTAATGTATACCACACAGACACACTACATCATACACTGTGACCAAGTACATCTAATGTGTACCACACAGACAAACTACATCATACACTGTGACCAAGTACATCTAATGTATACCACACAGACAAACTACATCATACACTGTGACCAAGTACATCTAATGTATACCACACAGAAAAACTACATCATACACTGTGACTAACTACACCTAATGTATACCACACATACACACTACATCATACACTGTGACCAAGTACAACTAATGTATAGCACACAGACACACTACATCATACACTGTGACCATGTACACCTAATGTATACCACACAGAAAAACTACATCAGACACTGTGACTAACTACACATAATGTATACCACACAGACACACTACATCATACACTGTGACCAAGTACACCTAATGTATACCACATTGAAAAAACTACATCATACAATGTGATCAAGTACACCTAATGTATACCTCACAGAAAAACTACATCATAAACTGTGACCAAGTACACCTCATACTGTATATACCACACAGACAAACTACATCATACACTGCAACCAAGTACATCTAATGTATACCACACAGAAAAACTACATCAGACACTGTGACTAACTACACATAATGTATACCACACAGACACACTACATCATACACGGTGACCAAGTACATCTAATGTATACCACATTGAAAAAGCTACATCATACACTGTGACCAAGTACACCTAATGTATACCTCACAGAAAAACTACATCATACACTGTGACCAAGTACACCTCATACTGTATATACCACACAGACAAACTACATCATACACTGCAACCAAGTACATCTAATGTATACCACACAGACAAACTACATCATACACTGTGACCAAGTACACCTAATGTATACCACACAGACAAACTACATCATAAACTGTGACCAACTACACCTCATAATGTATATACCACACAGACAAACTACATCATACACTGTGACCAAGTACACCTCATATATACCACACAGACAAACTATGGCATACACTGCGGTCAAGTACACCTAATGTACACCACACAGACAAACTACATCATACACTGCGACCAAATACATCTAATGTATACCACACAGACAAACTACATCATACACTGTGACCAAGTACACCTAATGTATACCATACAGACAAACTACATCATACACTGTGACCAAGTACACCTCATATATACCACACAGACAAACTATGGCATACACTGCGGTCAAGTACACCTAATGTACACCACACAGACAAACTACATCATACACTGTGACCAAGTACATCTAATGTATACCACACAGACAAACTACATCATACACTGTGACCAAGTACACCTAATATACCACACAGACAAACTACATCATAAACTGTGACCAACTACACCTCATATATACCACATGTCATATATATGCATATATACCAAACAAACTACACTATATGTCATTATATACACCTTACATAAAAACTACAATATCTGTGACCATATACAGTATATCACATTTACACTTTACACACCAACTGCACCCCATCTGTTCATATACTCTGCATATATACCCTGCATACAAATGGTACCATATATGATTAAATATACCACATATACACCATGCATACAAACTTCACAATATTCAGTATGTGAATATGTATACCACATCTACACCATACAACATTTACACTTACAACACAGGCACCACAATACACACAAACTGAACAATTATATGACAATTTACATTATTCTATACATAGCATTTATGCAACATAATTTATTCTGATTCTACACTAGATTTGTCACTACAGCATTGAAATTGCAATTTATAAAAGTGTACCAAATATATATATTTTTTTTTTACAATCCTCACATACCTTACACACAAATGTGGCTTTAAGCACCACATGTGGGCCTCTAATTCAGACTCCATCACATGTATGACACTGATCCAAGAAAACTACAGTCCTGCCCATTTAACTCGAAACTCAAGTAGAATCCTGGAATCTATCATTGGGGTAAAAGTTCAAAGTTTGGTGATAGCACTATCTCAAAGGATAGCCAACATGTTTGTATATTTTTGAGATCATGCCAAGCAAAACCTACTTGTCTTATTTGAAGACTCCACAGTGTTTTTCAGTCAATCCAGACCTTTCAGATAATCTATATGAATTTTCAAAAAGCATTTTGCAATATCACAGGAGACAGACTTCAAAATGATAATCGGCAAGATAAATTTTTTATACAGCATATTTATACAGCTACGTACTATAATGCTAATGGAAGAGACAGCAGCGTAGCATAATGCTAATGGAAGAGACAGCAGCGTAGCATAATGCTAATGGAAGGGACAGCAGCGTAGCATAATGCTAATGGAAGAGACAGCAGCGTAGTATAATGTTAATGGAAGAGACAGCAGCGTAGCATAATGCTAATGGAAGAGACAGCAGTGTAGCATAATGCTAATGGAAGGGACAGCAGTGTAGTATAATGCTAATGGAAAGGACAGCAGCGTAGCATAATGCTAATGGAAGGGACAGCAGTGTAGCATAATGCTAATGGAAGAGACAGCAGTGTAGCATAATGCTAATGGAAGAGACAGCAGTGTAGTATAATGCTAATGGAAGAGACAGCAGTGTAGCATAATGCTAATGGAAGAGACAGCAGAGTAGCATAATGCTAATGGAAGAGACAGCAGCGTAGCATAATGCTAAGGGAACTGAACTTGCCATTTTGAGGTTGCAGGTTT
This sequence comes from Ilyophis sp. 1 JC-2022, assembly GCA_022702515.1. Taxonomy (NCBI): domain Eukaryota; kingdom Metazoa; phylum Chordata; class Actinopteri; order Anguilliformes; family Synaphobranchidae; genus Ilyophis; species Ilyophis sp. 1 JC-2022. Next base: position 7,724,546 of record CM040397.1, read on the forward strand.
CATTCTCACCTGGGGCACTGCAGTGTAGCCTAGTTAATCAGCACCAGTTATTATCCAGCTGTATAAATGTACAATATGTTTTTGGCTAAGTCAGTAAGACATGATAAACTACAACATCACCATCAAGACACTAGTGCTACATGAGAGTGTTAGAGAATAAAGATACAAGCTTTAGGAGTTTTATACGTTGCTCTGGAGAAGAGCATCGGCTAAATGTGTTAACCTTAAATGTTAAATGCGATGCATGTTTGAACGTATCAAAATTCACTTTATACATGGTCTGGAGAAACAGTCAGAAAGGACAGGAGTGAAAAAGACATCAATATTTCTTCAAACCACAGCTTCTTTTATGGGGTGAAAATGAAGTGAATTTACTTTAACATTGATTTACATTAACAACCATTCCCCCCACATTTAAGCCATGCATCTCTTTGTATCTTATATTTGACCCACAGATCTTCCAAATATTGTGTATGTGGCTTTTAAAGCTACTGTGTAAGTAAACTGTGTAAGTCACTCCTAAATTGTGTAAGCGTCTGCTAAAAACTTTAATGTAACTGTCGGACGGACAATATCCAAGCAATCTGCAGGGAATACAAATTACAAGTTCTACAAGGACCAGTATCTGTGTCTCCTCAGGTAATATAGATAATTTTACCTATTCAGAAAATTATAACAATTGTTCAGACAGAAATTTAAAAAATGCATGCACATTACACACACACATACACACACACAGACCCACACACACGCACGCACACGCACACACACAGTCAGGACGGATGTGGCCCTGATTAATTGAGCGCGACACAGGGAATTGGGTCTGCTGGCTACCTGGCAATTTCCCCCAGCCCTCCCCCTGTGGTGGTTCTGAGCAGAAGGGGTTCTGTAGGTGGGTCGGCCGGCGCCCACGCGCGGTTGGTATTCCGGCCGTGTCCGGCTCGCTGGCCGTCCCCCTACGTGCAGCAGCCTCTCTCTGGCAGCGGCGCCCGCCCGTCGGGGTCTCGGCTCAGAGATGGCGGGATTCTGTCAGAGCCGCCAGACGCACTTTTACCCTGCTCGTCCACCAGGCTCTGCACTGCTTCGGCCAGAAAGACATTTTATCGTGGAGAAAGAATCTATGCAATACAATCTATCTCCCTCTCTTTCTCTATTCACCTCTCCCCCATATATTTCTTTCTCTCTATCCTTCTCTCTATATTTCTCTTCTCCTCCCTCGTTCTCTGTCTCCCTCTCCTTCCTGTTGGTCTTGCTGTTCATTCACTTTAATGGTCTGGGTCGCCTCAGTTCTTGGACAGGGAGCGCGAGACATACAGAAAGAACTAAAAAGAAGGAACAGACAGATAGATAGATACATAGATAGATAGGGTGAGGCAGAGAGAAAGAGAGAGAATACGAAGTATGGAGGGGCAGAGAGAGAGAGAGAGAGAGAGAGAGAGATAAGAAAAGGAGGGAAGGGGAGAATAGAGCGGTGTTTACCACGTTCACTAAACCTGGTGGATTACTGTGTGGTGCAGGAGTGAGTGCTAATGAAAGCTTCCGCCGGGAGATGTGTGTGTGTGTGTGTGTGTGTGTGTGTGTGTGGGGGGGGGGGGGGGGGGGGGGGCAGCCGCGGGTGGTGCGTGTTTCAGCTGGGGAGGATAAGACCCCCACGTTCGTCTCCACTAACACCCCCCCCCCACACACACACACCACCTCCCCGGTTTGGGACTGTGTTCCTTTGTCCGTGGCGCTGCCGCCCGTCCTGGATCAGGGCCTGTGCTGTTGGAGCCCACAGCGGGAATCTGGGAGGGGAGGGGGGGGTGGGGGCGAGGGGAGGAGGAGGTTTGGACATTGGACCAGAACTGGATGGAAACATAGCAGGCTGGTTCTGGAAGCTTTTCCCTGCCTGTTCCTGGGCTCTGTGTGTGGGGGCGTCGCGCTGTTTTGAGCGTGTGCCTTCTTTGTGTTACGGAAAGGAGGGAGAGATGGAGTGAGAGTGAGAGAGAAAGAAAGAGAGAAAATACAAGAAGAAAACTAGAAAAAAAAACGAAAAGAAAAAAAAAACACACCAGGAAATTATCAGTATTTACGTCTCCACGGTGACCAGGCAGCAAAATCTACCATGTGAAAGAGAACAAAATGTTATAACACGATACCCTACTATAGGAATCTGTGCAGGAACAGTTAAATTACGATCAATTCCTGCAAGCTTTTCATATCCAATCAAATACTTTCCCCAGAGTTTATTTTGAAGTACATTTTATCTGGACCCTGGAAATTAGTCTCCTGCCGCAATTAGGAATATGTGTTTGAAGGCCTTTGTAAGGGCAACACCTGCTGATATGGCGTAGCTAGGTTTGCCTTTAAATCAGTGTGTGCATATAATACAAAACCACACATGCCTTGACCACAACACTGACACTAAGTTTACCACAACACTGTCAGTGTCCTTCTCTGTATCGTCATGATCATGATTACAAGCAGGCCATGATCAGTGTGATCGCCCCAGCCCTAAACACACACACACACACACACACACACACACACACACAAAAGCATATTTTTTATCATCCCACAATGTTATAATAACACCTCTTCTTAATCTCATTGGTAATGTGGTTTGGATTGGGGGGGGGTTTCGGTAGTAGGAACCTTCAAGCTTTAGGGGGGGGGGCACAAGCCAAATTTTTGCAGCGCAGAAAAGTTTGATTTAAAATCTCACATAAATACGCTTTTTCTGCCAAAGCAA
>CM040397.1:7729776-7759776 GCA_022702515.1 Ilyophis sp. 1 JC-2022
GTGTCCTTGGTGGTGGGGCGCATATCATGACACCCCTGCAGTCCTTCGGGGGCATTTGGTTTTTGGGCAAAATTCTCACATGACCTTGGAAACTTCTTCACTGTAAGGCTGGTCTGTCTCAGTGTATTTTGAACATACAATATATTATTATCTGATTAACTGTCTCCTCAGCATTGCTACAATCCAATCAATGGCAACAGCATCTAAGCAATGGCAACCAACAGCACCAACCAGCACACTCCCCGTATGACAATTAAATATATCATAAAATATATTGAACTAAATATTTTATCCATCTAAAACATTTATTGCTACCGTGAGATATTCTAGAATACAATATTTCATCTTTGAGAAATATATTAATTATATTTTCGACGATGTCCACATATACACAATATATTGTAGTATATTCCATTTCTGCAAGGGATGTCCCTTATCAGCAACAACTGCAACAACATTTTTGACTGTGTAGTATAATGGTTAGAAAATTGGGCTTGTAACCTAGTGGTTGCAGGTTTGAGTCCCAGGTGTTACACCTGAGCAAGGTACCGGAATCCAGCTGTATAAATGGATACTATGTGGTGTAGCTTGTAAAGCACTACCCACAAACTCATTACGAGCCACAACATCGGCGGTTTGAATCCCACCATGCAACCTTTGTCACATATCTCTTCCTCTCTCTCTTGCTCTCCATTCTTTCTGTCTCTCTACCCTGTGATGTGCAGTAAAGCTGGAAAAACCCGAATGCAAAGTACATTTAAAAATGCTAACGCTGTTCAACTTGCTCTGGATGAAGGAATCTGCTAAATTTGCATAATATATTGTAATTTTCCAAAACGTTATTCAGTTTCCATTCAATACCTTCAGTACCTACACTGTCCTGACATAATTCCCCAAATAGATTCTTACCAGTGAATGATCCAAGAATTTGTCTGGAAGCACCGACATTCCCCGGACAACAGCAACCACGTCCTGGCTAACCACAATAGACCATAGCCCAAGAAAACCAGCTGATGTACTCAGGACATATTTGTGTACAAGACAAGCACGAGCATCTAAAAATGTCCCAAACTGTTTTAGAATACTGGGCTCAGTGCTCTTATTGGAGCACAGGTTATTTAGGTACAAGAACCCACATTCTGGAATGTGTTCAATGTGGTACCAAACACAATTACTGGAATAAGCCACTGGAATAGGCCTATGTGTTCAATATGGTACTGAACACACTTACTGGAATAGGCCTATGTGTTCAATATCGTACTGAACACACTTACTGGAATAGGCCTATGTGTTCAATATGGTACTGAACACACTTACTGGAATAGGCCTATTATGTGTTCAATATGGTACTGAACACACTTACTGGAATAGGCCTATTATGTGTTCAATATGGTACTGAACACACTTACTGGAATAGGCCTATTATGTGTTCAGTATGACATTGAGTGCACAACAAGGTACCCAACACCCTGGAGGTGAATTTGTGTGCTCGTTCTGGACATGACATGACATGACATGACATGACATGACATTACTTATCCAGAGTGACTTACAGAGCTTTTTTGCATTTTTACATAGTGTCCATTTATACAGCTGGATATGTATATACTGAAGTGATTAAGGTTAAGTACCTTGCTCAATGGTACAATGACAATGTTTTACTTGGGAATCAAACCTGCAACCTTTGGCTTACAAGGTTTAACCTTAACAATTATACGACACTACCCTACCCATGTAGTCACTGTATAAATGGGATATCTCCCTAAAGCATGTGGCCAGTTTGGTTCGGAAGGTCATCGCTGGACTTCCTGGTGCCGGTTGTTCAGAACTCGCAGGCTTTCGTGGCAGCTGGTGACACCCCAATTCCCAGAAGCACCTCCTGTATCCCGGCAACACTGGCTCTGCCCCACGGCAGGAATCTTTCGGCTCCCACACCACCGAGGCTACGATGCTGCCAAGTCTCTCTTCGCTCCTCCCCTGCACGGCTCCAGCTGGCCCCGGACCACCGCGCTTGGAACCTCGCCTTTCCCCACACTGCCTCGCCTCGTCTCCACAATAATGCCCCCCCCCTCCCCCCCCAAAAAAATATCTCCCACACTGCACTGGGTTTGTGTGATTTGCGTTTGAGTTTGCGTTTGCACACATCTGCCTTGTTTTGCATGTGTGTGTGTGTGTGTATGTGTGTATGTGTGTGTGTGGATGCGGTGAAGATCAGAAATCAGAAATATGGAAAGCAAGCGGTTGTGTTTGGATTTTGGGCACACCTATGAATGCGTGAGCTGATTGAAAACAATGTGACACATTTGTTTTTTTTGATTGAATATGAAAACAGAAATTGTTCTTTCATGACCCTGTTTGGCCTTGTAAGCATTCTGTCCTGTGTGTATTTTTTATGCACTTGATTGGCATTTGGTGATGACATCACGGGAAAACACAAAGCCTGGGGGAGGGGCATCTCATTAAAGATTACCCCCCCCCAGGGTAGTCCTTAGAGGTCTTCATTCTGACCCCAACCTGAAGGGACCTGAAAGGTAGGCTTTGCTGCAGAGGTGCAAGTGACAAACTTAACATGTTTAATAGAAGGAAAACTGTGTTTAAACAATAAGTGTGAAAGCTCAAACACAGCTGTTCTACTGCTACTTGAGCATAATGGTAAACTGCCTAAAAGCTTCGCTCTGCGCCATTGTTGTGAATGTTTTTTTTACAGCTGGCGGAAGCGTTGCTCGCTCCCCTGTTTCGCGATCGCAAGCACCTTCACCAGCAGCTTTCCTGTGGGAAACACTGAATCCTTCGCTATTGTGCTGCACGAGGTTGTCGGCGTGTTATTTCAGTGATAGGCCCCTATTGGGTTCGGGTTTTAAATTTGGCAAGAGCTTGTCGGGCTGATTCGGGTCGGGCCATAAAGACGTCGGGCTTAGGCGGGCTCTGGCCTCATTTCTAGCCCGATGCAGACCTCTAGTAGTCCTAGGACCTTGTATATTCTCTCTTTATCTCTCTATCTCCCTCCCTGTCACCATCACTCTCTCTCACACTATCCGTCTCTCTTTCTTCCACTCCCTCAGTTTCTCTGTCCCTTTCTCACTATTCCCCCCCTCTCTCTCACTCTCTGTCTCTATCCCCCCCCTCTCTCTCTCACACCCTCTCGCTCTCCCTCTCTCCGATCGCCTCGCTCCTGGGGCTGAAGCCTCCCACTGGGCAGGGCTCTGTGCCGAGCCGCCAGCCCACCTTCCGCACGCTGGAAGAACCTCTGTGAAATCCTAATCCCCAAGCAGGGTGAAACGCAGGCTTAGCTTTCCTGACCTCTCCGGGTTGCCATGGATACAGCGCACTATAAATAAAACAGATTTTTTTTTTCTTTCTCTAAAGCAGCCGGGCCTGCTCGTGGTGAGGTTTCTTTCCATCTTTTTTTCCCTTTATTTCCTCTCTCCCTCGTTCCTTATCTCTCTTCTCAAACGCAAACGTCTCCTCTCTTGCACTTCCTCTGCTTTCTCTTTCTCTCTCTCTCTCTCTCTTTCTCCTTTCCTTCACTGCTGTTTTTTTTTTGGGAGAAGAGAGAAACTCATGATTTTCTGCTCGAATTAAAAAAAAAAAGGAACAGCAAAGAAGGGCCGAAATAAATCCCTTTTTAGGGGGCTCTTAGAGTGCGGAGAACGGTTAGTAGACGGCGTTGCCAGAGCGCCGTAGTCCTATTGTAGTTGTGCAAATAGGCTGAAGGTTCTAAAGGTAGAACATAACGAATAGGGGGTTTGAGCGGAGAAGGGAGTTGCGTGTTTGTGCGGTGAATCAGGGCCGTGCTGCAGATTTTGTCTGGCGAGGCGAATCTCGGGAGGCTAGAAAATAATTTGGTCACGGCTGGGGGAGGTTGCCGGAGGGGGGGGGGGGTTTGGGGGTAGGTGTGGGGGGGGGAGCAGAGTTTCGACCGTCTCGCTGCGGTGAGAACACGCTTGACACTTCATTCCTTTCCAGTTAATGTGGAGCGGGGTGGGAGAGTTAACCCTGTACCTGCCTAACGTTGGAGTCTGACAAACCCTCATCCTCTAATGAACATGCGTACGCCCTCGCCCTCCTACCAGAACAACGATCTCGCACCTGATCAGACTCAGGTAAACCACAGGTAAAATAAGAAGGTATAATGGACCCACTCTGGTGAGTTTGTCTTAAGGTGGGTTAAGCAGACTCCATCACTGCTTTAAATTTTGAAAAAAAAAACTTTTTTAAGACTTCTGCTCCTTGATGAGTTTACATTTTTATGGGAGACTGAAAGAAAGCCAAAACATTCCAGAACAGATAGAGAAGATCAGTTAGCAAATGCGGGAATGTCAATTAACTAATTAATTGACCAATCAAAGCTTTAGAATTCTCCCCTAAACTCTTATTGACTGTGCATTAGATTAATTTAACCATTAACCAATGACAATTGCAGTTGTGAGCTTCAGTGAGGATGTGTTCCAGTTTAATTTTAAAAACATTAAAGTGGTGGGGGTCTCAGGATTTATAGGTGAACGTGTCGACCTTTCAATCTGTCTGTCTGTCTGTCCATCCTTCCGGCTGTCATAAGAGCTGTGTGTGGTTCTGAGCTCTCATGCAGAATTGTCCGCCATTTCCTTGAGGGCTTTGAAGTTTCTCTGGAATGGGGATTGTGTGGCGGGGGGGCACAGGGGGCGGCGAGGCGTTGGCGTGAGCGTGCTCGCCGTGGCGAGGAGGGGGTTAACGCGTCCGTTCTGCCGCAGTCCCCTCGCCCCAAGCCTTCCGCCCTCAGTCAGATTAATCATGTAGGAGAGAAACAGCAGGTCCGTTCCGCCCCGGGGCCACGCAGCCGCTCGCACCACGTCTGTGTCACATGGCAACCAACACCCCCCTCTACAGCCCCGCCATGCCGCCTCTCCCAGGGTCACTGGGACCGAGGGGGTCTGCCTCCTCCCCTCTCTCTCTCTCTCGCTCTCTTTTTTCTGTCTCTCTCACTCTCACACACTCTCTCTCTATTTCTCTCTCACACACTCTCTCTGTCTCTCTCTCTTTATTTCTATCATGCACACTCTCTCTCTGTGTCTCTCTCTCACACACTCACCCTCTTTCTCTCTATCACTCTCTCTGTCTCACTCTCTCTTTCCCCCCTTGCTTGGCTGAGGAAACAGAGCCGTCTCTCTCTCTCTCCTGCTCACAACGGACTCCTTTTATCTCCCATCAGAGGATCCTGAGGCCACTGCCGCTCTGGGGGGGGGGGGGGGGGGGGGGTTTGGGTTGGGGCAAGGGAGGGAGGGAGGAGGGGGGTGCATGTCACCATAGCCCCCCCACCCCCCAACTCGCCCGGAACCTCTGCTGTAACGTCTCGGCGTGGAGGAGAACAGGCGCGGCCATTGTGGGCGTCGTTCAGAGGCTCTGTCTCCCTCGGAGACGAAAAACAACACCGAGAAGAGGGGGGACGGACGGACGGAACGGCTGGAATTATAATTCCGGCCAATCATCAGGAGGCATTCTCTCCAGCCGTCCTTTAGCCAATTAAAAACTAAACAAAACAACATTGTTGTTTCGTTAAACTTTTGCTATCGTACAAATTAACTCTCACTGATGTAGAAAACGACAATCAATTTCTGTTGCTGGGTTACGGGAGGTGGCATCAAGATCTGGAAAAGGACGAGGGGAAAGATCTGGAAAAGGACGAGAGGAAAGTTTTCCTTGTCTGTGAGTTTCCTTACAGTAACTGAGAAAGGTGCTTTTTCATCATAACTGTTGCCGGGGAATCTCACTCCTTCCCGTTTTCATAGCACCTGTAACAGAACTGCGTGTGGGAAGACCTAGACAGTGACACACTTCTCTCTCTCTATCCTCATTTGTTCTTCTCTTATCTGCTCTCCTCTCTCTTCTCACATGCTTTTTGGCTCCACGTTGTGATCCAGTTTCAGTGCTTTCCTCTGAACAGCAAGCAGAGGGCAACCAAGCGAGAGGTAACAGAACTTTCGAATGCAAGAGCACTTTCTCTGGCAGAGGTCGAGGACGGCGCCCCATTTAACCCGCCCTGTTTAATCCCCCGGACATCCCCTTTCCCCTTGTCCCCAGTACCCCACAAACTTACCCCCCACCCGGCCCTTTCCCCAAAATGAACACATAAATACAGCCCACAGATTCACCTGTTTTATTGTACCACACTGTCTCTGCTGATCATCAATAACATACAGGAGCCCTGGTTTCCACCCTCTCTGTATTATAGGCATACATCTCATTAACGGTGTGAAAAACACTTGTGGTAAATCTCTTTATGGGTGCTAGCTATACAAATGTGAACGAAAGAAATATGTAAAACATCATCTTTTTAAAACACCGAGAAAGATTGACACTTCAAGTGAGACATCAATAGTCCTCCAGAAATAATGTGTTGACCATCCAGATAATGCTCGCTGAGCTAGTAATAAAAAACTTGGCAGATAACAGTCATGTGACAGGAAGTGGTTGGCACACTGTGATTATGTGACAGGAAATAGGAACACTTTGGCATGCACTGGAGACCAGAAGGAACTACAGACCACAGAACTAAGGTATTGATGAAGAAGATCGGCTCGTTTACCTTATTTTTGGCAGTTCAATCCACAACTACAATAGTGGGCAGAAGAGCCAGACTTCAGTGTTAGAAATTTTCAGTAGCTCAATGTGAATCAGTGTTAGAAATTATTAGTAACAAATCATTTTGTGTGACAACAGCATCCCATTAGTTACTTTCCTTCAGATGAAATGTACTAGCTTTGGATAGCCTTGCTAATCTTACTGTCTTCAGCCAGCAGCCAGGTAATACTGGCACATGTTTTTGCTTTATTTGTTGTTTAAGTGTCAGCACAGCTCCACAAATGTGCTTTAATTTGTCACGGCTTTTGTTCCTCAGCAAACAGCATTGAACAATATGCATGTTTTCTCCCATTAATTTAATGTATTAATTGACGGGCTGGCTAGCGCATGCAGGCCTATGCCCTGGTAACGCTACTTGTATTACCACCTGCTATAAAACCGGCTTATACTCCATTCCACGACTGTTGCCCTGACCGACGATGTCACTGGTCTGAGCACTCAGTTTATACTATGGGTGATTGTTGCTCTCAGCTAAAATTGAACTTTGACCCAGTCTAATTCTGATAGATATAACATTATGTAAAGAGGTTAAACTTCTACTTTAAATGCTGCTGTGATACCTGATTTACTAAGAGTTTTAGCATGTGGAAAACCTTTTAGCACACGCAAAACTAATAACGCAACCGTTGATTGGTGCAAAACAAATACCATGATCAATCATTGGTCATGTTGTTGCTTTTGCGTGTGCTAAAGGGTCTTTTAGTAAATCGGGCCCAAAATGTTTTTCACCAGCCAGAGTTTGGGTGAAAGATTTAACCGAAGGGACCAAATTTAATTAGACAGACGTGGACATTTGCAAGTCAGTAATGCGATCAGGCTTACTCCCTGAGATAAAACTACATGTTTTAAAAGATGGTCATTTTAAAAAAATTACAGTACAGTACATTAGTAAATTGTTTGAATGGTGCCATTGATCATAGTGTTAGCAACAGCATTTTTGATTAATGTATGTTATTTTAGCAAAAACAATTTTTTTGAATTCTCCTTTTGCGTAAATCAGCAGACATTAAAGCAATCTCTTCCTGGTATTACTGACAAGTGCTGAACGTCACTGGAGTGCGTTTATACATTTTGTGGATGATAATGAATTAAGTCAATGTCGAGCAACTACAGAGTTCTGCGATATCAGTCCGATGACAGTCGTCCGACGGAGTAAAAACCAGCCTATACGCCTTGAGCATCAACCGCTGTGTCTGCCCACTACGAAATCATGTCTGTAATGCCCCAAATAAAAGTGGAAATCATTCCCCTAACTACACACTTGTTTGGTTTCTACCACACGCCCATCCCAGCAGGGAGAGCCTGGCATAGCCCCGTATGGCTTTTGCATATTGGCACGAGAGGGCACCAGGGTCCAGCTGTTCTCCCCAACATCTGTCCATACACTGGACTCCCACTCTCTCTGTAATGGAGGCTATGGGATTTTAGGCCGAAAACGGCGCCCGTGTTTTTTTCCAGCATGGTCAAGGACAAGGCGTTAGACTTTCTCCGCACCAGATCAGGGACATTCATGGGGCATTGTTGTCAAAGGATGGGGGGTAATTGGAGCAAATACTTTACATTTACATTCAGGTGAGCTGCAGCACGTCGATGGCGGAGTTGAGTTTTTCTTGACCGCAAACAAAATAAAAGTCTGCATGTCTGTCTGCCTCTCTGTCTCTGTCTCTGTCTTTCTCTCTCTGTCTCTCTCTCGCTCTCTCTCTCTCTCTCTCTCATTCTTTCCCACCATCGCTGGCTGCTTTGCAAGCCTCACCTCCCTGGACAGAGGAGAGGTACAATCTATCCTCAGAAATGGACAGTTCCAATTGGGCCATGACATCACTTCCTGTCCCAGAATGCAGGAGATTCACACTCCCATCACCCATTTCCCCCCTCCCCAACACCATTTTACAGTTCACCTAAAAAAAGCAACCATGTTCTGTACACAGAAACAAGAGCACATATTGCACCTTACGGTGTAAAAGTCATCCCGCATCACCCTGTTGGATCTGAGCCTCTATAGAATGAATGGGCTACAAAAGAAAGGTCCCGGTGAAAACAAATCAAGTCACAAAAACATTTAGAGTATCAGAAAAAAAAGAGTTTTTTTGATGTGTTCCTTTTGCTCTGAGAATATTTACAGTAATGCTGAACTAGGGTAGAAAATAAACATTTTAAAAAAAAACTTTGAATTTGAACATTTGATTTTTACCACTATGTTTTAAAATTTTAAAAATGAAAAACGTTCCGCATCGTGACCGGCGTTTGGAGAGAATTTTGGGTGGGGTGCTGCTGGTAGGATCAGCGTCTCTGGATATTTTCACGCCGGGGCTTTGAGGATTATCTTGGGGAGAGGGAGGCGATCAGTTGCAGGTGGGCGGGTTTGGTTGGGATCGCAGGCTTGGTTGGGATGGGAGGTTTGGGACGGGGCAGGGTGCCCTGTCTGGGACGGGCCGTGCCAAAGGTCTTCATGAGCTGCGCTACCCGACCGCGGGCCAAACTGGGGTCCCCGCCCCCAGCGCACCCTGCCCCATCAAACTCCGCCCCTTCTGCCCCCTCTCGCTGTCTGGCTGGCACAGGCTGGATATCTTTACCTGCTGAGAGAGAGAGAGAGAGAGAGAGAGAGAGAGATTAAAGAAATATAAATCCTTGTGTGTTTAGAGGATACTGTAATGGAGGTGGTGGCCCCATTACATCTCTGCCTGCCGTAATTTTGTAAAGGGTGTTTTCCATTTTGTGATATATTCCTGTCGTCATTGTGAGCTCATTGTTAATACTGAGACAGAGGTTTCTTAAACTGTTGAAATTCTGTCATTTACCCTGGGTTTCCGTGTGTGTGTGTGGAGGGGGGGGTCGTTTCAAGGAGCATCGAAACAACGCTAAATGCAGGTACTCCATGCATCCAGTGGACCCCTGTCACCACCTGTGGCTGGGTACACCTATGACTGGGTACACCTGTGACTGGATACACCTATGACTGGGGTACCTGTGTCACCAACCCTGGAGTCCCGCCCACCTGTACCTGCCTGTATGACCCAACCATGATGCTGCTTGACAGAAAGATGTACCATAAACAAACCACACACTCCCTCTACGTCTCTCCTCTCTCTCCCTCTTTTCTCTCTCTCTCTCCATCCCTCCCTCTCTCTCCATCCCTCTCTCTCTCCATGTTTCCTCTCCCTGGCTTCCTGAGTTGGAGTTGGTGGATGTAGGAGGTGTAGAGGAGGACACAGCTGGGTGGAGTTGGTGAGCATGTGACGACGGGGGGGGGGTGGCTCCTGCAGACAGACGTGGCGCATGGGGGGGTGGGCACCAGAGGCTCAAAGGAGACGCATATTTTTAGACCCTTCCCTGGGGGGCACAGATGTGAGCACACACACCCTGCTCCTCACCGACCCGTCACACGCTTACGCACATGCACACACACGCACACACACACCCCGCTCCTCAGTGACCGATCACGCGCTCACGCACACACGCACACCCTGCTCCTCAACGAACCATCACGTGCTTATGCGCACACACGCACACACACGCACACCCCGCTCCTCAGTGACCGATCACGCGCTCACGCACACACACACACCCTGCTCCTCAACGAACCATCACGTGCTTATGAGCACACACACACACCCTACGCCTCAACAACCCAACACACACACACACACACACACACACACACCTACACAGCTGTACAAATGTGTGCCCACAAACATGCGCCCAGACACACACAAAATGACATGCACATACGAACGACTCCTCCACATACTTTTAGTATATTAATTATTGAGCATAGAAACTCATGCCACACACACATGCCCCAAAATGAGCAATTCCAGGGAATGAACTCGTTTTTATTTTTAAGTTTCAAAAGATTAGTTTTTTTCATTTGTTCCCTCCTTCAGCCTTTATTTCCTGTATTTTCTCTCCCTCCCTCTCTCTCTCTCCCTCCCTCTCCCTCTCTCCCTCTCCCTCCCTCTCCCTCGCTCCCTCCCTCTCCCTCGCTCCCTCCCTCTCTCTCTCCCTCCCTCTCTGCCCCCTGACCCGCGGTTCCTGTGCTAATGTCCTCGCTCCGCGCTGCGTGGGCCTGAGACGCTACTCTGGCTCCGATTGTCTCGCTGTGTTGTGCCGTCGCCACGGAAACCCTGGATAGGCTCCAGCGACTGGCGAACGGCCACACACACACACACGCATATGCACACACACACACACACACACACACAAACACACGCACGCACATACACATATATGCACACGCACGCATGCACGCACACATCACACGCACACACGTGTGGATGCGTGGATACGTGGATCAGAGTCTCTCTGTGCTGCGTGTGTTGGGCGCCAAACTCCAACGCTGGCATGAACAGAATCCCAAATACACTTCGTAAGTGAATCAGATTTTTTCTCAAGAGTGTGTGCGTGACCGTGTGTTTGTATGTGTATGTTTGGGTTTCATTGCGCGTTTACTCTTGAATTGCAAAATACCGTTTTTTTTTTTGCTGATCTCACCCCCCAAAAACCTCTTGGGAAAAAAAAGGGACGTCTGTTTCAGTTTGAACTTTAAACTTGTGGCTTTGCCTTTTAAATGAATCAAGCCCCTAAATCTAGTACTTCCTGGTTGTCTGACAGGAATTTGGGAGTTCCTACCAGTCCCAACTTGAGGCAGTCGGACCCAAAAGCTCTTCCCACTGTTCCCAGAATGCACCATTCTCATTAAAACACCTGAGCACAGTCGTCCTCATCGCATTCCCTGTGGCGGCTGCCTGCTGCATTCTACCCATTTAATAATATCACAATAGCTCATTAACGGGATAGGGCAGCATTTTATCAGCCTCTTTCCTCACCAGTGTCCAAGGAAAACTGGCACTATTAAAAAAAAGGTCTGTATCTCTATCTCTTAATGCACCACCAGACCAGACCACCATGTAAATACAGAGAAACAAAACTACCATAACAACCATAGTAAAAAAATAAATAAAAAAGAGAGAAATGCCTGCATGTCCCTTTAAAGCCCCCCCCCCCCAGAGAAGGGGGGGCCAGAAGTGGGACAGAGGGCAGAATTCCGGAGCGGCATGTCTGTGTGCGGAGCCAGGCCGGGGGAGTGGGGTCGGTGGGGGGTGGGGGGAAGGCGGAGGACGGGGAGGGGGAGGGAGGGGTCGTGGCGGCTGGAGGCTCCGTCACTTATCAGCTCAGGCCGAGCGTCGCCCAGGGCCAGAGCTCGGGAGCGCTGCTGGAATGTGTGTCCTTCCTTCTGAAGGTGAAGAACTGAGAGCACAGGAGAGGAGCAGCTGCAGGAGACCGATACACACACACACACACACACACGCTTACACACACACACACACACACACACACATACGCACGCTTACACACACACATACGCACGCTTACACACACACACACACATACACACACACACACACATACACACGCTTACACACACACACACACGCTTACACACACACACGCACACACAAGCACAGACACATCACACAAATGTGCACACCCACATGTTCACACCACACAAACACATGCACACACACAAATACAGACACACACACACAAACATATACACACATAAATACACACACACACACACATGAACCCACATGCACAGGTGCAAACGCAGACATACACAAACACATGCAAACACCTACATGCGCACAGACATATATACACAGGCCAGTGTGTAAGTGAGAGAAAAGGGTCAGTGGCACTCCCACACTGCACCTGTTGCCTGAGAGGAGGCAGTTCTACAGAGGAAAACTCTATTGTTTTTTTTTATCTCTTTTTTATCTGGCGTGTGGTAGTGGTGGGGTGGTGGGGGGGTGAAACAAAGAAATCCTTCATTCAGAATCTTATTTCTCAATGCTGCAGTAAAAATGTTTGGCCACCAGGGGGGAGTGTGGAGGAATACGCAAATATGCATTGATGCTGTCGATGGGACTTGTATTACACAGAAAAGTCCGCTAGATGGTGCCAATGGCATCTTCTGCTTCTGACGGGAGCAGAGCCATAGAACATTTGGTATGTTTTCATAAAGCTTTTCGGGTATTTTTCCAGCGAACATGTCTTTAAAAAACTCATTCATGGTCAACATAGTCAACCCTAAGTTTGTGTAAAAGGATGAAATAATTACGATGGGGAAACTAAAATAATATATCTAGTAGAAAAGCACAGCCCAAGACCAAAGTGACTCCACAGTGACGCAGTTACAATAAATATAATACGTGTAATTTTTTTACAATTTGATTGGTTGTTTGAGGCAGGACAGCACTTAGGAGAGCATTCTGCGTTGTGGAACAAAATGGGGAACTTCTGTTAGCTTTACTTTTGCGTTATTTTAATTTGGGGCCACAGACATTTTGACAATTGATGCTTATAATTACTGCTGAAATAGATTTTGGAACGACTTTATCCACTCTCAACTCAGAAACTTGATTGAGGTGAAAAACTCAAAAAGGTGAAGTGACATAGCTACAGTCAGGGAGTGCCTAGTGTGAGATACGTTCGCTAAAACTCAAAGGATAACGTTAAATCTCACAGCGGAAACTGATGGGTCCAGTCAACGATCATTTACGGACAGGAAGGAACACAGCCTTACAATTTTGAGCCTGCTAGGCGTCCAATTGCCCCGAAAACAGACGAGGAGGAGAATTACCGGGGATCGGCAAGAGATTGAGACGTGGTCTGATAACTTGTGTCGAGTTTGACATATATTATCGGTGAGTATGTAGCCTACCTGATGCTAACGTTACACGTCACATGAGCACTAATGTTACAGGTGGTGATAGCTAGCAGATGCGTTTTTATTTCACATTGTAGCAGTATCATTGTATTCCGCTGTATCTAGTTCAGCGTTCAGAACTAAGTAGCTAACGTTCGCTAGCTTAACGTTACATGGTATTATTTGTTGTAATTTTAGTCGTACCCGGTCCAGTCAGTAGGTAGCCTACTGATGATGCCTACCTAACGTTAGCTAGATATCTTGCAACAGGTTACAAAACCGTCAGATTAATGCAACGTTAGCTAAATTAGCTATATTTTGGATCCATGATAAGCAAGATACGACTTGGTAGCAAGCTATTTGGCTATCCAGTAGTCACTCGTATTAGATTGTATAGTATCAGAGATTGTATAGTATCAGAGATTGTATAGTACCAGAGATATTCCAACTGCATGAATATCATGTTTCACCTCTAGGGGCGACGATGAGCACTTAAAACTGGGCTAAACAGAGGAGAATGAATGGGGGTCAACGGAAGTTTTTTCCAGAAACCCAAAATCTATGAGGTAATAATTTTTTATTGTAAGTTGGAGAAAGTTCACAGACAGTAGATAAGAAAATATGGTTTTCTACGCACTTAGATTAATGAAATCTTGAACCGTTTAGGAAAAAATGACTTTTTCCCCCCTCTCTGGTTATATCATGACCGCTTTGGACGTGAGACTCAAAAACAAGATGGACGGCACACAGCCAGCTGAAATCGTTCGGTAATAACAGCACAAGAATGACGGCTATGTCGACGAACAAAGTACTAGCTAGTACGGGCGGTACATCACCTTATATCTGTTAGACAATCTGGTTTTAACAAGAAGCTTCTAGAGAATATATGGTTTTACTAAGCAAGCGAGGGCTACTGGCTAGTTGGCTACCGTTGACTGAGGAGCCGCCGGTAATGAATATTCA
This sequence comes from Ilyophis sp. 1 JC-2022, assembly GCA_022702515.1. Classification (NCBI taxonomy): domain Eukaryota; kingdom Metazoa; phylum Chordata; class Actinopteri; order Anguilliformes; family Synaphobranchidae; genus Ilyophis; species Ilyophis sp. 1 JC-2022. Next base: position 7,744,067 of record CM040397.1, read on the forward strand.
TGAACCGGCGAACTCATCAACATTGCGTAGCATCAATGCTAGTGGAAATGTTTTGAAAGTGAGATCATAACACAACCATCGATTCAATGTCGACTTATAATTATGTATTAATTATAAGCATTAGGCCGTGTAACATTGGCAGTAATAATCCAGTTCCGCGAAAATATTTGAAATCGACTGTAATGATAATTTAATAGCATTTAGCTCCATTCACCTCCATGTATTTTTACAGATTTTACTCTGTTTAGCAGTGCCTCAGCACTGCCCCCTGATGGTCAAAGAATGCCATTGCACTTTTTTCCGTTACATTGCAGTCATTGGAGTTGACTTTCTCTCTCTATGGACTTTGCTGTATTTATACCTTTGACACCGATTTTGAATGTGCATTACGTTTTGTAGGCTAAATTGTAGCTAGTTAGCTAATGATCACTATTGACATATCATTGCAAGTACACGACCAACACATAGCTGGTCAAGAATTATTATGTTGCTGGCTGACATGAATTATGACATGAAACTGAATTGACCATGATGTGGTTCCCAACCTCGGTCCTGGGGACCCCCTGTGTATGCTGGTTTTTGTTCCAACCACAGTTGCAATACCAGAATTTTAACAATTTTTCTTAATTTGGTTCTTTTAGAATTTAGAGGGATTATTTACCCTCTTCAGCGACATTATGTCGGAAATAGCTATGCATGCCATAATGAATAAAAGCCCATGCTCACGTTGTGATTTTTTATTTATTTTTTTTAGATTAAAAGGAAACATCCTAATTTCAGTTTATGAACTGTAAAAAGTGAGTCTTTGGTAAGTGCATATGTTTATCTTGTGGCTGAACAAACATTTTAATAAGATGAGAAGTGATTGCACAGCACAGGGCCTTTGAGTGCATTCCTTACACACGTTTGACTGGACTGACTGTAGGCTGTTATCCAGGTTGACTCACACATCTTGCGAGTCGCGAGGGTTTTTTGTGTGTTCATTTAAAGCAGCCACGTTAATCCCGGCGACAGCTGCATATCTAACCCAAGAGGAACGGTTCTTCCTACGCCCGTGTATTTCTGTAGCGACTGGAACTGCGGTAAGCTAAGCCAATGCTCTGCCCAGTTACCACGCACCTCGGATAATGGTGACATATCATAGGAGGTTTGTGCGTTGTTCATCTCTTTGGAAATACTTTTCTGGATTTGTTTCCGCGTCTGTCCGTGTGCAGTGTAGCCAGTTTATAAATTGGGGGTGTAACAGTTATTGAATACATTGGTAAAAAAAAAAAATAATAATAATTACAAGTGTTTTAGTCTTGTAATGAGACTTAAAATCTATTTTTGTTTGTCTCAAGTAGAAAATGTTAGCACATTTTAAGTTACTTTTTGCTTTTACAAGTGAAATAATCTTAGCCTACCCCATTGGCAAATCTTGAAATTAGTTAAACTTTATCACCTCATTGGCAATCTTTTTGTCTTATTTAGCAAAAAGTAATATAAATAAGATTTTAAATCTAAATGTAAGACTAAAATACTTGTTAAGATTTACAATTTTTTTGGTTTTTGTAGTGTACTACATGAGCTACTCTGAGCGACTCTGGGTAGGAAAAGATCTGGTGAAACATGCACCTTTAATAAAGTAGGAACATTATGCACATAGCATTCCATCAGTCAGTCAGTGGTTACTAAACTCTGGTAGCAGAGTGGAGGTGAGTTGGTGGGATGCAAAATATGAAAATATATAATACACTGTTAGCACTGTCTTAGCAAAAAAAATACAAAAAAATCCAAGTGTAAAAAATGTTTTCCGTTAAAGATCTCAGGTTCAGCACAAAAGGCTTTTTCCCTGTGTTCTGCAATGCAGTTCTCTGTCCAGTGAAGACGATACGATTCCCAAATGATCGGAGGGTGAGCTCATTAGTTTGCGAGGAGCTCTCGCCAGTTACTTCAAACAAGCTTATTCTGCGCTGCATCACAGGAAGGCAACGCTACTGCGAGTCGTATACAATTCGTCCAAAACTGGGATCTTATATGTGCACATTACAGCCACAGGTTGTGTCAGGAGCGATCTTATATGTGCACATTACAGCCACAGGTTGTGTCAGGAGCGATTTCTTATATGTGCACATTACAGCCACAGGTTGTGTCAGGAGCGATTTCAGATAGTTTTGGGATCTTATCTAAGCAAACCAAATCAAGGCTTGGGGAAGTTATTGCACATAACTAATTGATGCAGTATTCACTGTTAGCTTCTGGGGGTGTACTACAATTCAGGATTACTGAGTTAGCTGGTGGACTGAGTAAAACCCGGAAGGGCTCTTTTGACTTCAACCCATGTTCCCGATATGGGAGGGTTCCGGGTTTTACTCGGTGCAGTTATCCTGCTAACTCAGTAATCCTGCTTCGTAGTACACCCCCCTGAATTACATTTTAGTATTTACAATACATTTCTGCGATTTGGACATGGAGAATTTATTACACATTTTGATAGTGAATGTTCTTTTGTGATTCCAAGTTTCCCCTGCGTGTATTTCCATTCAGGATGTGATCTTGAGTAGGGTAGTTTCAACCAATAAAGTGGATCTCTGTCTAGGAAGGGCCCAACACAAGTGCCCCCTATTTTTCTAAAGTGTGATGTTTGAAGAGGGTGGAGCTCTCACCTTTGCCTTGCTCATGGGCCTCCTGGGGGCGGAGTCTGTCTTCATTGGACAGCGGGTCAGCATGCTGTGTGTCTGGTGGGCGGAGCCTGTCCGAGATTGACGGTGCACTGCCGCTGCTGAGGTGCGATCGGTAGAACATCCCCGATTCCCACAGGGTGTCTGTGGTTATGCCTGAGTTGTCGACCTCATCCGGGTCCTGCAGAGTAGGCATATCATGAGCAAACCCTTTCCTGGCATACCAACTCATTTTAAGATTATTTTATTGCCGTTAAAAAGCATTAAACAGAGCAGCCCCTTAATGTTTCTTTTTAATGTTCTCTGCCTTCTGTTTAAAGGCATCGTTTTATAATATTTTATTCTATAGGTATTTATATTGTATTCTGTAGTTAATATTAATGTACTTATTATTAGTAACACAGTCTGAAAGGCATCAGACATGAACAATAGAGGCCTGCTCAAATGGGCGACCCAAAAACCTGATGATCAGTTTCAGTGCAGTCACCTTCCCTGTTCCCAGCACCAGTATGATGCGGTGGGGGAGGAGTGGAGGTGGGATTGATCCCATACACATCTGGTGCGCCAAAGGTATTGACAGAACCACCTCGCTCGGACATGGCGTCCTCTTGCATTCTTATTATTGTATTCTTACGCGGTCTCGTATTTTTGCTATTTAAGACGGAACCGCGGGCCTGGCGTGTCTTGCTTCTCTGTCCCTCAGAACATGGGGGACCCTACAGGTGTAGCGCCCTCGACAGGTGTGGAGGCCTGCACAGGAGGAGCGGAGGAGCGGAGGGGAGCAGCTGTGGGCGGGAGGAGAGGGCAGATCGCGGGTCCCGCCCCAGGAGAGGGGGCCCCAGTCCGGTCCATCTGTGACTGGTGCTCCCTCAGCCCCAGTGCCTCAGACTTCCTGCTCCAGTCCCTCCACCATCTGCTCAAGGGGAGCCGAAACCAGCACACTCTCCTACTGAAATCACACACACACACACACACACACACACACACACACTCATGCACACATACACACACTCACACACTCAGTCACACACACACGAACATACACGCACGCACACACTCTCTCACACACACACGCACGCACGCATGCACACACACACACACGCTCTCTCACACACACACACACACGCACGCACACACGCTCTCACACACACACACACACACACACACACACACACAAAACACACACACACATGCTCTCTCACACACACACACACACGAACACACACGCATACATACATATGCACACAGACATGCGTACACACACACACACACTCACACTCGAACATGCATCTCACATTCACGGTATCAGCCCACCCAAAATGCCATACCCACTCCACCCCCAGAAGGCACCCAGACCCCTCTCCAGCCGCACATATGCGTGTCACTACGGCAGAAAAGCCCCGCTGTTCGGCAGCTGCTCGGCGGAAAGGCACAACGCCGCAGCGTGGCCATCGAGGAATGCCTGAAATGGGGCGAGGAACAGCTGCACGAAACCGGATCTGGGGTGGGGTGGGGTGTGGAAGGGATCTGGGGTGGGTGGGGTGTGGCGGGTCCCAGCCAGGACGGAGGTGAAGGCTACGGGACAGCTGGGCTCGCTGAAGAACAGAGCGTGTCCAGCTCCAGACTACATTTCCCAGACTGCCTTTGTGTTTAACTTTGAAAATGAAGAAGGGGAAATCCCATTTATTTGCACAGTGCTGTTCTAAGCCAAGTCAAATTGAGCCGTTTGATTGTGAGACACTGTGCTGTGCAGGTCTGACAGCATCTTGGATTTACATTACGTACATTTAGGCATTAAACAGATGTTCTTACGCAGGGGGATTTGCGCAGTTAACAGTTGTTTTTTTTTGTTTAGTTTTTATTCGTAATCCATTTGTACAGCTGGATATGTACTTAAGACGTCCAGGTTAAGCACCTTGCTCAATCGTACAATGGCTAGGCCTCACTTGGGAATAGAACCCACAACCTCTCCGTTACAAGCCCTGTTCTTTGACCGTTGCTTCTGTTTATACTCAATCTGAACCACAGTTTGGCTGTGTCCGAATCAGAGCACTATCTACTGTGTCCTGTTTACTGTGTACTGCTTACTACATACTGTTTAGTGACATGCAGTATGTGAAAAATATCTTCCATACTATTATCAGCGAAAACCCAGAAATAAATAGCATCCTGGGATATTAAGAACACTCAATTTTCAGATTGGTCGCATAATTAACAGCTTTAAAAAATTTAAGTATACTCAACTGGCAAAATGAATAGTAAGCAAGTGTGCTTATTCGAACACTTCCCATGTTACAACGCTTTTGGAAAGAAACACTTGTCGCCATTGAAACGTTTCAAGGCGGCATTTTGGAAGAACCTGGTCATACCAGACACGAGGAAATCTAAAAAAGTACAGTACACACACTAGCCACACGCCAGTCCAACACACCAGAATGTCATCCTGCTCCTTTAACACTAGCAAAAAAAGATTGCTGTGCCATTTGTGTAAATTTGTTTCACGCGGGTCTGTTTTTCTTGTAGCGCGGTTTCTGAATCGACCGCCATTTGTACCGCCTCAATACGTCACGGAACATAAACGGTCAATCAAAGTGGGCGGCTCTTTTCCCGCGTTTATCACAAAGTCTGGCCTTCACGAGACTACGGGGGGTGGACTACAAAGCAGGATTACTGAGTTAGCTGGATAACTGCACTGAGTAAAACCCGGAACCCTCACAAATCTGGAAAATGGACTCAAGTAAAAACAGCTTTTCCGGGTTTTACTCAGTGCCGTTATCCAGCTAACTCAGTAATCCTGCTTCGTAGTATACCCCCGGAACCATGGTTGGCCACATCTGGCCAAGATAAACATCAGATGCTGGCACACAAGCCCAGCTACACACCAGGGGAGGAACCAGGGCTGCAATTTGGATCCAATTGAACACATTCCCTTCCCTTTCTCTCTTCCCTCGAGTGAGATATTTTGTGACAAAATTTGCGATGTGCAACAAGCGAACTTAACAGGCGCTCTCCAAGGGAGGATAGATGAGGAACAAACCTAAATGGAACTGAACGGCCCTCGAAACTGATATAGGAAGTGCTACCCCATAGCAACCTGTGCTCCGTGTGCAAATTATTTTTTCATAGGATGAGCGTGTCATAAAAATACACCAGCTGGTCTTATAAAAACACTATTGCGGTGCCTTTAGTGAGAATTTCTTGTGAGAAAATCTCACTCAAGAACACAAACACCTTCATGTGTGGAGCATTGCATTGTGGGATTCAATTTTTTCTGGAAACTTGGGCCGAGACTGAATACGATCCCGAATACGATCCCAACACCCTTTTGAGGGCGCATATTTGAGTCCACTTGGTCAAAAAGCTTTTGAGTGGGCAACTTTTTTTCTTCACAAATGAAAAAAATTTAAATACCACCCTGAATGATTTCCGGAGTTTTTTGCTGAGGAGGAGAGGATTCATCCATCCAACCAACTGTGCATCCTCTCATCCACAATTTCGGAAAGAACCCGAAAAAAAAAAAAGACTACATAGAGCGTATATGCATATATATTATACAAGAGCGGGTCATATTACGAAATACTCCCTTTTTATTTTTGTTAATTCTATTTTCATTCACAATCTACACTTTGTTTCCATCATCATATGTTAACTGATTGATATTCTCAATAAAAATTTAAAATATATTACTATATAAGTACTTCCTCACTAGTTTGGAAAGAGTTTTGGGGGATTTTTTTCGCACACTGCTTGCAAAGTGAGGGAACGGGGCACATAGTAGGCAGGGGTCTGAGTGGATGGGGGACAGGGAACAGGGGTCGTATTTGGTCACAGCCTTGCATTTTAAGCCCTTGGTGGAAGGGAAGATAAACTATTCTTAAATTGGAACTGAATCCCATTTGGTGTGGCTGCCATATTTCATCCTGGTATTTTGGCAAGGCAAGGGAACGACAGGAAGAAAGCATAAAGGTTGGATCTGAATGCAGCCCTGGTACTCACACACTGCCCACAATGCTGTTCAGAACAAGGCCTAGTTACGCGTGTTACGTATCAGCCATCTACTGTGCACCCCACAGATGATAATGTATGAAGACCCAGCAGTGTACAGAAGATAATGGATGGAGACCCAGCAGTGTATATATGATAATGGATGGAGACTCAGCAGTGTGTATATGATAATGGATGGAGACCCAGCAGTGTGTATATGATAATGGATGGAGACCCAGCAGTGTGTATATGATAATGGATGGAGACCCAGCAGTGTGTATATGATAATGGATGGAGACCCAGCAGTGTATATATGATAATGGATGGAGACCCAGCAGTGTATATATGATAATGGATGGAGACCCAGCAGTGTGTATATGATAATGGATGGAGACCCAGCAGTGTATATATGATAATGTAGGAATGGCCGCAGGCTGCTACAGTGGGAGCAGAGCCCTACTCGGCCTCACAGCAGGTCAGATGGGTTTATTGGCCTCTGTAATCATGCTGTAAAGCTGACCATGGCCACAGCTATCTGGACGGTCATGCATGACTGCCGGTTAAACAAACACGACTAAAACGCACTCACCACAGGGGAGGAGCTCTGCTGCTCAGACTGCTGGACCTGTGAGGGAAGAGACGTGCAGTTAGACAGGAAATACACACGCATATACACTCACATACACACACAACATATACACGCATGCTCACATATGTACATACACACACGCTCACATACACGCTAGCGCATACGCACTTGCGCACACACACACACTAGCACATACACACGCATACACACATGCTCACATAGACACTTACACACGCACATGCGTACGTAAACAAATACACGTGCATGTACCCTCACTCACTCACACACAGAAAAAGACAAAGCCATGAAACAGGAAATGAACACACACACACCCAGGAAGATGCATGCTGTGAGACTGGGAATACTCCAGGGGAAATTGTGGAATGTGATAATTGAGACGCCTTCCGAAGCCGTTCATTTTCAATGAGATGCCAACATTCCTTTTTAAAACTGAAGAAAATACAATTTAAAAAAAATGTTTTATAAGTATACAAAAAAACAATACAAGCATGAAAAGTTTGGGGGTTGTGCTTTGAAATATTTTTTTAAATAAGCCTTTTATTAAGGAATTGGTCGATCAATGTAAAAGTATAATGCCTCTAAGTTGATATCAAACTCCAACTCCCATGAGGATTCTGTATTTCATACCCACTGATGGGATCCACACTTAATTGATAATTTCCTCAATAAAAGGGTATGCTTAAAAAACAACCCTCAAAAATAAAAAAAAACGTTTGAATTGTTATTTTTAGTTTGATAAAGGAATGTTTGCATCTCATCGGAAATGAATGGTTTCTGTTATGGAGGTTGATCCCAGGAAGGTGTGTGTGTGCGCTTACATGCGTTAAAGAAGTACTATAAAATCCTTTTATCTTAATGAAATTTGCCAGCTGAAATTGAGCTCTTTGAGAATCATTAATGAGAATCTCCAAACAGCAAGAAGCAGAGACAAACTTTAGCCAAGTGATGGAATCTAATGTGCAAGTGCTTTAATTGCAATACCCTATCTTACCTGCAGAGGGGGCAAATGAGACCCTGACTTCAAGTCTTCTGAGTTCTGGGGAAAAAGTCCTCACTTTTATTTATTTTATAAACAGAAACCCTTGTCCAGAGCAAATTACTGAACTATTTTATATTATCCTTTCGTACACATGGATCAGTGAAGTAATAATGGTCAGGTTCATAGCTCAAGGCCATAGCCCCATGGCTATAAATCCAGTAATGCACCACTGTTGTTTTAAAACACACTGTTACGTGTTGTTTTAAATAAAGCACTGATTTTCTGTGTCGTTTGGTTAAATGTTTTAATTTCCTTACAGGGAAATTAAATACAATATCCTTGATGGGATATTGTTTGAATTGATGTATTATTGGGAGATGTGATGTTTCTTCATGCAGAGAGTAGTCGCTGTGTGGAATAGCTTGCCAGGTCATGTAGTAGAGGCAGAAACTCTGGGGTTTTTCAAGACCAGGCTTGATATGGTGCTGGATAATATCTAGTTTGCAGGTAAACGGCGAGCACTAGGTACCCTGTCGTGGTAGGAAAATGGGGAGCATTGTTGGGCTGAATGGCCTGTTCTTGTCAGTAAGTAATATTTTTATGTTATGTTATGTGATGAGTAGAGGCTCCAGTTGCTTCTTACCTGAGAGACTGGAGGCTGCTGTGTCATATCAGAGGCTGGTTGGACGCCCTGAAATTCAATTAAAATAACTTTAATGCTTCTGTATAGGAGCTTTGTGTGCTAATAGAATAAGACATAGACAGCGGGCCATTACTATAATATTTCAATGCGTTATGGGAATGGGATTGCATATTTACAATCACAGTTTAAACGGGTCTAATGTGCTGGTCAGATTAAAAACTATAAGTACCTACACGCCAGGTGCTTTGGCAGTTGAGATGTGTGTGTGTATCTGTCCAGCTGTACTCTCCAAAGAGTCAGGACACACACAACGTGTTGCCATGACAACCCTACCAGTTTATTTATTTATTTATTTATTTTGGCGTACAATACTGTACTGGGGATAACGATCCCCACCATACCCTGCGATCCCCACCCTACCCTGCCCTCTTGAAGAAAAATGCAAACACACACACACACACACACACACCACACACCTTAAACTGTAGCTGTATCCCGAGCGACGTTTGGGACAGTACATTCTCAGGCTCTGTGCACTCTCTGTTGACTTGGCTGCTCCTGACAGTGTTGCTTTGGTGTCTGAAAAAAGATGGGTTTCACAGAAGAAGAGTTACTGGAGTAATTTCCACAGTTACAGCTTAAATCAGAGTGAACGTGTTGTTGAGGAGTTTGTTGTTGCAAAGGAGACATTGTGTATTTACAGCGTGTGTTGTCTCGAAAGCAGTGAGTTTATGGAGGAGGGCATTGCTATATATAGGCGTGTTTGTAATCCAGTCAAATATATTTATATGCATATATATTGCATTTACAGAAAACAGTAGTCCCTAATGCGGTTCACAGCATACACCCTCAGAAATAAAGGTAGAGTGTTGGTGCAATTTTGCTCTATAAGGAACAAATTTCCCAAATATACCCTGAAACATAATGTTCTTTGGGTACTAATAAGTACCTTTTACAAGCCAAGAATGTACAAATTAATTCTTAAACCCAAGGCTAGAGGTACAATTTTGCGTACCTATAGGGTACCACCACCTCTGTGACAAGCATCGTACCCTTTTAGGCACTTTTTCATACATTTTTTCTGAGAGTCTACCAGCCGAAAACCTCCACAACAGCAGACGGCGAGAGTGGCGGGAAAATTAACCCTAGTTGGACCAATAGGATGAAACCTTGGAAGAAACCAGGCCCAATAATGGGAGCCCATGCTCCTCAGGCCGGCTCTGGGTTTGTGGGTTCATAGTGACCGTGCATGGTCAACCGGTCAGTACAGGAGAGGAGCGTATTCACACCGTGTGTCACGCAGAAGGTTGGAGCCCTTCGTTGGCCGCAGCTCCGTGTAGATGAATTTTGAGGACCTGACTTCATCCGCTTCTCCGATCACGCAGACTTGCACGTCCCCATCACGTCCAAGCAGCCAGCTGACACTCTTATTGTGGGCTGCAGAAACGCACAAATACAAACACACACTTCCCGTGAAGCAGAAACACAGATCTCCATATATATATATTTAAAGTGATGGTCAAGGAAAATCCATAATATTCTTATAACTACGTTATTTATGGCTATTAAAGTATGTATTGAGCACCAATAAAGCGCGAGAAATAAATTCCATTGCAAACTCGTTCAATTTCAGTCTGTCTATATCTCGTTATTCCTGTGTGCTGAAATGGGTCCATGTCTACGTAGACATGAACCCCCAACCACTGTACTCCATATTTTGGAGGCAGTACATAACTCCTCCCTTAGTTTGAGGCGAATAAAACCGTCCTGTCCCAAAAAAAAAAATCCTGTCTGATGTCTGAACCAAACGCTCGTTTTGTTTGCCCTTGAGAATAGTTGTCCGCGTTATCAGAATTTGGATTTGGAATAGTTAGTTAGCTAGTGTTTATTTTTTCCCACTCTCCTTATCTCTATACCAATTTTATTCCTCTCCCAATCTTTCACCTGTTTATCCATCCCTCCGTGGTGCTAGCTAGTGACATTAGCTTGTTCCTTGCACAGCTCAGCATGGAAACGATCTAATCACTCACGCGTCGTTTTTACTTGGTGCACTGCTCATTCGTCAGATAATAATCGAACATAGATAGTTAAGATTTTGCCAAATAAACCATGCCTTGGAAATTGTTTTGTCGTATTGTTCAGTGACTGGTTACAATAACAAAAATAGACTTAGTTGTCATTCACGTTAGTGAACGTTAGTTCGTTTTTGTTTGATTAGCAACCGAAATTAATTAAAATTAATTTTAAAAACTCGATTAAACCTACCATTATTTAATGAGTTATCTGGAACATGCAGAAACGTGTTCCAGAAACGTCGCCTTGCAATTTAGCTTGCTGTAAATAGACTAACGTTAGATCAAACAGCTAGCGTTTAAGTTAACTTAACCTTGATTGCGAGCTTCTGTGTGATATTTATTTATTTATTTTGAATTGATTCCATTAGCCTAATTCCTCACCGGGTTCAAAACATAGACTGTATAAAAATAATACCTATGGTTCAAACTTCAAACATGTAGGGCTGGATGACGTCGATGGCACTTGGGTAATGAGGGCGTGGATTTAGACCACACCCCTACAATCCTAAATTCTTTCAAGACTTTATTAGCTGACTTTGAGATGTATATTAATATACCTATTCACATTTTCTTGAAAAGATATTTAATGGGTGTTTAGTGGACACATCCCCCTGTGATATGTTGTGGTTAGTTGAAGTTTTTAGAATCCCTTGACCATCACTTTAAATATACTGTATTTTATGTAATTATATATAGCCTAGTAGTTAATATAGGTTATATGTAACCCTTTTAAGAGTATGTTTTTTGGAATGTTTCTTTTTGTTTTTTTATTCGAAGTCAGTGTTCTAGAACTCCATTACCAGAAACGATTGTTACATCAGCATTAGAATGTTCCGTTAAGAACATTATAATCACATATTTGTGATCTTACACCTTAAGGGTTTATAACTACATAAGCAATTATACTTGCAATTTAGGACCAATGCAACAGAAACACTTTAATTTTGGCCACGAGATGTCTGGATGTTTTAATCTTTCAGCCAGACACATTGATATCAGTAATGCCTGTATACTACACTCTGAGATAAGGTGACTGAATACGATACCGACGGAAATTGAGAGAGGCGTGCGCAATACCCTCGTGGCGAGAAACTGCGTCAAACGTGCTGTTCTATGAGAAAGCCCAACACGGCATTCAAAGGGGGCTCGCGATAATCGCCCTGAAATGTGAGAGTCGCGTGGAAAGGAAAACCTCTCAAGCGCTTACAAAAGGTGCCCCGGGAGGCCGTTGCGTAACGAACCGGTTCTGCCGGCAGAGGCTCGCGGCTCCGCGGTGACATTCCATTCGGACGGCTCGGATAACACGGCTGAGATTTCAAACACAAAGGTGAAAAACAAGCGCGACTCGCGTCAGCACGCCTCTCCCAATCGCCGAACCCCGCGCTCCATTGTCGCGGATGACGCCGAACGCTTTTTGAAAGATAAACTGAGCCGGAGAGAATGGGGCGACGACGCCGGCATGGTGCTTAAAATAAGAGAGTGGAGGAGAAGGAGATAAAAGTGGAAAGAAGAGCGGAGCGATATGAACACAGCCAGAGGGAGAAAAAAGAGGGGAATAGAAAGAGAAAAACAGACAGAGGTAGAAAAAAAGTAAGAAAGGGGAGAATAGAGAAAGGAGCCATGATAGGGGGACGATGGAGGGAAAGATAAGTTTAAGGCTGGATCCACAGCAGCGTGGCCGTGATAATAGCGTGTTTTGAGCGCTGTGTTTTTGGCAGGGCGTGTGCTCGATTGACTGCGTAATTACGGACTGTCCCTCAGACGGCCTGGCACGGCGTGTCAGACGGGCGCTTCTCTCTCCGTGCTGGTCCCGTTAGGGGTCCCGGAGAGCCGGGGGCCCCCGCCACGCTTTCGGCTGGGGACAGAGAGGAGGCCGCCCGCTGGGGCAGCGGTAATTAGAGGCCTCCTGCTGTAATCCTGGAAGAAAGAACAGCTGTATGGAGGCGTGACGCTCTCATCTCATAACAACCGTGATGACATCAGCGTGCGTGTTGAGACCGGCAGACAGGGTGTGCTGAAGGTGGGGTCGTGAGAGAGAGAGAGAAAGAGAGAGAGAGAGATCACAAAATAAGAGGAGAGAGAGAGAGAGTAGGGCAGATAGATGAAGGAAATGATGTGATGCTAAAGTTTACAACGCCCAGTTTAATGTAATTCACTACTCATAATATACTACTGAAATCATTATCCACAACACACTCCTTACACTGTACTCCACAACTCACTACCCACAATGCACTACTTTCTGTATACTGCTAACCACAATGCACTCTTTACAGTATACTCTACAAACTACCCATAATGCATTACTTACAGTATAACAAACAACTCACAACCCTACCCTACACTACAAACAGTACACAACACAACACATTGCCCACAATGCACCATTTACAAGATTGATACAACTCGGTACTACAATGAACTACTTGCAGTTTAATAAACATCTCACTATACCACAATTCACTCTGCACTGTAACAAAGCACACACATACACTTGCCTTAATGGCCTACTTACAGTACAACACAGCTTACTACCCACAAAACACAGTTTACAACGTGTAGTAATGTACCGCTCACTACAGACAACATACCATTTAGTGCAGAAGCCAATATTCGTAATATACAGCTACAAATGAGCTGTACAACTCGCTACCAACAATACACATCTTACACTATGTCTAATAAAGCAATGTGAATTATTAAATATACCAACCACTTTTCATCACTTTTCATCAATACTGAACACTCAATGTAATGTACAAATCTCTGAAATGCAAAGCCTTCAGTGTAAGACATTGCTCTCGAGCTTGCATATATACGCACAGAGAGATGTGCGAGCTTGCGTATATACGCACAGAGAGATGTGCGAGCTTGCGTATATACGCACAGAGAGATGTGCGAGCTTGCGTATATACGCACAGAGAGATGTGCGAGCTTGCGTATATACGCACAGAGAGATGTGCGAGCTTGCGTATATACGCACAGAGAGATGTGCGAGCTTGCGTATATACGCACAGAGAGATGTGCGAGCTTGCGTATATACGCACAGAGAAATGTGCGAGCTTGCGTATATACGCACAGAGAGATGTGCGAGGTTGTTTGTGGCAGCACAGAGAGATGTGCGAGGTTGTTTGTGACAGCACAGAGAGATGTGCGAGGTTGTTTGTGACAGCACAGAGAGATGTGCGAGGTTGTTTGTGACAGCACAGAGAGATGTGCGAGGTTGTTTGTGACAGCACAGAGAGATGTGAGGTTGTTTGTGACAGCACAGAGAGATGTGCGAGGTTGTTTGTGACAGCACAGAGAGATGTGCGAGGTTGTTTGTGACAGCACAGAGAGATGTGCGAGGTTGTTTGTGACAGCACAGAGAGATGTGAGGTTGTTTGTGACAGCACAGAGAGATGTGAGGTTGTTTGTGACAGCACAGAGAGATGTGAGGTTGTTTGTGACAGCACAGAGAGATGTGAGGTTGTTTGTGACAGCACACAGCCTGCATGCAAATATTAGTGATGGTGAGATTTGATGCACCTGCTGGAAATGCTTTAAGTGATCACAAGCAGCCCTGAGGCATTGTGGGACACATAACGCGCAGCCTGGTTTCTGTGGCAACATGTCGCAACCCTGTCACATGGGTACGATTCTGGTATCTGCTAAGCAGTACTCACACGCTACATACATACACTTACACGTGTATGTGCGCACACACAAATACTGACACTCATACAAGCAACCACACACACACACACACACACATATACAGGCACTAACACAAACACACACACGCACTTCTGGCACTTCCATCTTCCACTGTGCTTCCTGACCAAGCCCTCAGGATTGTTATGAGAGTGGAATGTAGTGCCGATGTCACTTCCTACGCAGTGCTGATGTCACTTCCTGTGTGCCCACAGCCTGCTGCTCCACAAAGCTGAGCTCCATGTTCTCTGCATCTCCCCTGAAGTTGCCCACATTCAATTAAATTGAATGCTTGCTTAACATTATGTCCTAACACAATCACAGGTTACATCCCTAGTCGCTTATGTAGCGGTGTGTATGAGCGTGACTTAAAACTGCATATATGCAGGGCAGCAGTGTAGTATAATGGTTAAAGAACCGGCCTTGTAACCGAAAGGTTGCAGGTTCGATTCCCAGGTAGGACACTGCCGTTGTGCCGTTGTACCCTTGAGCAAGGTACTTAACCTGAATTGCTTCAGTATATATCCAGTTGTATAAATGGATAATATGTATAAAAAGAAAAATGTTGTGTAAGTCGCTCTGGATAAGAGCGTCTGCTAAATGCCTGTAATGTAATATATATATCATCTATAGATATTACTCTACACAGCTGATGTGTAAAATATATGAGGATAAAATTTATGAGGTTTTTGTTTGGAAGCTTTAGCCCTGCAGAATTACTGGTGTCTGAAACAGTGGTTATGACTACAGACTCTAGGTATCAGAAGAGCATTCCCAGTGTCAGCAAAGCCAGGGCGATAGTATGAGAGGGGGGGTATTACAGGGGTAATGCTGATGTATGCTAGAATGGGGGTCTTAATAGGGACACGCCCATTGACGCATGTTTGACAGCTGTGGGGGGGGACAGAGAGAGCTCTGTTCGTCCTGACTTCTGTGGCATTCACCATGAGCTCAATAATAAGAGCATTGTCGTCCAGCCAGACGCGAAAAAGACTCTGAAAGAAACGTGACCCGTTTGCCCAACCGAAACTGACGTGGGGCTAGGCCATACCGGTGACCTCATTCC